>JASANU010000913.1:0-322261 GCA_030849675.1 Trypanosoma platydactyli
AAACGTTTTTCCTAGGGTCGGGATCCTTACACAGTCTGCGCCAATTACCCTTGTCAAGGCTTAGGCCTGCGCGGCTCAAGACGGCCTGCGCCACCACAGAGATAATATGACGCCATCACAGAGATAATGACGCCATCACAGAGATAATGACGCCATCACAGAGATAATGACGCCCCCGCATATTACCGTAAATGCCAAGGTGGCGGAGCCGTGTTGGTGAATTTCATCCCCTCGGCGTTGGCTCGATTAGGTTACTGGCTCACTGTGTGGGTGACAAAAACACTGTGGCAAACTGCATAAACAGAAAAGGTGGTTAGTAAAATGCTTACGACTTCTTACCCTTTGATATCAAAGAAAAGAGTGTGGGGAAATCAATTAAATTAGCGTCTCAGAGAAAAGCTGCAGGAAAAGTAGACAGAAAGAGTGCTTGGATATTCATTTATCAAGCTCCTGAAACGTGAGATTGACGTCAAGCTATTTAGACACGCCCCTGTCTCCCCAGGCCATCAACTATTGTTCATATTTCTCCCCCCTTTACTTTCACTTAAAATTTTTTCGGTTTGCAATATGTAGCGCACGTCACTCTTTTTCGCCCCATGTCCCTTACAATACATTCACTTCTCCCTCAGCCCCCCTACCCCACCCGCTGCTACTTCTACCCCACACCCGGTGCGAGGTCAACAAGGTGGCAGAAACTGAAGCAGAGGGCTGTCGGGCACAAGGAGCGGAATAGTTTCAGTGCAACTGACAGCACTCGTGCGAAGAGTAAAAACTCAAAGTACTCATGTGCGCACAAGTCCACTTCTTCGTTTATTAAAAAAGTTTTTTTAATGAAACTTTCTCCCTCTTCCCCCCCACCCCAAAAAAAAAAAAAGAAAGAAAACTTCATGTTACCAAATCATTCCCACATTCCCCCTATCCGTATCTACCGTCTATCGGCTGCATTAGAGACTTTTTTTTGAGGTACGATATATGCATATTTCTGCATATATATATATATATATGTATATGTATAGAAATATTTATTTTTCTTTTTTCTCCGGGGGATCTGAAAGAGGTGAAACAAAAGTTATATAAGCTTCCCATCAGAAATCAAATAAAAATGAACAAAGAAAAAAAGAGTGACCCATAAAAATCACAAAGAAAAACAATAAGAACCCCCCAAAAATCATATCACTAGGATTATAGGTGGGCCCAGTCGGATTAGTAGCCACTGAACACACGCTTGCCAAAGTCGTTCACATACTTCGCAGAAGAGAACTGATCATCCTCCATCCAGGTATGACCACCGAAGAGCGCATAAACAACCTCAACGGTGGTTTTTTGATGGTTAGATGCCGAGCGATCCACGGCTTGTGGTGCTGCAGCATTTCTTGTACGGTTTTGGGTAGTCAGCGAAGCCTGATACAAAACACTGTCTACACTCTGGCAAGAAGTATAGATACGATTGCGGTACTTATTATTGCTGAACGTTATCTTTCCTCCTTCGCGGCAGCCATTCAGGTTTTTCCACGTCTCAATATTTTTATTCAGCGAGGGGAAACCGAGGACCCGGTTGCCGATCACTGGTACCAGAATGTCAAAGTTACCGTGCACAATTAACACATTGGGACGGATACCCTCGGCGTTATTGACACGGATGACACGTCCACACTCCGAAAGCCCCTCCTCATTTCCCGGCCGAAGTTCCAAGATGCCGCCGACAGACACAATAGCACGAAACAACTTCGGCATCCGGCAACCGAGCGCTTGCGCCATCATGGCACCGTTGCTGAAACCGCTTGCCATTGTCTTTTCGGTATCCACGCACGCTCCGGCGATGATGGTATCGACAATTTTCTTTGCAAACTGAAAATCGTCCGGCGCGTTCGGGTTACTGAATCCGCAACAGGTGCCAGCGTTCCACCCAAGGCCAAGTAAGCCGAGAGTACCACAGGCACTCGCCAGAATGTAACCCTCCCTCTCTGCGTATGCAATTAAACCAGTAGTATCAATAAATCTCTTGCAGTTACCATTTAGTTCATGGAAGAGAACATGGAGAGGAGTCCTTCGGCCGTTATGATTAGCGTATGATGTAGGGATATACACAATGAAAAGACGTTCCCCGTTGGTTGTGCTCACCTTTACAAATGTCTGCTTCCCGATTTCGAAGAGCGGATTTTGCCCACAGCGTGTCGTGTTGCCGTAATGGAGAGATGTAGCGTCAAAACTCGGCAACGAAAGCAATTCATTCAACGCCAACGCCGACTCGTGCACAAAATCTGCGAAAGCATCAGAAATTGCCGAAGTGGTGCCCGTCCCAAGAAAGACGAATATAAAAAAATATATGATTAACTGCATGGAATTCATGAATCGTGGTTATGCAATGCAGGTCTAAAAAAAAAAAGAAAAGAAGAAAACCTGCTTTGGAGTGTCGTTTGGTAGTTGCTCTTCGCTCTGCAAATGATTGTTTTATATGAATATGCTCTCTTGGAAAACAAAGAACGAACACAGAAGCAAAAAAAGGAAAAAAAAAACATACATTCCCCCTTTATTCACCCAAACAGTAAGGAGACGACTAAAAACAAAGAACAATAACAATAACGGCAGCCAAAGCGGGATCGTCAGATTTGCTCTTATTGATTCTTCTTACTACGCGAT
Source organism: Trypanosoma platydactyli (assembly GCA_030849675.1). Taxonomy (NCBI): domain Eukaryota; phylum Euglenozoa; class Kinetoplastea; order Trypanosomatida; family Trypanosomatidae; genus Trypanosoma; species Trypanosoma platydactyli. Next base: position 2,641 of record JASANU010000913.1, read on the forward strand.
ACATTCACCCTCGGTTGATGGAAGATGGGAGTTGGTCCAACAGCAGCCAAGAGTGCGGGAAGATATTTTGATATGTACGCCCCTGTTTCCATCCTGATGATAGTGGGCCACAATTAGTGGGAACAAAAACGCAGCAAGGTACAGGCGTAGACGGGAAAGGGAGAACAAAACAAGATGAGGACGAAAGACACACAAGGTAAAACATGCACATCAATCTGTGTAAGATGAGAGGCGATGCATACAACAAAGAGTAGCAGGATAAAAATAATAGTAATAATAATAAAGCGGCAAACAAAATACATTGGAAGCCCCCTATCCATCAAAGAATGGGAGAAGGAAAGTGAATGCAAACGAGCAGCCAAGAAATAAACCCCGTTCCCTCTCCTCCCCTTTCCCATCAATCTCTTTCCTCGTGAACAGACAGAGAACAAAAGGCAAGGCATTCAGTGGGGAAATTATACGGTGTATCGAATGAGTGGAGGGGGGAAAAATCAGGAGAAAGAAGAAGAAAAATGCTATTCATTCTACTTCAACGTAGACCTCCAGCAAGTGTGCGCTTTCATAAGTGCCTTCCTCTGTCTCTATAAAGCCAAATAACACAGGGGAATCACTGTGTTCTACATTAAGGTGCCCCAAGCTGTCCTTCTCAACGACAGGCCTCACTGATACATCCAGGAACAGTGCCTCATCTCCCTGATTCTGCTTCACACCACCCCCGTATGTAGACGGTGAAAGTGGAAAAGCTGAGAGGGGGACTTCACCACTGCCTGCTGCCATGATGAACACGCCAGTCCCATGGTGTACACCAAACGTCTCTGGATAGAGCTGCAGAACTTCTTGGATTGTGAGCCTCATTACTTCTTCTGGAGAGAGTGTGAAACACCCGATGTGATTGCGCTTCCCATTTGCACTACCCCTTGCCCCCCCTTCACATGCAGCTGCATCGCATTGGAAGGGGTCAACAATCCACTTGTCATCCCCAGAGCCTTTGCTTCTGCCGTTGCTCCTGCTGCGCTTTAGCAACTTAAAAAGGTGGTGTATGTAAGAGAAAACCTCGGAAACAGTTCTACCAGTCGCAAACCCATCCACATGAATTCTCCGTTCTGAGCCCGGTGGCTGGACGAAGACGGTCACCTTGCGTGGAAAGGAGAGACTGTTCATCATCTTCCCCCATCCAGTCTCTCAGCACACTGCTGTGTGAAATGCAGAGGTACCAGATGCAGAAGAAAAAAAAAAAAGGAAAACACAAAACATACAAACAAGTGAAGGATTCGATGATGCACAGAAAGATATAAAAATATAAAAAAAATAGTTAGTTGAAATTAAGAGGAAACGGCAGACGGAAGAAAGTGTTTCAGCATTGACACAAGAGCCTTCGCCCGGTGTGATATCTTGTTTTTCTCCACATCAGGCAATTCAGCATATGTCATACCGTGAGATTCATCCGGCTCAAAAATGCAGTCCCAGCCAAAGCCACCCTCTCCACGGGGTGCGTTCACAATTTGACCATCACAACGGCCCTGGAATTGCATTACTGCATCTGGCCCTGTGCAGTATGAAAAGACGCACGTGGCGTATGCGCGTCGGCTGTGAAAGTCGCTAAGAAGTTTGATGAGCCCAACGGCACCAATGCTGTCCAGAAACCATTTCACGTACGGTCCGGGCATGCCCCCAAGGGCCTCAAAACAGAGGGCAGTGTCCTCTACAAGCACTGGGCGCTTAAGCAGGTCGTAAGCCGCAAGAGCTTTGTTCATGCTGACCTCAAGCACTGAGCTGCACTGAAGCTCTGGAAGGTCAATTTTAATGCCCTCAACGGCAATATGTCCTTCAAGACACGTGCGCACCTCGCGCAGTTTACCGCTATTGCCAGTGACAAATGTTATCTGGTGTACGCCTCCGTTTCCAAAGGCTACTGACATGTCTAATGTTGTGCTTTTTTCTTCTTCCACCATCTCTCACCCGCTTCGTTTTTTTTTTTTTTATTTTTAGCCGGTGAGAAGTTTTGTAAAAGAACAAAATATAACCTTTTTTTTTTTAATCGCTTAAGTAATGCTTTGTGAGGGAGGGGGGGGGGGCAGAAGAGATAAAATTTATGAATCTTCCCCTCCAGACTCTCTCAGGTGGAGAGATGAGCGCCAGCCTCAGGCACGTTAATGATGAAAGTGGTGGGATTCAACGAAGAGGAACCAAACACAAGTAATAAACACTCAATTCGTCAATCCCATGGGGAAATATTTTCCGGTGGCAGTGGAGAGATGATAGGAGAGCAGAAGGCTTCTATAGAGATTTCTAAAAGTGTTGTGCAGCGTGTACGTAGCAAGGTGCTGCGGAATTGATGCGGCGACAACGACAGGATTTTCCCTGGCCCCACGGGTAGATTCAATATGCTTCATCACACAATGAAGAAATTCCATAGGGTAGTAATTTTCATCAACGGATAAAGAAAGTGCCGTGTTCCTTACAATATCACCCAATGGGGTCTCCGACACCGCCCTTCCCCGAATGACGCTTGTACCTTCGCTAACATCGTAATCCGAAATTTCTTGATTCACCCACCGCTCATCGCCTAAGGGAGTGGTGGCAGTTCCAGAGGAAAAACTACAATCCATTCGAGACCGATGCATAAACATGTAACGCCCAACTGCATTTCCAAGAATACTGGTTAAAATAAACTTCAGAGCAGGTGCCTGGTACCGCTTAGATTCTGCAGTAGAGCTGATACATCTACTTTTACTGCAATTCAGTGGGGGTTGGGGCTGCATGCAGGCGATATTGTCCCTCCCCTCATCGTTTTCATCCAGCTTGCTCAACGCTGGTGCTACCAACTGCTCAAGGGGCAGCCTGGCGTTTGGACTTTCACAACCAGGATCTATTTTTACAGAATAGATATTCCTCGTTTCCCTCTTGCCATCTACAGGACGAAGAGGAAAGTGAGGCTCCTCCGTCACTGTCAGCTGCGATATTGGTGTTGTACCATCCTGTGAAACAGAGTGTGTCATCTCCTCCTTTCCTAAAGACTCCAGGTGTTGCTGTAGTCCTGGTAGTGGTTGGTGAGGGCTGTGCATGTCAGACAACTTCGTGGGTGCTTTGTTCCAGTCTGATGATACTTCGTTGCCACTCATCATGACGCTTTGAACCTTTTTTTCCGCCATTTCCATCGCAACAACAGTGCGAAGGGTGTCAATGTCCGCTGGAGCAGCTGCTGCCGCTCGCTCATACGCCCGAAACCCCAGGGTCAACAATGCATTCACAACAAAATGACGATCCTTTAGCGGAAATTTGTTGAGAAAATTTGCCACCAATGCAGGACGTTTCTGCTTTAACAACAAACACCCCTTAGAGTCACAATTCCCTGATGTGTACATGCTTGGTAGATTGGGGAACACTTTTTGCTATCCCATAAGTACAAGGAGCAGATTGCGAAAAATAAAAAAAGAGAAGGACGTGAACACATGAGCCAAAGCAGAAGAGATAATGGAAGAGCAAGAGGAACAGGGGGGACAAGAAGAAAAAAAAAAGAAAACTTCATCACCACCTACAGAGACTAAATAAAACAGCCAAAAGAGGTCCAACCCCACTAAGTTTGCAGGTAAAAACACACACACCAATGATTGCAAACAGCTTGACGAGCAGGCGTCGAAGAAAGAGAGAAAAAGAAAGGGGAAGTGAACGGGATAAGAAACAGGACAGAAAAATAAAACAAATAAAGAACTAGAAACACAGAAACAGCCCCTTCACCTCCTTTGCTCACAACTGTTGATTATTATTATTAATTTCTACTGCCGTATTCTTTTCTCCCTCTCCATTTCTCATCCTTTCTTCGTTTTTTTTTTTTCATTTCAGTTCTCGACCTTCCTCCTCTTTTCTTTCGATCCTTTGCTGTGACATTCCTTCACCCCCTGTCAGCTTCATGAAATCGCTCCACATGAGTAGGCACAAATGCCGCGCAAAGAAAAAGAGCGTCAAACGTGGGGATAGAACATCTCACACACACACAAAAAGCACCTGCTGCGTGTCCACCACCATAAGCCTCTTCTCCACTATTCTCATGCTATCCCCTTATCGGGCGCCTATCACCTCCAGACCAGCGTCTCGCGCTACCTCGCCTCCATCTCCTATGCCATTTGCTTTCCTCACCTCTGAGGCAGCAACAGATTCAGAGCTCACTTCTTCTTCATCATCATCTTCCCTGGCCTTCATATGGGCCGCCGACGCTGCGGCCTGGGGAAACCTACTAGTTAGTTCTGCTGATATGCCATTGTGGGAAATTTTTGCCTGTTTGAAAGCGTCCAACACCTGCTGTGCCTCCTCAGATTCAAAGGTGTCCAATACCTCCATTGCACGATCACCACACGTTTTGAATACGGCAACATCTGGAACACGAACCTTCGCATAGGCGCTCAGAATTTTCGCCACCTCACCTGCTGTGAGTAGATGGGCGATGGTCTGAACACGTGGTGAAAACTCCACAAAAAGTTTCTCGTAGCGCATATCCACACGTGCATACGCCTCTAAAAGCCGTGCTAGATGATGACAGCGGAACTCACCACGGAGTTGTATCGCGCGGTCTGCTAGTCGCACAAACAGTTTGTAGTGCCATAAACCGACCTGCGCATAGGCATACACTACATTTGTGATGTCTTTTGGTGTGCCATACTGACCAACATGCCGCACGCGCGGAATGGCCTCGATAAAAAGGCGGTCATTTCGGATTCCAACAGAAGCGAAGGCACTTAAAACAGACGCTATCGTGACTGCAGGAACGTCAGTCTTTTGGTTTACAAATCGATCAGCAACAATAGAAAAGAGTTCTTCGTGACGGCATCCAACAATAGCGAATGCGACCGTCATGTTTGCCAGTGCCATAAGCGGACAAGTAGGGGCGACCTCAAGTGTGCGCAATGTAAGATCTTCAAATATGTTATATTGTGCTAAACCGACTCGAGCAAAGGCCATAAGAGTTTCTGCAAGTTCCTCTGGATTCAGTTGCTTCTGCTCCTTCACCACACGTTTACCAAGGCTTTCGAAAAAGGTAGTATCCCATACACCACTACGGGAAAATGCACTTAAGATCATAACAGCGTCTGCAAGAGGAAGCTCAACGTTATTTGCCACAGTACGTATGACTTTCTGCAGGAGTTCATTCACAAGATTCGGATGCTGCACGTCCATACGATTCAAAGATATTACAACAGCTAATATCTGGGGCAGTGTGAGTTGATCACAAATAACTGCAGCACGTTCCGCGAAGGACCAAACCACCTTGAAGTTCCACACAAGCATCTTTGCGTAAGAGGCCAGTATGCTGGTAGTTTGCACACTGTCAGCGACAACCGCTTGTGCAATAACAAGTGGTGCCAAGTCCACAAATAACTTAGTGTCACGGTATTCAACAGCTGCAAGACCGCCGAGTATTGTGCTTGCCTGATGTAGCGTCAGATCCGATGCTAGCAACGCTGTGCGGTTTGTGATGGCATCGCATAGGGCATCATTACGCACACGTGCCCGGCCATATGACATCATCACTGCCGCCACTTGAGCGGCCGTTGCTTTTTCAATATATGGTACAAGCTTCGACGCCATATCACGCATGATGGCCCGCGTTGGTTTCCCATTTACCTCTGCAGCAGCACGCAGAAAGGTCAACACTTTGGATACGCTCCAGTGCCCAATATTATTTGCAACGGCGACGGCAAGCATCTCTGCATACGGGTCAACGATGCCCTCCACAAGAAGCGCCGCTATCTCACTGGCATCCACTGGGGCACCAGCCGCACATTTGGTCTGAATAAAGTCCATATGAAAAGTGGCGAGGGCCTGTGCGTCAGGGCGTAACTTTTCATTCTTGCAGAACACTCGCAACACGGCATGCACTGACTCTGCACTCCATTTCTCCCGCCCCTCGTTAATCACTCGAACTACGTAACGTACCAATGATGGGGGTATCGAAACGACCGCACCCTCCGCAGCTGCAAACTCTGTGAGAAGCTTCGAAGCAGTGTCTAGAGTCATGGCATCAGAACTTATATACGCTTCGAGCGCGAGAGTCACCTTTTCCAGCGCTTCCTGTGCCCCAGGATGATGATGGTTTCGGACAAGATGCCGAAGCACCTGTGCAACCTGCACGGCACTTCTTGCAGACACAAGTGGTTGTGTCTCTACACGACCTTTGAGCTCGCTGAAAAGCGCAGTAGTCACTTTATCACGGACAGATGCTGGTGCAGTGTTCACAGATGTTATTAGACCAACAATATTTCCCAGAGAAATGACCTCCATCTCCGCAGAGGGGATGCCCAACCAAACCACAGAAGAAAGCTGAGCGAGAACATGATCGGAAAAGAGTCCGCTTGTCGACATCAGTCCTTGAAAATGTGTGAGAAGTTGCCCGAGCGCAACGGCAAGCATTACCCTCTCTGTCACTCCCAGACTTTCACCCAGAGCGTGCAGGACACCATCGGAGAGTTTTCGGGTTAGATCAATGAGCCCTCCGCGTGATGCGCAGTCCACCCCTTCCCCTGCGGTGGTGCACGATGTCAACACTGAGGCAAGAAGCATGCAAAGACTACTTGGCGCCATCTCACCTGCGACAGACAACATACGCTCCTGCAGAGCCCGCACAACACTAGCAGTGTCAGGATACTCCATGGAAACAAGTGAATAGAGCGACTGTGCGAGTGAATGTGGAGATAACGCATCGGGATGCACAGAAAGCCAAAGTGCACACTCATGTAGCAATGGAAAGTCACTTGGGGCATCCAAAACAACAAGGGTGGAAAGGCAGTGTGCCACCGTTTTTCCATCCAGTCCATGAATACAATGCAGCGGTACTTCAGAGACCACACGAAGACACTCCTCTTGCTGCGCCCTAGTAGGTGTACGGCGGTAGTCGTTACGCACCTTATTCAGCTCCAAAGTATAGAGGCGTGCCAGCTTCGTTGATGCGAAGCGCACCGCCGTGGCGTGAGCGCCCAAACCTGCAAGGGAGTTCCATGACGACAGCACTCCAGATGATGTTACTGCCATAGGCATCCTCAATAAAAAGCCAAGAGGAGCGCCCGAAAAATGGGTAAGACAACCCAGGCGTGTTGACCGCATTATCACCTGTATTCACCTCCCCGCACTCTTTTCCCCTTGATGGCACCAGCACCTCGACCCCCCCCCCTCCCACCCTACCCGTCTTCTTTTGCTCCTACTCGTCTCCCCAATCAATACACTGAGCAGTTACCACATGATGCAGAAAAACAACGCGAAACCACCAGAAAGAAGAGAAAAGTAAAAATAATAACAAAAGAAAAAGCAAAAAAGAAAATAGAAATGAGAGCAAGGGATAAAAAAAAAATAGCGTATACACACGTACATAGAAAAAGAAAAATGGGATCAAAAAAAAAAAAACAGCAAAAAGGGCTGCAATATCAAAATTGAAAAAAAGGATTTCAAAACACCATTATCACTCAATTCATGTCCTTTTCCGAATTGCTTTTCTGCCTGCCTTTCTTAGCAAATTTTTTTCTTGATTTCATGCACTTTCTATCCAACCCTCTTTGCATAGACATTTCTTCGTCCTTTTCTCTTTTTTTGCCTTTTGTATTAAATAGTAGAAAAAGAAAAAAACACAGCGTACTGGTTTCTCTTCTTTTTTCCCCCTTTTGGCACCCTTTCCTCTTTAAGCCTCACAAGTTGAGTGCTTCAGTTCGTTACCAACTCAACACATCTAGTCATACTTGTCACCAAGCGATAAAAAAGGATCGAACGATCAAATGTACTTCTACTGTGGCATGCGTGTGCGACATACATTACACACGAGAATGCGTCATCATAAATGTGACGACGAACACCACCCTCATGCGAAAGTCATCAGAGTTAATTTTATTTCTCTCCATCTGTCACACAGTCACTGCAGTAGTGGAGGGAGGAATGAGGGGAGGAGAGACCTGGAAAGTTACGGTAACACCCTAAAGACCACGAAAAAAAAAAAAAAAATAGGATTAACGAAGAAAGAGACATGCACATACATACAAAGAAGGAAAAATATATAGACGCACTGGAAATAAACAAAGTATAAGAAACAAACAAAGAAAGAAAAATGGGATCAAAAGAAAAAAAACGATATCATGAACTAAAGTTCAAATTTATGTGTGATGAATAGCGGCCACGCTCCCCGTTCCTATTGGTAGGCGTGCTAAATTCACCAGCTTCGGCATCTCTAAGGTTGTAAGAGGAGCCGTCCGGGAACTTCACGACGCCGTCACTAGGGATTTCCCAGTTAGAACTGTACGGGCATAGCGGATCCTCAATTCCCTTGGGCTTCGGCATCCACACCAGGGTCCCATCACGCAGTGCCTGCAGGGAGCGAAGACGGCGCACAATTTCAAGGGATCCAATTTTCTCTGGTTGAATGCGCTCCTTCTCAAGACGATCCCGTTCCCGTACTGGATCAGCATAGGTGGGAATGAGGCTTCCGCTAAAACTGCAGTGTGAGGAGCGACTGCCACTCCGCCACGATCTGCAACTGCCTCCCTTTTTGCCGTTACTATCCCCTGTGCAACCAGATGGCGCCGTCAAATTGTACACTGGGTGTGTAGGTGATGTAATGCTTCCACGCAGACCACCTGGCCCAATGACAGGGTCTTTCAACGCATCCATACCGAGAGAGCGAAACTGTGGCGCTGGGTATTGAGCACGCTCTCTTACCTGCAAAAGCCTCTCCTGTCTCTTAAGTGTAAGAGATTCATTCAAAGACGTCATCGCGACATGCACACCCTCACGTACACGGTTCAGCTCCTCCGCACGACGTGCCACCTGCTGCTCCACCTCCTTCTTGCGCTCCTCCCACAGTGCGATGGCGAGAAGCCGTTCCTCATCCTTTCGGCGTTGTGCCTCGCGCCTCTCTTCTTCTTCTTCCAGGCGCCTCTTCGCTTCCTCCGCTTCGCGCAATTTAGACTCGCGTTCATTTTTACGCTTACAACTGTTATCGTAATCTTCATCAAGGAGCAAAAGCGTCTGCCGTAAATGTCCCGCCGCCTCTGCCAGTAACGCATCTCGGGCGAGGCGTTCAGACAAAATAAACTCTTCAATAGCGATGGCATCTCGCTCGGGCTTCTTTGCATGCCACTCTTTGAGTAGATCTTCCATCATTTGATAGCACTTTGTCGTAATCTCGTCGTAAAAAACATCCCGTTCTCTCAGAAGATTAGCCCGCGCTGTTTCCTCCATCTTCTGAACTTCAAGCAGTCGAAGAGCGTTGACGATAAACTCTTCCTTGCGGAATATATATTCCTTTTCTCGGTAATTGCGTTCACTGTACTTCGCTGAAAAAAAAGCTTGCGTGATTCGCACGTGACGACAACGGAGAAGCGCTGCTGTGTGCCGCCGAGAGAGGGAGATCAAAGCTCCGCACACCGCCACCCTGGCAAACACCTGCAACTTTTGCTTCTTTATGACCTCAAGTCGTTGGTACGCATCAGATTTAAGAAAGACACGCGTTTTGCCAATCTGCGCATTTTTGGTGTCGAATCCACAGAACTTCATCACAGCCTGCGCAACACATATAGAATTGTCAAAGTCTATAGATTCATTGGATACCAAAACTTTATACCTAGTTGAAAAGTCTGCAAAAACAATACGGATAGGATACCCAGCTTTTCGAATCTGCACGGTCCCAAGCACACCGCTGCTGCGCAGCTGTTTAAGGGTCTGGACACCGTCAAAATGAAGCGGTTTTTTTGCCGGATGTGGTTTGATGCATCGGATCCAATGTGGGTTAGTACTATTGATTACTTCTAACAGATCTTTCAACTGATTTCGGAACAGGCCACCCACTGTGTAACGTGACCTGTTGTTTGGGTCTGGCATGGGGAGCAGTGTCTTGATGATGTTATCCTTACTACTGTTCAGTAACAGCTTGAACGCGTCCTTAAGTGTGTCACGATTCTTTTCGATAAATCCATCAACTTCATACGTAACCGTTCCGGCGTAATGTCTGATACGGAAGGAAGGTACCCTAGAAAGAGTTGGTCTGTCAAAGAATTCCGACGAGCCGGAAAATTTATTGGATATTTTGTCAAGATAACTTCTGTCTGTTGCCTTTGCAAGAAGAGAGTCTTCGTCCAAGATAGAGAGAAGTCCACCTTTACCACTTATCATCTCCACACATCCAGCGTTGTCAGGAAAGGAAATTCCCGTAACATCAATACCTTCTTCACGGCACTCTTCTAGATCTCGTGTGAAAACAAAGTGATTATAGTGCCGCTGCAGTGTTTCGTTGGTAAGATTGATACACAACTGCTCAAAAGAATTCACATTGAAGTCCTCAAAACCAAAAATGTCTAGCAGTGCAATCCATGTGGCACAATTATCGGTGTCCATCGTCTTGTTTATAGCTGTCACGAGAAAACTAAAGAGATGATCGTAGATAGCTTTGCAGAAAGAGTCCCTCGCGTCAATCGCCTTAGATTTCGTAAGTGTGGTGACCACTTCCTCTCCTTGCAGCTTCAGTGTCGTGGTTGTAAACTCTTTCTGAATGTCGTCTGAAGAAATGGCAAGCATGCGAGAGGCATCCATGATGTATTGGGCTGTTTTCGGATCAACCGAAGATGTGTCAGCACTGGTTGAGATGAAGTCAACATTGAGAAGCGAGAGGACTGCTGCAACACTGCGCCACACAGACTCGATTCCCTCGCGGCCGATACCGCAGATTTCCAACGCCTTATTCACTTCTTCATACTCAGCAGCATCGTTGACACCGTGAATTATAGGCGCCTTTCCTGCCATGACACTTCGGTACTCTGAGATTTCCTTTAGGCCGTAGTATTCCCTATCTTTTCCCTGCAAGACAAGGTAGAAGGCGTGATATATACGCTCATCCAGTGCCGATGTGATAATTCGTGACTTCTCCAAGAGATATTTGGTAATATCAGCACCCGTTAGCATCCCTTTTTGATCAAACTTAATGCGCATAAGTTTTCCAAAACGGGAACTGTTGTCATTACGCACTGTTTTAGCGTTACCGAATGCCTCGAGGATAGGATTAGACTGCATCATGCGCTGACCGACAAAGGCACCGGTCTTCTTCTCCGCGGTGCAATGCAGTGCACTAACGGCATCAAGATACTTCATAACAATCTTAGACGCTTCAGTTTTACCAGCCCCTGATTCTCCAGAGACGAGAATACACTGGTTGCCGCCATCCCGACGCATTTCGTAGAATGTTGTATGTGCAACAGCCCACGAATGAGGGAGGTTACGCTCAATCGTTTCGCCTTCTGCGAGATAATCTGGCATTTTATCGTCCATGTACCATGGGATCGAAAAATTAAATGGATTCAGAGCCACAGCAATGGCGCCAATATTTGTGTACACCACATCACGAAAATAACGCGTTCGGAGGCAGGTGAGCAATGTGCCATCGTGCAACACAGAGAGGTTTAGCAAATCGTTGACATCTTCCTTCATGGCGCTCTCATCACAGACAAACACATCCCCTGGAAGAAGTTTCGACATCTTCTCCTGAAGAGGAGATGTGATGTTAACAGTCACATGCTTGCCGTCAAAACTTTCAATGACCCCCGGCACCCACGCGTGCTGCGGGTGATAAGACAGACAGTGCATACCAGGCTGCAAAATATCATGAGCAGCCATACTTTCACCCTCTCCCTAACCCGCTTCAGGAAACTGAGAGAAAAATACGTCTGACCCTGACGGTGTTACCGGCTTCCACACTTACCTTCTTTGTTTGCTCGTTTGTTGTTGTTGCTGTTGCAAGTATCCTTGGGAAAATACTCTTCGACTGCCTGTACCTACTACTAATTTTTTTTTTCTTTATAATTCTTTTTTTTCTTTTGTGTGTGCGTGTGTGTGTTGTAGCACCTTTTCCTGTGTTGTCACGTTGTAGCTGTTCTGGGGCTCCTGTCGTGAAACACTACGCGTATGTGTATCTACTCCCCAGACTTCACAGGCACACACTAAAGAAGAGAAGGATATGATGACGGCAGGCAAACAGTCTCCCAGGAGCAACGGAGAAAAGGAAGAGGGGTGGGGGAAAGAAAAAAAAACAACAACCTTTGCGTCTCGTTATCATTCATCGGCCATCGTGCCTCCATGCATGCCCAACTCTTCACCAACTCCCCCCTGGACCGCAGAAGAGAAACTCTTCACTATCGTCCAGGCTGCATACGCCAGCTCATCTTCCCCGTCGCTACCTAACTGCGCCAAGACACATATCAGTGCCTGCAGACAATCGACGTCGTCATTCCTCCAAAAAGAAAATGGTCCACTCTCATTATCTTTCGGTTTTTTCAGCTGCTCTCGAAAATGATTGAGTAGTGCGGATGGGAACTTCCTGTAGCGCAGTCTTGCGCTTTCGTTTGCTAAAAATCCAACAAAAACATAAATCATGCTGGAAACGGAATGTACACGTACGTGTTGGTCGAGGTGCCGCACCAAGGGATCAAGCAGCCGCCATTGTTCTTCATGACCTTTCCCCGCTGCAGCAAAGTGTCGAATCGCCAGTGTTACACACATGGCGCAGAAGAGCTTTGCAGACGGCAACACTGCAAGCGGCTCAAGGGATGTTTGAGCGATTTCCTGCAATAGTGGCATAACCTTTTCAGCCCACATCGTATCTACTGCGGTGTCAGCTCCATCTTCACCAAGGCGAGAAAAAGTGGCATGACGCCAACACACCGTATCTACCACTACAAGATGCTCCTCCAGTGTGACGGGTCCTGTACGTGTAGCGCAGAGCATCTCAAGCGCCCTGAGCTGTATATCTAAAAGATACCGACAGTCCTCTACGCCTTCATTCGTGCGTGGAAGTAGAGACATGGCGCGCGAAGTGGTTATCAAGAGCAGAATCTCACCGTTGTGTGAGAGTTTCCCAGGGAGAGAACCAGGTGGAGCTTCGCGCAACATCTTGACAAACACCATGGCGATTGTTGTGGCTTCCGTTCCTGCTATCGATTGCATGTGTGCAAGAAGCGAGCAGAGAACACACTCCCAGTGAAAGGGTTTATCAAGTAACTTCGAGAGACGAGAAAATAACTTCACCATCATTTCTCGGGGCGGAGAAACACCAAAAAGTGCCGATGCGTTAAGGTATAGGCAGGCAAATTCGATCGCTAACTCATGGATCTCTTCATCTTCATCAAACGTAAAATCGTCAAACTGAATCCTACGCACCACCTCTTCTCCAACCCGTCGCGCCTCTTCCGACTGATCGACGCTTCGGTAGACGCGGAAGGCCGTTGCCAATGACTCGCGTTGTGGGTACCCACCATACCGACTCACAGACACCATTTCCATCGTTGGCTTGTCGATACAACTACGACCGAGTTGCGTCCGCTTGATTTGCGCTGAAGGATTGACACGGGACCACATTGATGTATGGAAATCATGCAACTCCCAGGACTTAAAAAAGTTAAAGGGCAATGGTAGCCGGGAGCGTAAAACCAACGTCAGTCCCTTATCCACAGCACCTTTCCACCAAATGCTGGGAGGGACTGTTGCCCTCATTTACGACCACCCCTACTTCCGGTGTCACCACGGAAGAAAAAAAAAAAAGAAGTGATGAATAAAAGGAGGTCACATTCCGCATACTAAAAAAGCATCTTTTTAAAGAAGGAGGAGGAAAAAAAAAATGAGCCTTCCCGTTCACGTAGAGTGACACATACAGGCGCACGAACCAACAAGAGAGGTATGCGAGAGTGAATAAATAGGGACACAAGCGCATGGAATTCTAGGCAGCCTCCCTAACGAATCACCGCGTTAGAAATCAGGAGGAGAAGCGTGCAGAGCCAGAGACACGCAATTAGTTGACGTGTAGAATTCCAGAAGTGTGAAAGTGTTTCACCAACCTCTTTAACACCCTTCTGCATGTTGTTCTGTGCCATCTCCGTGTTCTTTAAAAGAATCGAAAATTGCTCGTTTTGCTGCAGAACCTGCTCATTCATGAGGGAGGTCAACTGCGAAAGCTCACGCACAGATTCCTCAACCGCCTTTGCTTCTCTCGCAGAGGCCTCCTCCTGCTGTTTTTCCAATACAATATTGGCTTCCTTCAGCAGTTTTTCCTCTTCTGTGCTGTACGTGAAGTGTGGAAGGTTTGCTTCAAGGACATCTGAACTACCCCGAAATCCACCAGCATCGCAATCCTGTATCAATGACCACGCACGCCCACGTCCGAGAAGTGGTGCTCCTGCCACCGTCTTAGCTGCCTTCTTCATCGCACGGTCAACCACTGAAACTGCGGCGAGCGACTGTCGCCTTCCTTCACCACGTCTATGAAATGCATCACTTATCATTTTTCTATTATAGTCAGTACTGCTTCCCTCTATACACTTCTCCTTCTCCTCTGGGTGATTTCCAGGATCTAAGCAAGAGAAGACTCCCAAGCGCGCAAAAGAAAACATCTCCTGCTTGTACAACGCCAACTCTTCCTTACAAAGCGTCAGTCGCAGCCGACAGAGACCCACAGTTCCCTCAAGTACTTCTAATGCTGTTTCAAAATGTTGTAGTAGCTGAAGTGATGGATTGACAGAAGAAGAGACACTCTCTCTCTTTTTTGCCGGAAAGAATGGCGCATCCCACTCACTCGCTCTGTTCCTTCTCAGCTGCCCTTGTGCCTCAATGAGTGAGGCGACAATATCCTTGATTGTTTTCAAGACTGAAAGCAGCTCTGCCTCTTGCAGAAGAAGTGCACTCTCTAGCTCTGACACAGCAGGGTTACACTCCTCCATAGCTTGAAGCGCTGATTTGATACGCAAACGCGTTGACCGCAATGCAGCCTTGGTCGTGGCGTTTATGACGACGAACACCTTGTTCAAGGGATGGGCGCGTAAGGCACCAAGGGTCATCAAACTTTCGCAATCGCTAGCGTAGGGCCTACTCTTCTCGAACAGCTCATACAGAGCGCCGGTGCGCTCTGTCATCGGTTCACGATCCACACCTCACACACTACTACAAAGAAACGGGTGTAGAATAAAGAAGGGGAGAGGTAATTCAAACCATAACATGTCAAATGACGCGAAAAAGCACATGAGGATGGCGCATCACCATCCATGCAACAAGACGGATCCACCTCTATCCAAGCAAACAGTACCTAGTATATTGTTGACCAGACCGGAAAGAAAAATGGAAGGCAACACCGGTAGAAACACTAGACATATAGTTAGATTCAATGATAAATGGCCGAAAGAAACGCAACAGGACTCCAAGAAACTTTCAATGGCAGAGAGAGATCTGCTTATATAAAACGTCTACCATAGACAAAGAAATCTATTTGGTTGTTCTGCATAAGTGTCACAAGCAACCTGATGGAACAGAAGAGCTCAGCTACAAGAAGAATGATCATTGTGACACTGAGTGCATTGTCAAGGGAGTCACGGTTCGGCCACGCGATGTTATAGAGAATGGCAAAAGGCAGCTGTGGAATGAGGGTCAGCACTGTGAAGCGTAGAAGCCCAGGTACGTTCTGTTGTTGGTTGCTTACAGAACCTAAAAACAAACGGAAAGGCTCGATTATAATCCACAGCACCGCCAGACACACGCACCATGTCTGTTTGGTGATTGTAATTCCACTATCCCATCGCATCCAGAGAGAAGCAGCCACAACAGGCAATGCAAAGCAAAACGTATATGTCACATTGAGAGTGACAAGCGCACCAAGAAGCGGGCTAGTGCGCTGAATGGAATGTCGGTGGTACGTGTACACCCTCATGTATTCACCCCAGTCAGCCTCTCCCAGAAAAAGATTGTGGCTATGAAGGAGACCACGAGCACACACACACACACACAAACACAAACAAAAAATGAAGAGGGACAAGACGGAAAAAGATGCAACCTCACCACCAAAATCATGATGCAAAAACACGCACAAACGCAGAAAGATGCTCATTAATGAAAAATAAAAACAAGAAGTATTGCATTATCATGAGAATGTCAAAGAAAAACATTTTGCAGTTATTTCTCGGTGATTCTATTTTTCGCATTTTTACAGCTCACCACTATCCCCACCATTCACACGCGTTTTGCGGGACTGTCTCCGCAATTCATTCATAGCCTCCAACAACAACAAAAAAACAAAAAACAAATAAGAGATCACGCCCCACACTATTCTCTCTCCCCGTATTTAGAAGGTAAGAAGAGAACTGCGTGTTTCTTCTCGGAGTTATATTCAGCGCAGGAAAGATAAAATCAACATTGCTCGCCAGTGTCTGGGAGGAATCTCCTTCGCCATAATGAATTTGTGCCGACGGAAAAGAAAAAAAAAGGAAGGTAATAAAAGCGCCCTCAGCTCGTCCCCCGCGCGATACGGCGGTGTGGGAATGAGTTGGGTTGGTTGCTTTCAGAGCTTCCGTACTGCGACGAGCGGTAAATAGTGTGAAGAGAATGAAATAAAGTTCCGCTCCGCCAGCCCTCAAGTCTGAGACACTTCCCCCTTTCAGAGGCTCCACAAAGCAAATAAATAAATAAAGAGGCGCTAAGAGGATTTATTCTAATAGAAATCCAGCCTTTTTCCTTAAGCAGAAGGGAAACCGTATCCCTTCTATCCGGAGAGACAAAAACACACTACTGGTGACCACTGCACCCAAAGCATTCTGCATCGAGGATTTCCAACTCCGTTTCCAACAGTTCCCGGCGTGCAACAGCGCGCTGATGCAACAGATCAGCTAGTTCGCAGAACAACTCTACATGTGAGGCAACCCCCTGCATTTTTTCGTAGAGTTTGGGGGTATTGCCGGCATGTCGAGAGCGAGAATGGATCTTCCGGTACTCTTGCACCTCATCGTACTCTTCGTCTGGAATGGGCAACAAACCTTCCACTGCGGCGTTTACGTGATGCTGAAGCTCTGGTATAAGACATACAAACCGTGAAAGACGCACCTTTGTCGGTGAAATCTTCATAATTTCTGGTCGAAATAACACTGAGAAAACATCACACTGGCCTTCGTTAATCTCTGTGACAATTTTTGCGCCCTCTTCGAGTCGCTTCTGCCGTTTCTTTACCCAATACAACTTCACCGCCTCCAGCACGGACGCAGAAGGCATGGCTGTAGATTGCCTTTGGCTCGTTGTCTCCTGAATGTCTTCACATCTCCTAGTCTTCCAACTATTACGAAGACATTTTGAAAGCGTGAGAGAACGGAGGGCATATGCCTCCGCGAGATTACCCTTTAGGGAGGATCCCGAATCGGTACTCACAGACATCCCGAAGTGCTCTCGACAGTATACATGACATCCTGCCCACCATTTCTCCTTAGTCGTTCCCTTCGGTAATCTATAGCATTCCAACATCCCGGCCTCTTGCGCACAAGATGGATGCATTGACACAAAACAGCGAGGATAGTGACACCTCACGCGTACCCCCGCACAGTTGCTTCGGCAAAAAAAACACTGATTCATTCCAGTACTCTTTTTAGCCCGTTTCACCTGATGCACAACACGTTGCTGCACATCGATTGAGAGTTCTTCAAATGTGAGGCAGCACACAATGTGACAGAACACAGAAACTACTTTTACACGACACTGTTGATTCCAGTCGGAACGCGAAAGAAAGGGTAACATTACACCACCTCGTCGCCCACAAGAATGGCAACGCCCTATAGCCCCTACCCGACGAATAACTGTGCAACTAGGGCACTGCCATTCGTCGACATTAGATGGGAGATGATCCAAGAACCAACAGCGCACATGTGCCTGAGCACTGCAGCGCTTGCAGCGAAGAAACAAGTCACCCTCATCTACGACTTCTTTGACTGCACACACACCACATACAATAGTATTTCCCACTAGTTCTCGCCGCTGCATTTGATAGTCGTTGTGATTTTTGCTCATGCGATCGTTAGCATTAGATGAAGGAATGATACTAGCTGCAGCAGTATTATATGAAACACCTGCTTCCGCTCCACCAGCAGAATCTAGGAGATCTATTGCGAAGCATCTCTCCAGCCACGTCACAACATTGATAAAAAAATCACCTGCAACATTATTTGCACTACACCATACGTAGTCCTCGTGATCCATGATGTAAGTACACCGCTCAAAGAGATCATGACGGCTCAAAAGATTGTATGGTGTGTTTTCATTCAATGCCTCTCTTGCCCAACCTGAGCGAGCCGTTGGTGCATCCCGTAGCGATAGAGAAAGCTTCCGAGGCCCCGCTCGCGGAGGATGCATTTTTTCTTTGAGTTTTGTGTATGTAGTGTAGACGTCTGCAGAGTCACCAAAGTCGACTCCATCCACAATGATATCTAAGGGTTTGTACTTTGACTGGGCCTCATCCATTCCATCGACAAGAATAAGAGGGAGAACTGTATTGGGGGAAAGCTGGATACCTTCGAATACGCCTGATCTTGTCCCCCTCTTCTGACCATCTTCTTGACTCATCAACAACACAAAGAAAGCAACCACTACAGATTTGTATCTATAGAGTGATTCATAAGCAAAGTGGGTGCCTAATAAAGCAATAGACACCACACAAGCCACATACCACCACCGCTAGTGCTAAAACAACACTTATATATGTGTATACTACAGGTGAAAAAAGAACAATATATATGTTCAAGAAATGAGGAAAAGAAAACTTCTCATTTCCAACTATTAGAAGGAGAATAATAACAATAATAGTAATAATAGTAATAATAATAATGGAACAAGAGAAAAGTGTGAAATTGAAAATAAAATTTAGCGAGAGAAAAGGAACGAATAGAAAAAGAGTCCAAAATTCGTGTCATTCCATCACCTCTCTTAATCCTCCTTCCTCCACTACCATTTTGACAAAAAGGAATTAAACGTGCTTCATTTTATTATTTCGTTTCCCGACGTGCCCCTCCTATGATATTGGTGGTTCATTCCTCTTCCATGTATTCTGTAACACAGTGTCGATGAGTCATTTTATCACAGAGCATAATTAGTCACCCTCTGCTTTTCACCGACAGAGAGCACAGGAATTGTTGGGGCGATGGTCAGACACTGAATAAAGTAATGCCGCTGAGAAACAGCTGGAAATGACGGCACGACGCGGCATTCAGGCAGCACAGCAAGTCGAAAACCTCCCTTCTGGCTCTTTGTAGAAAACGCTAGAACCTTTTCGCTGTTGCTTCGACCACCAAATACCACATGATTAATACTTGTGGTAAGATTCTTCAGCGTCTTTACTGGCTTAACAGTGCCCTTTTTATACACATTCACAATACCACTAGAAGAGCCCACAGCGAAGGCAGAATCCGTGGTGGCAAACGTCGTGACACCTACTGTACCGTTATCACTCGTCTCGCGCAAGAACTCCACGCTCCGGCGCAAATCGTAGACTCTCAGTTTGTTATGCGTGGCAATCGTCAGTTCATAGGGAACACCAGAGAAAGCCAGGTCTACTACCGGGTCGTTCATATCAATTTTGTGAGTGACGCTACCTGAGGAAAGAGATCCAATCGTCACAGTAGCTCCACTCGCAATCCCCACCGTTTTCCCCGAAAGATCATTTTCCTGTACAGCTGCCTTTGTAATATAAAAGTCGTGCTTACCATTATCACGTCGTCCATTTCGGTATGCGGAGGAATCGCGAGTGCAAAGAAACTTCAACGACATGATTTTCTGTGTAGCCAAAACCAGTAAATCTGGTGTGTAGGACTCATGTCCAACAACCAAAACATCCTCCCCTGTTGATCCAAGTTGGGTTTGTACTACACGCCGAACAACATCTGTCTTTGAAAGCTGCTCAACAAACTTGCCGGCTGCATGGAACAGATACAGGTGATGGTTACCACCTACCACAGCCATCTGACCATTGCGGTGCCACTGAACTGTTTGTGCTGTATCACGAGGAAGTGGTAAAACGGACAGCACCGGTGGAAGGACGGCATGTTGACGGTCGTACTTGGACGTGAGCAGTGGCTCCGTCCGCGCAAGAATAGCATCTAATTCTTCATTACGGAATCGTTTTTGCCCAATCAATGGCTCTGAGAAGACCGCATCTCCGGTCTCCACATCATTTGTTGTATTGCTAGTGGTGGCCCATCTGGGCAGCGTGTGGGACCTTTTTAGGACGGTCGGAAGTTCCTTCTTGATGTCCTTGTCTGCATCATCCACCCAGGCACGCGACGTCATCTGCTTCAATGTGGCAGAAAGAAATGGTATACACTCACACGCACACGCACAGGCACTATATATATATATATATATATATACGCCACCAACCAAACTAACAGTAAAGAAAAATAAAGAAAAATAAGGAGAATAAAAACAATAGGATGATTATGATGAAAATGACAAGAAAAGAAAGGGAAAAAAAGCTTTTTTTCTCCCTCTTGTTGTTGTTGAGAGGAGGGGAGGGGGAAATGCCTCAAATGGGATACCCACCAAAGGAATTGTACTGACGTTTCTTTTTACCACATACGGAGGATGTCTGTATCCAATCTGAAACAAACCACCGGAGAACCTTACACGATACCCCCCTACGCGCGTCTACATAAAGCAATTGTGTTCTCGGCTCTTTTGTCGTGCCCAATTCTCCCCAGACGAGATCTCTGTTCCTCCTCTCACGTGCATACCCCTTTATCTGTGAATGTGGGAAGAGGAGGAGGAGGGGAAGTTTAGGGCCGCGTCATGGCAGCAACACTTACCCCCACCCAAAGCACCAGAAAACAAAAAGGAAGAAAAAGGTAAGAATTAGAGGCACAATAATGAAAGGAATGAGAACAACAACAACAACAACAACAACAAAGAGCAGCTGCAATACCAGCACTTGTAGTATCAAGACTAGAAAAATGAGAGAGGGTGAAGTAAAAACAACAAGAAACCTGGCTGTACATCTGAAGTTCTTCCTTGTCACTTCCCTCCCATCTGTTCACTCGCTTTTTCCTTCCACCTATCAAGAACCGTGCACACCGATAGACAGGTGCATAATGGCGCACTAAAAATGTTTTTTTTTCATTGTTGTTTTGTTTGGTTCATTATGGTGTTGCTGCTCCTCGTGCTTTTCTCCCCTTTGTTTCCCTTCCTCATGCCTGTGTCTCAACATTTTCTTTGATTCTCGCTTTCCATCCTTCTCAGCTGGAGACGCTTGAGCGTAGATGGGAATGAATAAATAAACAAATGAATCAATAATCTACCATCTCTACACTTAGGCCACATCCTGCAATCCTTCTTGCATCATTCTTAACTCTATTTATAAGATAATATCTGCTGCAAGACTCCGTACCTTCTGCACAATTGAGGTGAAACCAAGAAAGAAAGAAAAAAAAATGGAAGGAGCAGCAGCAGCAGCAAAGTCACACCCACTTAGTTCTCCACCACCTCCATCCATATCCTCGCTCGAAATGTCTTGTAGAGATCCCGAACAAGCTCTCGGAAGTCCATACGCTGCTGTGCTTCATAAAAAAATGTAAGTTTGTTCTTGTCAAACTGATACTCAGCGTCCACAATAGTCATGGGTAGCCCACGCTCAAGGACACGCTGCGAGCAAACGTCAATAGCGCGTCGCTCCAGCTCCACCTGAACAGTGTGCAACTGTGTAACATCAGAATCTTGAGCTAATCGTAATACCGTCCCCGTACCGAGACCAATGCTACGTGTGATAGTACTTCCAGAGAGACCAACACCAAGCACGGTAGATTTGCTGACATTGCACGTATCACCTGCATCTTCGTCTCTTGTATGCTTTGCTGCCTCACACCAAGTATATGTCACTAGCCCCAAGTCCTCACCTCGGTCGCCACCAACCATTACATAGCTACCAGGAGGAATGTACATTTTAGATTCAAACTGAAGTACGCGCTTCCGTTTGAATTCTACCAATATTTTGCACCTGGAATGAATTTCGATGCCCAACTTTTCAGGCTCATCAGGAGCACCACCAACAATGGGAACGGCCTTTGGTCGACCGTTCACATACGAGACCTTCAAACTTGTTGTGAGATGCTGATTCTGGAGGGAGTTCAACGCACCAAGATGAATTACGTCCGTTTTCGAGTTATGTGCCATCAAATCTTGCTTCTGCTGTAGTAGTTGTTTTGTATCATCGCCATGTGTGTAGGGTGAAGGCGTTGATTCTGCCATCCCATGTTGCGCATCATCTTCATTTATTAGCCTGTCAAGTGTCGCAAAGCAGGCATAGTCTAAAGCAAGTCCATCCACACCAGCGGCCTGCTCCTTATTCGCCCATTGCCCATTTGGGGACACGGCCGGTGTGACTTCATGGTGAGTGGTCGCTGTTGGGGGAGCCCAGTCAGGGCGGTCCCCTTCCGACAGGTTTTCACTTCGTTGACCGTGTGCATCTGCAGCAAACTGCATCCGATCGCAAGGTGGTGTGGAAGGGGCTATCATACGATTCGCACTCGTGTTGTGCTGATTATCAGAGGCATAAGGGGTAAATACCGGTGTAATGTGATCCATGCTTCCCAATGAATGTGGGAAATTCTCCGCATGTGAGCCAACACCATTGCATGCTGTTACCACATGTTGAATATTATCGAGACGCTCCTTTAGTTCCCTGTACACCATCTGAAGGCAGCGCTTTTGCTCCATAAAGAAATCGTTCATATCAGTGTGCATCTGCTGCAGCACCATTCTCACCTGTTCATGTTGCCCGATTTGCTGCATCTCGTTAATCTCTTTTTTTTCGTTTTCTTGTTGCTGATGCTTTAAATTATATATATATATATATATATATGTGTGTGTGTGTGCGTATACCGCTTCGCTCTTCCGCCTTCGTCTCGTTCACTGCCTATTATTATTATTATTATTTTGTTTTTACTCGTCTTCGTGCTTGCCCGAAGTCTTTCGTCTTGTGAATCTTATCAGCGTCTAGTCTTCCGTTACTTTCTTTCAAGTCTACGCGTGAAACTGTATGATACAATTCTCGCAGCCGCAACAATAACAACAACAACAAAAAGTTACGTCCCTGTACTAACAGCCGCACGCACACAAACACCCGCGCGGTGATTTGAATTTATTTCGTTTATGGCTCCAAACCAAAGACAATGGGAGGCTGTGATGCGCTGATTCCTCCAGGTCTTCGTTATCTAGGCTCTATCGGATAATCGCACACACACACAGAAAGATAAAACCACAAACATAGAAAAAATGGCATCAGGGATAGTTTGAATAGTAAAAAGAAAGAAAAAAAAAGGAAGAAGCAGATACAGATCACTAGATAAGGAGACTGAGAAGGAAGGAATCAAAGGTATTTTTTTTTTTCCGTTAACAAATACACACACACACACACACTTATTATAAGTGCGACGGTAAGAGCAAGTATCACAACGCCTTGCTTTTCGCATATATGTCCCAGAAAATATCCCCTGCATGGATGTTCGCCTTTAGTTTTGTGGCCAGCAGCACCACTCCGCTGAGTCTCCGATGCAACGAGTACACAGGTGTTGGGGGCGGACGTAGCCGCAGCCTAATCATAGTCGGTACGTAAGACTGAATCTGCGAGGGTAGGTGATCCTTTCCAAAGTCGAAGGGTGTGTCGCGGTTGCGGAACGGCTTCCCCAACAGCATGACGCTGGTGACATGCGCATCCAGCATCTCCCCCGTCTCATCTCCAGTAAGGAAGCCCAAGTTAATGCTTTTTTTAATGATGGTGTCACGATCCTCCCGAGCGGCGGCAGCAAAGACTTCAAGATACTCATCCACAAACTCAACACTGTATTCGCGAGCAGCACCAAAGTCGAGAAGGTGAATTTTATTTGTGCTGGCGTTGAAAAGAAAATTAGAGAAGTTGGGGTCAGTTTGCATGAAACGCCAGCAAAAGAGTTCAGTAAGGGTAAGCAGCATCATGCGATGCGCCACATAATTCTTGAGATCCTGCTCACCTGAAAGAGTCGCCAACTGGTCAATCGGGACACCAGAAACCAGCTGTGTGACTAACACTCTGTCCGTCGACAACGATTTGTAGACCTTCGGCACAACAAAGACTTCATGAAGCAGCGGGTGATGCTGAACCAGAGCAGTATAACGCATTTGCTTCGCCGCCTCTAATGTATAGTTGCACTCCATCGTGAGTTCTTGGCGAAGTTCTTGTAGAATATTATCGACAAACATCCCAGGTGGCAGAATATTAAACGACATAAGCATCTTCAGATTCGCGACATCTGAGTCGATACTTTGAGCAACCCCGGGGTATTGAACTTTCACTGCCACCTCTTCTACCGTTGCCTCGTCACTTCCTTGCACAGCTGCACGATGCACCTGCCCAATGCTAGCAGAAGCAATGGGTTCATCGAGAAAATGAACAAAAAGATCCTCTCGCCAGTTAGCGTTTCGGAATTCCTTCTCCAATGTGCGAACAAGTTGCGCATGCGGCATGGCATAGGCGCTGTCCCGCACACGCGCAAACAATTGTGTAATATGAGAAGGAACAGTGATGTCGTCCTGAATACTAAGCATCTGCCCCAGTTTCAGTACCGACCCACGCATTCTGCAAAGTGTTTCGACAATGCGCTGGTGGCTGTGCTGAGAGAACAACCCTCCCTTTCCTTCCCCCCCTTCTTCACGGGAGCCCACAAGCCGGTCCCACCCAAGTTGTAGGAAAAGTGAGGCAAATCCAGCGGCCCTACCGGTGCGGGTAGATGGAACAGCACGGTAGACAGCTTCCTTCTTCACATTTCCATTGCCGCATAGGTGTCCGGCCACCTCCTCTGAAAGCAGTTGCGGGCGCGCAATGATCGTGTCTTTTCCAGATGCATCAGCTGCAACGTCAGTTTTGCTAAAGTTTGTACTACCAACGGTGGTGACAGATCCACACATCACCGCCAAAACTTTGGTTAAACCAAGTGAAATATTACACCACGAGCGCGTAACACCGCTTCTGTTAATCATTATCGAAGGGTCCTGTCAAAAAGACAGGAGATGTTATAACAGTATGCCCAGTATTCGATCCTCCTTCCCAATCTCCTGTGAAGAGAGAACAGTATAAATAAAAAAGAGAAAAAAAAACATACGCACGCACGCACACATACACGTAAAGAAATAACTGAAAGAGAGGAGGGGCGAGTGAGTGAGAAACTCCTGTGAAAATTTGCAAAGGAATCTAGCATTTGTTTTTTTTTTTTCTTAACCAATTGTTAACCCACTCGAAAAAGAAAGAGTTTATTCACTCCACATTCTTCTTCATCTATTTTATCACTTTTTCCCCACAGCAACTTCTGTTCCCATTGCTGATGCGGTATGCTTTTCTCATGACAATCCACCAGAGTATCCCGTTTGACAAGTGATCTCAGACATTCCACCCCACCCCCTCTTATTTCTCCTTCATTCTCCATCCATCCATTCCACCCCATCCCTGTCTCTTCACCTGCTCTTCCCGTTTATTCAAACACTTACAGCTTTGCCTGCACCATCACATTTTTCGTCCTCTCATTCAACATCAGGAACCACTCTGCCACCACTGTCTTGCAGATGCCGTCAATCGAGTCCACAATAGATGCAATATGCTTCATCCATTGCGCCTGCATGCGTGGTACACCGCGTAGATGCTCCAGAATCACCGCCTCCACAGAAGCACACACACGGTGAAGCACGGTAGTAGAGTGGCACTGCAGCAAATTAATGAGCGCAGAAAAATAGGCTTGAAAGCGAGCAATTCTATCTTGCCTCACAGCAATGATGGTGGTGTAACCAAGCAAAATACAGACCTTATCAAAGAGAGCAGATACGATGAGAAGAACACTACTGATCGGTTGTATGTTATCTAGAGAAGGACAAAATCGTCCTTCGCCATACACCTCTGATAAAAACAACCTCAGAGAGGAGTCGGAGGCATGCAAAGCCGTTACTAGTGCTTTTTCGTCACACTTTTCCAGTGCTTGACAGGACGCCCGTACAGTTCTGGAGAAGCGGCGCACTAATAATAATGACGGCTCCCCGTAACGCGACCGAGTTGAGATTGGAATGAACAAAGAGACGTATGTCGGCACAAACAGTGGCGCAATGGGCCTTTTTGAAAGAAATGCAGCAGAGAGAAAGTTTAGGCCTGCAACAGCCAAGGCCCCACTAAGAGTATTGGTAACACAGCGGATAGAAATATCAACCCAGTAGCGCAGCATTGTCTTCTCTTCCAGCATCAATGCAACACCTGGAGAGGAGAAAGACCTCACATATCCCTCTAGAAGTGCATAATGCTGACGACTATTGCGGCGCATTTCTTCCACCGAGCTGAATGGAACCACAACATTGTTAAAAATGGTATTTATCTGTGATGCTGTCAACATCTGCGCCAGATAAACAAGCCTCATGATAATTCTCTGTAAGACCCGTGCAGCCACACCAGCATCTACCACCTTGGCATCACCTGCACCAGAGAAATACAAGGCCTGGACAGCAAAAATTCTCACAAGGGCCTCCAACGCTACACAAAGATCAGCACCAATGAGAGAAGAATTGGATTCAAAGAACATGAAGAGAAACCCCGCCGTTAGCAGAGAGATGTGCTGCAGTCGTGTCGCCACCTTCTCTGAAGGTAGAGATGAGGTACGCTGTGAATTACTAGAATCGTAGATCACTTGTGTCACTTGTCGAATTTCACCCAAAATGTCGCGTGCTGCCTCAGCATTCTCAGAGGCCACACCAACAATTAGACTAAAAATCCTCGGGGTCAACAGAGGCGATTGCAGCAGTTTCTCATTTATTTTCTCCGTATCCCTCAAGCGAATAAGCGGGACCTGAAAAACCTCATCATTAAAAGCACGAAGGAGTGACAGAGCAGAGGCAGGACTTAGTGCGTTGTGATCAACATTTCGCACAGTATATCCATGTGCAAGGAGGATCCGGAGAAAATTTGGTCGTAAAATGCAGTCATTGGTACTGAGGCGTGTCGCTACCGCACGGCGTTCTAGCTGCGCATCATCAAGGAGGTCCACGTCAGGCATCCCCTGCAACGCAGCGAGAAGAGGCACCTGGAAAAAAGATAGCATCATTCTTTTTTCATTGAGTTTGCGGAGTTCCTGAATAGTTTCCCGCTTCAGTAAGGCAACCCAAGGCTCGTTTGAGAGTAGCAAAGACTCCACACATCGCTGAACGATACTCATACATCGTAATACGGCGTACTGTGGAGTGACGAGCCCAAAAGCTGGTCGATGCAGATGTTTGAACGTTTCCCAATCAAATAGTGGCCTTTTCGTTATCCGATCAACGAGTAATTGTGTC
This sequence comes from Trypanosoma platydactyli, assembly GCA_030849675.1. Lineage (NCBI taxonomy): Eukaryota > Euglenozoa > Kinetoplastea > Trypanosomatida > Trypanosomatidae > Trypanosoma > Trypanosoma platydactyli. Next base: position 29,779 of record JASANU010000913.1, read on the forward strand.
GCCACGCGCTCCACATTAGCGAAGTCGCTTTCCCGGGAAAAGATAGAATAGACAAGGCGGCGAATAGCCTCACAATAGCATTCCATTGCAAGAAAACCGATGCCACTGAGTTGCCAGGACACCTCTGCATTTAGAAATGTAAGCACTGGGTTCACATTTATCGTTTTCCGCCTGATGACGGTAGCAACATACAACACAATCATAGCGAAACAAGCTTCCGCTCCCTGAAGGAACGTGGCAGCACGCCCCTGAGACCCCTTGAGAGCGCTGTCTAAGAGACTCGAAATCTTCATTCCCAGGCGTACCGCCATCTCTACATCCTTCTGCACGATTGTTACAGCACTGTTCACCTCCTGCCGTGCAAATGGCTCCTCAATGTGGCGTAATGTATAAAACAACTGCATTAAAACAAACAATGTAGGTAAAAGACGGTGCGCCGCCTTGTCATCCGACTTCTGCAGATAGCTGTCAACCTTATTTTCTCCCTCCTTTACATGGCCCCACAGAACACCACAGAGGGCGCTAAAATCACATTGCACATTCTTACTGGAGACAAGCACACGAGCATGATGAAAGAGCACAGTAAGATCTTCAGGGGAAAGTGCATAAACCTTCTCTGGCATGCTGTGCAACTGTGTCGACGCGGTGGAAAAATGTAAACCCGATCGCTGAAACAGTGTGTTAAGCTGGTTTGTGGCAGCGGCAATTGCGGCAGTATTGATGTTTTCATCATCAACACCAGTCACAATAATAGAGGTACCGTTTGGCAGAACAAAGGCAATGCTCATAGTGACGCTGAGTCTCCTTCACTGCACCCTAACACTTTGTTTTCAAATTGTATATATATATATATATATATATATATATATATTGCTTCTTCCTTATTTTAAGAACTACTGTGCAGTCGATGCGCACACACGGACACACACCTCCTCTTCGTATCCCCTCTGGAGGAAGAAGAAAGACCAAAGAAAAAAAAGAAGAAAAAAAAACAAAGAACAAATAAAAAAAAGTTGCCACAAGCACCCAGACTTGCAGCTCACCGCTTAACAAAAGCTTCAATTACAGTATTTCGTGTGAAAAAAAAAATGTTTCTTAGAAAGACAGATGAAAGGGCAAAGAGAAACAACAACTGGTCAACGCCAAAAATGCACAGCAGCTGATGTAGTCATCTTACGGCGCATCGCATCGTTTACTAGTGCTGATTTTCGGCATGGTCAACACCATCGCTCCGAGAGAAGGACTTTCCGCGCTGGACGCCAGCGATAAAACGCCATCAGTTCATCGTGCACTAACTGTGTATCATCTGCATGAGCAGAAGGGGAAAGGAGACATGGAAGAAGAAAAAAGAAAATGAATTGTAATCAAGACGGGAACGTAAACTCAGCACCACAACACACTCTCTCCGGATATGTGTGTGTGTATGTCCTTCTCAGCTTGCGCCGATGAGAAGGTAAAAATAGAAAAAAAAATAGTATTTAGAAATGAGTATTTAATTAAACAAGAAAAAAAAGATACAGCTTTGACCTTCCTCTTCCCCAATATTTCCTCGCGCGTCAGACTCACTTGTGGCGGAAAGCGCGGCGGCGCTTGGAGGCGCGTTGCTTCTCCTTGGCACTGGATGACGTGAATGGCTTCGCGTGGCTTCCAGGGACACCAGCAGCACCAAAGTGCTTCACGGACTCGCGACCCGACTTACGGCCACGAAGCAGGAATGTGTTCTTTCCAGTCGGCGCCACCATCGCAAGCTGATCGAAGGTGAGGCACTCGCCGCCAGCCCCAGTGATGCGCTCGCGGGCACTCTTCGAGAAGCGCAAAGCACAGACACGAAGTGCCGGGAAGCGGGCCATCCGAACGTCATCGAGGACGTCGCCGACGATGACGGCAATCGGTGCCTTTGCACTTTTATTCAGCCACACAGTCTTGCGCTTCATGCAGACAGCGATGCGGCTGAGGGATATGGGAGCGCGGTTGTTACGGCTCTTCAGGAGGCGCTGGTGCACAAGCTTGTTGAAGCTCGAGTTGGTACGCTGTGCAAGGAACTTATACAGCTTGATAAGCAACTTGACGTACGGATTCGTTGAGTACGTATGGTGGCGCACAACGCGCTTCTTCTTCTGCACACCAGTAAGGTCTACTCCCATGATTTTTTTTTCTTTTGCTGCGATGCTGGAAAACTACACAGAAAAAAAAGGTCTAAGCCTAAGAAACAAAATAATAATAATAATAAAAGAAAATGCTCCAAGATCGGCATCTATCAGGCCTGAAAGCACGAGGTAAAGGTACGTCTATACACGGATACAGAAAAGCATAAACAAATACATGCATGCGGCTCTGTAAGAACCCGCTAATGAAATGGAGAAAAACAGATAATAATAGAAAAAAAGTGGTAACGTCTGTGATTTCATCTAATATGGTTCAAAAGGGTTTGTACTTCACCTTATCAAAGCCATGCAGCTGAGATTTCAAGCCCTGGGTGTCAGCCCAGGCACTGTTTCCGTACGAGAGGTCCTCGTCCTCTACGAGCTTCTTCATCTCCTCCTGCTTTTTGAAGTAAAACGCCATTAGCTCCGCTTGCGTCTTGGAGTCCACTACGGGTTCGCGAGGAGGTGCTGGGGCTTCCTTAGCGGCGAGTTTTACAGTGATCTTTGTCTTTTCGTTTTTTCCAACATATTTTGTGAAGTCAGCCAATCGATCAAGTGGCTTGCCGCTCCACCACATCACTGCAGTTCCGTGAAGGATATCCTCAGTGACTGCTCCATCATCAATAATACTCAGAAGACGATGCGCCTTAGAACGCTCCATATCAGAGGTATTTTCATCGTCAAGCACAGATGCCAACCGCTTTATTGCATCTGTGCCGCTACACTCAGCAGGAAATACAATCATTGCACCACCCTTGAAAGCCCCAATCAGGGCATCTAGCTCCTCCTGTGTGCAGGTTAACCGCTGCTCTGAACGCTCAAGAGACATGTAACGCTCAGCATCACCCACAGGACCAAGAATATGATGCTTCTGTTCCTCAGAGCAGAAATCCTTTGCAAGCTGCTTGGCAGCGGCTATCATCCACTGGACACGAACCCGTGTGTTACGCATCCTCTGCAGTGTGTCAGTTGCTTCCCCAATGTTGGTGTTTCCAGGAATAGACACGAGGAAGACGTCGTAGTCTTTGCTGTACTCATCCTTGGGTAACCGTTTGCACTCGATGAGAACCATTGACACCACAAAAAACAAGCACACAAGCCTTCAACACTACCACCAGCAGAATAGTAACAACTAATAAATTAACCCCCCCCCAAAAAAAAAAATGAAGAAAAACCTTGTGACAGCGGAAATGAAAAAAAGGGGGGAAATGTGGAACAATACCAGGGGTGATAGTAAGGCAACGAATTTTTATTCTCTTGTTTTACTCCCAACCTTATGTATGTTTGGATAAATGTATGCGTGTATATCGGAAAGCTTCATTTCGTGAAAATATTAAAGGAAAAAAAGAAGAGAGTGAAAGGCAAAATATGAAAGAAAATAAAAACAGAAGAAATATGACGCTCACAAAAATTTTTTTTTATTTTGTGATAAAGAAATGACGATCATCATAAAGCAGTAGTATCACGGCAGTGCAGAGAACTCATTAGTCAATCACCGCCGAAAAAATAAAAAAAAACTTAAAAAAAAATTTTTTTTTTTACCACCTCGGTCGTGGAGTGTCAGTGTGAGGAGGAAGCGGATATCCAGCGAAGCTGCTTTGCGTAGTCAAGGTGGATCTCTACATTCCCCCACATTTTACTGCGTTCCATAAGTGATGCGACATGTTCCGCTTGTATGCCCACTTCCACAACAAAATTTGGTGCGTTTATAAGATTACAGTCGCGTTGTGCCTTGGGTTTCAGGAGAGCGGCCCCAAGCTCACAAAGTTCCTGAAAGTAGAGATACTGCTGCTTCTCCCTTCTCGCGTCGCCCACCAAAGCAAGCTTTGACTCCCACATCCGAATGCTAACGGGGAGATCAACATACTGGTCAGGAAGCACATACGGCGGATTTGACACAATAACGTCAAAAGAGCCTATATGAGTTTTGTCCAAACTCGCCTTCTCACACTGCACATTTTTTGACTCACCGTTTGCGCCGCTACCATCAGTGTCAGAACCACGAAGGGCATTGCAGGGGTGATCACCGTCATCGCTGCTACTATTACGTTCAAGAAAAGCATCAAACATGTCACTCTTGATGGCACGATAGCATCTTGAATCAAGACCATTCAGTCTCGCATTCTCTTCAGAGGTCTTTACTGCTTCGTCCATGATGTCCAATGCAAGGACTTCGGCATGCGGCACGTGTCTGGCGATAGCGATACCAATACATCCGGTGCCGCAACACATGTCCAAAACTCGAATTGGCTCCCTTTTGGCACATTTTGTACCTGCAACACGACTGAGGTGATGCCGTACCAGCCAATGAGTCCACATCTCCGTTTCAGGTCGCGGACATAAAAGTGGAGGGGAACACCGGATCTTGCAACCGTAAAAAGGTTGATGTCCAATAATATATGCAAGTGGTTTGTGTAGATCAACACGCTGAAGAACCGCCTTCTTGACGGCGCGACGGACTTCATCCTTTCCTTCTACCCCAAACGTGTCATTCGCCCAGTCTTCTAGCCAATGCAGCTCTAATGCACTCTGGTACCACATTGCTCGATCACCCCTTCCTGCAGCTTCTGCCGCGTAGTGTGTTTCAAATATCATCTGCGTAAGCTTTTGACACTCCTCAGGCGACATGCACGACTTCTTCTGAACCGAACCTCGAAATGTTTTTGGCAAAGCCTGCATCTCTTTTTCACCCATCTCGAACACAAACTGCTCCGCATCGCCCAGACTACTACCCTCGGTATTTCCAAATTTTCGCTCTTCATTTCCCTTCACTGCTCCCATCCTTTCCTCTACATCGTCATCTGCTAGCGTGGTTGCAACCATCTGCACATTACGTGTCATTGACGAAGTCCCCATAAACCGGGAGACACCCGACATTAATGACGCCACCAACGCGGTAGATCGGCACAATCGCTGCATCTCATACACTCTTTTTTCTACTCTCTGCGTCTGTATAAAAATAAGAGTCAAGATGAAACCTGTGAAAAGAAACAGCAGCACGCGCAGGCGAGTACCCTTTTCAGTCTCTTCAGGAAAAAAAAACACACACACACACAGAGAGAGAGAGAAAAGATGCAAAGAAGCTAATATATACTCAGACTTACAAAGACAGAGTTCTGTAAAAACCTATATACAGTTAAAATAGAACTGAATGAAGCGTCACTACTGGCGTCAAAGAGAAAGTTTGCAGTGAAAGAGTAAGAGCAATCTCTTGTGCGTTCCGGTCTCGGAATGCTGATCATCAAAAACAAAACCAAAAAGAAGGGGGGTAAGAAGAAGCAGGCGCAAGACACATATTACGTTACATAAATCTTTATTAAGAACACTACACCAGAAAAAGTAAACACGGTTCCTGTGACTACTAAAAGCATGGAGAAGCACAAGAAGAAGCGGATATATCGATAAGGGGTCGTGAATGAAAGTTGGGTTCGGGAGAACAGCATCCAACCGACCAGACCAGGGCCTGTTAACATTAGAAATATGCCAAAAAGAGTGCCTAAAATATCAATCACCATTCCTATACCAGAAATGAGCGCAGCCAACAGAACGGTGGTGCTGACAATAAAGAATGCTTCAAGAACAATGGCCATCCAGGTTGTGTCCTCTGGACACCCCACATCTCTGTCAATATCGTTCACAGGCGTATCCTCGTTGATGTAAGACGAAACGGTCTCTCGACCCTCATTTTGGTCCCTTACGAATTGCAGATTTTCATTCATACGCGCCGTTTGTTCTCTCCAAGTCAGTGCATGCATGATCAACCGGTGAAGTCCTCGTCGTGCACAGATAGAAAGAATGGGATATACGCATGCAAAATGCAGGAAAAGCCCAAGACGTCCGACATTTACCACCGGGTCATCACTAGGATAGTTGCGCACAATATCACCACCGGCAGCAGTGTCAGATACAAGATTTCCAAATGTCAAATAACCAAATACCCCTGTTATAATATAGCATATTACAATCACAGGAAAGGCAATATATACAGTTTTCATCATGGTTTCCGGCCTACGGTCCTTTAGCTCCCGGTAAAAGTATGGTACATTGTAATGGTAACCGAATGCAACTCCATAGGTAGACATGGTACGAAATATACCAGTGCTAATGTGGCTCCAGTTTATGCTGCCGTAATCAGCAGGATCTACAGTAGGATACGAGGGGTCACAAATACTTGTAAAGTAGCGCACAAATACGGTCAAAACAATATAGAATATAGTGAGAAATCCAAGGAGGGACGTCCACTTGAGCTCCTCCATGTTTCGCACGCAGCTCAGAAGAAAGAAAACAACACCCGACGCCAGAAGCCAGAATATCCGGCTAACAAAAATACCGTGACCGTGCAAAAAGCTACTCACAACAGGAGGGATTGAATCTGCAATAACACGGGAGTAAATAATAAGAGATCCGTAGTTATTCAAGAAAACGACAAGCTCCACTAGGACGGTCACAAGACGACGACGCTTGCGTCGCAACAACTCATCGTTTGCATGCTGCATCCGTAGTTCTTCCATTTCCATTGCTCCACTCTCCACCTCAAAGTTTTCCGATATAATTCTGGAAGACTTCGCAGAGAAATTCTCAAAAGAAAGTGGAGGAAACATGACGAATGCCATTACCTCCGTGAATGAAAAACGTTGTGTGACATCACAACCGGTGATAATGGCGAAAACAGCAAAACCAGCAAGGAGTGTAGAGTACGCCATAAGCAGAAGGGCCCCAAGCACGGAGGCTTCATACATGGCAAGTGGAAGCGATAAAACTCCTGCACCAATGACATTACAAAGAGTGTTGAAAGCCGTACCAATCAAAGAACCGTTCCGAGTTTCCTCAGCTACCCCGAACACGGAAAGACGGCGAACAACATTAGAACTTATCCGATTTGTCAGTGAGTGTCGCCCTGATGAGCGTTTTACATTATGAGAGCCCTTCTCTAGCAAGGAAGTCTCAAGCGTTGATTTCATGTCTATTTAATGTTGTTTGAAAACTCCTCAACTTGTGCGGTCTTCAATATGTTTCAGTATGCACCTATTCCCTTGATTTCCCACCACCTTCTTCAGGAAAAAAAAAGGAAGAAAAGGAATGACAAACAGACCAAAAAAAAAAAAGGCACAGGGAAGCGGTTGAGTGTGAAATAAATCCCGGTCGTGGAGAAGCGGCCACAGCCCAAAAGAAGAAGATGTAGGGGTGCCCCCCCCCTCTTCCCCCGCACATATAGACAGAAAACAAACGCAGAAGCAGATGCATACCCACCTTCGCCCAATATCGGCAAAATAAAGACGCACTGCAAGTAAAAACACAAAACGCAAACAGACACACACACACAAGAAAAACTCTTAACCCACCCAAAAACAAACAAACAAACAAAAAAAATCTACATTTGCGCGTATTTTTCTGTTTTGCGTGAACACGGTGGCATAACAACGGTTCAACACCACATTCTATGGCTTAGCTGACATCGATCTCACCCCCCCCCCCTAATTTTTTTCTATTGATATCTCGTGCGTCAATTTTCATTTCGTTAAGTACTTATTCCTCATACTGAATAAGTAAACTTTAACCAATTCTTAGATGTTTCACTTTTTTTTGTTCCTTCCCTGCCGTGGTGTGGCAATCGCCTCCACAGGCTCGCGCTTCCTTTTCCTCCCGACCCCACCTTGCTCTGTACCCACCTGCTTTTTTTTCGTCACATATCTCTCCGTAAGGTTGGAGAGCATATTACTCCACTCCTCACCGCTCTGGCGCTTCACCAACGCTTGCAGTGCATGCATGTTATCACCATTCTCATTCCCTCCAGCTAAACCCATCTCTTTGAGCGCGCTGGCAGCCTCCGTACGCTCCTTTTTCAATGAACGCTCAATCTGTTTTAAAACTTTCATAGAGTTTGTTGCATTCCAGGCTTCCGTCACCTTCACCTTTCCGGTATCCACAAGATTACGCACGAGTTCTTGTAGCCGCTGAATCTCCCCGCTTTTCCCATTGTCAAAGAGCAATTCCTCCCGCACCATACGTCGGAAATTACCTTTGCATTTATTGTAGATAGAGATGACATCATCCACCTCCTCCTGTGAACCTGTGTAGGCCGTGTAGAACGTTTGCACACGCTCCTGCAACTCTGCAGCACGCTGCGCAGATGCTGCCTCACTGTTCGTTTCTTGCTCTTCAGCTCCAGGTGCAATACCTGTCGCATTGTACACACGACGCTTTTCTGGGTCACCCAAAACGCAGTAAGCATTCGCCATTTCAGTAAACTTTGCCGTACCCTCTGGGTTACGATCTGGATGGTACTTCAGCGCCAGCTGCCGGTATGCGCGAGCAATCTCGTCATCTGTAGCGCCGGGATCCACGCCAAGCAAATCGTAGAGGTGTCGCTTGGAAACCATTTTCCCTGTTTTTACAGTGTTTTATCTGGGCTCCAGACACGCAGAGATCTCCTTACAGACTCTTGTCACCCCCACAGCCACTTCTCTCCCTCTCTCTATAAATAAATAAATAAATATATATATATATATATATATATATATGCGTTTGCGTATGTATGTGTTTCTACACACTGATGTATGGCAGCAGAGAAATGGCCACGCGGCGAATAAGTTTGTACTAATCAAGAGAAAAATAAAACCAAGGAACAGGGAACGAAAGGTTAAACACCAACAACAACCTCCGACAAAAAAAAAAAGGCACAAGCGCATAAAAAAAAAAAAAGGGTTCAACATCACCCATTGAACACCTGGATACAACCACAAAAAAGAAAAAAAAAGGCTGCCCGTCTCGCTTTCCCCTATCTATCATCATCATCATTTTTTCCCCTGCGTGCACATGTGCGTCCAGCTTCCCCACACCTCCCCGCTCCACTCCGTCAAGTTCGGGTGAGGATGAGAGTCTTCCAGAAAAAAATATTTAGAAAACACCTGGAGAACATGGAGAGAAAACATAAAATGAAAATAACAAGAAGTTGGGAGGCTGGGGAGGAAGCCACGGGACGACAAAACAATCGTCAAACTTCTTCCTCCCCTTTCTTTTCTTCTCTCTACCATCATTCATCTACCCCACCACTCACAACCAAAAGAAGATGCATGCACACCGACAACATCAGGAAAAAAAAAAAAGATGATGACATACACACAACACCCTTCAACAGGCAGAGTTTCATTTAACTTTCCTTTTGCTAACCTTTCCCACACTTCCAATTGACCATCACCGTAGAATTACCCTACTTGCATTTAGCCTTAACGAGCTCGGAAAATTTCTTCACATCCTCTGGAGTCCAGTTACTGTTTTTCGCTTCCTGCATTACGTACTTGTCAAACTCCTCGACACCTTTTTGCTTGATGAAAGCCACACCTTGCTCGATATTTGCTTCACGTGCCGCAGCATCAAGGTGCTCGGGACCATCACCACTGTATGCGGCAAGCTCGGCGACTGTGTAGCGTGTAAGTTTCACTCGTGCTATCTGTCGCTCGACGATTTTTTTCTGCTCTACTGAGAGTGTCTTGGCATACTCAGACAGCTCCGACGCCCATTTTTCACCGAACTGATGAACGACATTGCACTCCTTTACTGGCACCTTATTCTTGAAATGCGCCTCACCGGTGAGAATCTTGTAAAGGACGCTCATCTTGGTGCTTACAGGAGTTTCCGCCGTGGCAGCTGAAGGAGGGGCACTTGCTGCTGCCGCTGCCGCCGCGAAAGGAATAAATGAACGGCGCATCATAATCGCACCACGTACACAAAACACAATGTATAGACTACTACAGTGAATCCCTGAGCCATCAGATTTTTGCGCGAAAAATTACGGCGGCGCAAAACGAAAAAAGAAGCAACAAAAAGAGCAGAAGGAAATAAAAGAAGCACGAAAAGGAAACAACAAATGTGTACTCACCACCAGAATGTAGAAGAAATCTTCCGATTTTTTTTTTTTAAATGGTGGTGGTGGATGGGTAGGCGAGAATTCTTTTGTTTTTACATTAGAAAAAAAAAAGGACCTGGAGTCCATTAGGACGGTTTGGCGAAAACGTCGAAGAGGCATCTCATTCACGCAACCACTAACCCTTCCCTTTTTTAACGTTCATTTTCCTCCCTTATTTTCTCTCAACCCCCTTCTTTTTATCAACTACCACCCCTCCCCCCTACAGCCACTACGCCCAGATGTCGATCTCATCAAGGTTGTCACCCAAGTACCTCTCAATAACCTCCACTGGGTTGCACGCAGCGCCATGACGCATTACCTTCTGTACCAGCTCCCTCCCCGCATCACGGTTTAGTGGATCCCTCTCGAATTTCTTGGTCCAAATGCGTCGTGCTACAGAGAGGCTATAAAGGTAACCGTAGTAACCAGCTGGGTATCCAGAGAGATGCTCAAAAGACAACGTGCCAAGAACACCAGTCTCTGTTGGTGTCACAACTGATAGTGGAGTACACACATCAATAAGAATCTTAGCTAGGTTGTACGTGCCACGACCATAGTCACTGGAGTCACCAAGCGTACGCTTCCCTAGGTTTCCTTGGGTCCCGTGGGGAAAGTACACCGTGTACGGCTGGGGTCCGTGAAGAGTTTGGTCAACAGCTGAGAGCACCACCTGGTCTAGGAGGTCAAGATGTTTAAACATGTCAGCAGCTGCGTTACGCTTCATCACCATATCAAATGATATGGGTTCCCGTGTATTAATGCGGTGTGCCCACAGACGTAGAAACTCATGGGAAGTAAGAAATTGCTCAAAAAGCTGTGAGAAAGTTTCAACAAAGTCGATGCTGGCACGCGTCCCTGCCAGGTTCTGCACTTTTGTTTGCCCAAATATTGTGTGCATTGCGTGTCCAAATTCATGAAACACTGTTGTTACCTCACTTGGGTGCATGAGTGTAGATTCATCATCAAATCTTCCATTTGGGCGTCGCTGAGCAGGTGAAACAGCACCAACGTTGCACGTCAAAACAACAACGGGATACTGCCGCTTAGGAAGTTTAAGCCCTACCTTCGCAAGGGCCTCTCGGTGCGGCTGGCAGCCGAGCTGCAATGTGAGATGACCTGCCTGACAATACTTCATTTCATTTGCGTACATATCAAGAACAATGACTCCAAGAAAGGCCCGGTTCTCATCGTACACATAAAATTTCTTGGCATCAGGATTAAATATCTCCTCCTTTTCAAACGACACTTCCTCCAACCGAACACCAAATGCCTCTAAACATAGACATTGAATGCCACGAATGCAATTCGCCACGGAAAAAAACTCAGCTGCCTTATCAGGTTCTGCGTCACGTCGAAGTGAATGAGCCACACGCGAGCGAACATCGTCCGTGATGTTTTGACGATTACGCACCTCACCCACATTCTGCCGGATCAAGTCTAACTCTTTCTCCGCTGCTGGGCGATACTTGTGGGCAACACCGCATAGAAAATGCCACACACGCTGCTGGTTTTCTAACATTGTCCCCCGAAGCTGCTGCTCCGCATATCCATCAAAGCCGAGTAACTGCGCCAGTTCGTAACGACAACTAAGAAGGTGGCGGAGTGTCGCAAAAGGATTTTTTGACCCCTGCTCCGTCAGGAAGCGCATCGCCAAATCTTCTTTTTCAATGTTCATTTGAGTTACTTTCTCACGAAGTGCATCTGGTAGGTGAATGCCGTTGCTTTCCATATCGCGCCTTAGTTGTATAACGTTTTTAATTTCCTCATCATCGAGTTGTTTACGTCCATCAGGGCTATCAAGTTCAAGAATGACTTCGTACAAATCGCGCCTTGAGTTTACCTTGCTCATATACTCGTAACCCTTTTGAAAGGCATATGCTGCATATTTTTTATACTCATCGTCCGGGTGAATCTGTCGTACAAACTCACAGGGGTCCAATAACAGGCAGAGGACATTGCTGGTAGAGTCAATGAGATCATGCTTCTCCTTTGCATCCTTTGCTTTGGGTATCTCGTTAAGAAGAGCGTCACAAACCTCTATAGTGCGATCTACAGTCTCAGCAAGTATGGTTTTAGACGCCAAGAAGGAGAGACTCGGCATCTCATGAACCTCATTTTCCAAATACCCGCTACCGGTGGTGGTGCTAGGGGTAGGAATTGGTGTTGTGCTGGCGTGCCGAAGCGCCCCACCCGCCCAGCAGAGAGAAGAGCATAGACAGTAAGGCCGACTGAAAACAACACGACGCAGCATGACTTATTCCTAAGGAAAGAGTGATAAAAGGGGCGTTCTAAATAAAATTAAAAATAAACAGTAGAGCATACAGGCACATACGCATAGTTTTGTGTGTATAGAATAACAGAATGCAAATATATCAATGATGTATTCATTTTGTGAGTAAAAGAGAGTCACATGCATTGTGTCACACTCCACAATGACACTTAAACACACACACACACACACACACACACACACACACACACACACATCACTATTTCATGCATTTTCTTAAGCTAAGCAAATGGAATGTTCCAGCTTGTCTTTGTGAATGCAGTAGAAAGCTGAGTGTGCGCTATGGCCTGCCAGCGTTCGTCTTTCAGGTCTTCCGGTGGCATTTCATCACGTACCTTGCTATACCAGCGACGTGCATTAGAGTAGTCGCCACTCTGAAAGTACGCTTGCGCCAGTCGACACGCAAACTCCAAGCTAGCTGGGCCATTTTTAACCGCCTTCTTATGCAGTTCGATACTCTTGTCCCACAAATCCCTCCAAGCGGGAACGCCACACCAGATAGCGTATAATCGTGTAGGGTTATACCACCTATATGCACAACGGGCACTGAGGGCACCAAGCGCATTAGGGATGTCAGCATCGGTGGGTAGCAGTTCCATCCCCTTTTCACCACGCTGCATTATAGCATTATAGTTTTCCAGCAGCCCTAATCCCAAAAAACTTTTCATATAATACAGCGCCTCTGCCTCCCGTGTAGCACACAAGACATATGTTCGATAGCACGGCCCGTAGTTTGGGTTTTCATTGATGCATTTTCGACTTACATCAACTCCAAGTTGCAAGAGATCAAGGCGGTCACACCAGTGATCCCGGGCAACCTTGTTTTTGTTCTTGTCATAGAGAACTGTAGTTTCTGCTAGAAGCGCCATCACCTCTGGGCTAGACGGATTCTTTTCAAATAGCGTCTCCGCGTAGTCGAATGCACTTTCCCCCAGTGAAAAGCTCAGCAACTGGTCGCGGAAATCACGGTATCGTTGAAACTCGTCATTCTCATCGTCGTTACCGTCAACCTTTGCAACATATGTCACTGGTTGTGGTACTGAATTGGCACTCTTTGCCACCGGGGCCTCAGCCGATCTGCTGCTCCTATTACCCATTCAGCGCTCTCTGATGGGTTTTCTTCCTCACCGTCTTTCGCTTTTAGACTTTGATAAAAATTTTACTCCTTACTGAAGAAAAAAAAACAATAACAACAGCCACAAACCCTTCCAACGAAAAACAACTCCCCAAGTATTCCCCTTGTAAGAACCACCGCGAAAAAAAAAAAAGAGAGAGAGAGAACACCTACAAGACAGCTGTTAATGCCTTCCTTCTTTTTGTTTGCGTTACTGTCGCCGCCGTCGCTGCAACAGCAAAGAAAAACAAAAAAAAAATGCATGGGGATGAAGGCTGAGAGCACAAGGCATCCGTATGTCTCTCTCTCTCTCTCTTCGGTCTGTGTGTTAGTAGGAGCCCCTCGATCGGGATCGGCACATCAAGACACAAAGACGCAGAGAGAAGAACGAAATAGAAGGGAGAAAAAAAATTCGATACCAGCGTGTTGGAGGCAAAAAGAAAAAAAAACAACGAAAAAAAACACGCAGAGAAGCTCAACACGACTCTTTCAACCTTTTTTTTTTTTTTCTGCTCTCGCTATCCATTCGCTCTTCATGCACTATTTTCTTTCTTGTCCAATAACAGCTAATGTCAACCAGCTACGCGCATGTATATCCACATTTAAAACGAGAGAAAGAAAGCACATCTTCGAATATATATTCCCCTTTCTATTAAAAATTGCTGCGCTGCTTCTCTTGTTTTGCATTCCACCTCCTTCCCTCTACCTGATAGACCCAACAAAATTGAGCAAGTTCTGTAGCTCGTCACTATACCCCTCGTTGCGTGCGTCGTTACCACCGGCTTCTCCAGTGACCCAGGAAGAGGGCGATTGCTGCTGCTGCTGCTGCATTTCCTTTGCATTGTTGGGAGAATGATCAAATACTTGACGGATCGTAAAATCCTCCCCTTTTGACGGAGAAAACATAATCTTTTGCTGCAAGGGTGTGGTGTGCAGCTCCCGAGTAGCGTTTTTGTCATTTTTTCCCCCGTTCTTCGCCTCTCGCCACTGCCTTGCTTGGTTGAATTGTTTTTCATATTGTTCCTGATCAATCCGCGAGTTCACAGCGAGCAACTGCTGCTGCAGGGCATTCAGTTTCTGCTCTTGCTCGACAAGACGCACCTCTCTCTCCTGTTCTTCTTCCTCTATTTTCTCTCCCCACTTTTTAGTCTCATTTCTGTTCGTGGCTGTTCCCACCTTCTTTCCCTCTAGAACAGCGTTAGCCAACAGGAAGTCCGCCGCCTTTTTAGATGACGGCACCACTGTCAGCTGATCCTGCGGCCCAAACACGCTGAACGAGGGAATCCAACCGTTTAGAGCGGGTGGAAGAGGCACACGTGCCACAAGTTCATCCTCGTAGTAACATATAAAAAAATAGGACGGTGCGTCGAGTTCGAGAACAAAGCGCAACTTTGTCCCTGTGCGCAACCTGTAGCGATCTGGTAATACACGGCATTCTCCCTCATTTGGTCCAACGATACGTTGCCCATCCCACACGACACCCTCGCCATCTGTTCCAGCCATCAATACACCCGCAAGAATGCGACCAGGACCCGCACCGAGGCGGTCCACATGTACCTCCCACGCGGTGATGCCTGTGTAGAAGACTTGTGTGGCACACACAAGTACGTGAGCGGGGGTTACTCCCTGCGACCGCGTAAGTGTTCGACCGCTGTAGATAAGAACACCGCGTGCTTTGGCATCACTCGGGACATGCAGCATGAATGACTCTCTCCCCACCTCAGATGGATGTGGAAAGTTGAGATATCCTGTATCCAAAACATCTGGAACGGGAACACCAGCAGGAACGCTCACTGCCTTCAGGAGGTCCATGTACGTTGCAGTGGTGGCAGATGTCTTCACCTCCGGAACTGTGAGGCGTGGCATGGGAATCGGGTCATAACTCGTCATCTTGAGCTGATTCACTAGATTCATCACGCGAAGTGACCAATCTTCAGACTGTGAATTGACTTGATGAACAGGAGGTATGGAATGCAATAAGGGTTCACAACTTCTTTGTCGTTCTCCGTAATATCCTATAAGCGTATTTGTTTTCTCCAGCGCCAGATCGATGTTTTTCAATTCAGCATCAGCCTGCAGACGCATACTAGACTTCAGTTCGTCACGCCACTTTGTGAGCCCGTAAACAATATCATTAAAATGCTGATCCAGTACCTCCTCCTGAGTCCTAATACTTCCTCGAATAATTTCTTTACCATGCTGCAGGTTTGCCACAATACTACCAGCGACGTTCAACTGACATCGACATCTATCAGCCCATGCATAAAGGTCACGCACATGCGCCTCAGCCGCTTGTCGGAGAGTAATGAAAGGATGGTCCTTGTGAATCCCCGACACGTGACAACGGCTCGACACCAGTACACCACAGAGGGAGCACCAAAAATCAGCGGGTAGATGTGGATACACTGAACATCGGGCAACAAGTGCGCCATCCTCTTGAGCAATCAGACCGGGGAGCGGTTTCTTAGTTCGCATATCAGACTGCGGTGTTTTCATGACCTCCGCAGCATTGCATGTAGAATTTGTAGGGCATTCAGGCAGTGGCGAGGATTTCAACTTGGCAGCTGTCAAGACCGACTCGGGGCTTACCGATTGGACAGAAACTGCGGTACCAGAAACAACTGGTTCAGTATCTTGCCCCCCTGCGCTTTTCAATATCTGCTGTGGGTTGCTTGTTTTAGAGAGTTCTAAGAGTCTGGGAGACTCTACAGTGCTAAAACCAAGAGCAGAAATGATGCGTCCCTTAGTGGGTGTATCGCAGCGAAAAAACTCCGGTATGGAAACACCATTGTTCACCAACGCCTCCTGCAGCCTTATCCAGAGATGTTCGTCACTATACAGGACGGGTGTCTGGTGATATGCATCCATCCCATTTTGAGTTGATGCCAGCGAAATGTTGGCGGACCCCGTATGCTGGTTACCATGATTTGGCAGACTGCTTATCTTCTGCAGCGTCACACTACCGCAAGTGCTGCAGAGAGTTGTTAGACTCTCCCGCTTCTGCATATTAATGTTGGCGATTGGGAAGGTGTTTTGATCCCCACAGACGGTGCAGGTGAGAAGAGTACCACTCATTTTGTTCGTGTTTTTGTGTTGACTCCTTTTGTCACTCCGCCCCCCCCCCCCCCTACTCTCTTGCTTACCTTCAGTGCAAGGCCGTACGTCTCCACGCCGACCTGCCGCCTTCGTTACAAGTGCCGCGCATATACACGTGGAGAGAAGAAGGTGGAAAAGATGGGAAGAATTCAATATAACAGAAGCAAAATAAGACTGAGACTCGCGTCGAGAGAGAGAGAAAAAAAAAAGGCGTTTTCCCACGACTTTGTGCATCATTATTGCTGCTGACGTTCAAGAAAAAAAAAAAAATGGCAAAAAAAGAAGAAGAAAGCTGCGAGAAAAGAAAAAAAATAAATCATTTTTTTTTTTGTTTTAGTTGTTGTTGTTTATATCTATGCTCGTGAGAGATTGCGCAAGTAAAGTCCTGGGCGCGCCTAACTACACATTCGCAACAATAAATAAGATTCGCCATTTATTAGTATTATTATTAATATTATTCCCACATAACAAAAAAAAAAGAGAAAAACAAAATCCATCAGAGGCACGCCTTCCCACCCTGCTAGTACTTCCGGTGCCTATCACCCTTTGGCGTGTTTAGGCTTCAAGCCTTCACATTCGGAAGTACAGTAAAACAACAAAACAAAAGCAACGCTCTACTTTCTCCATCATCGTGGCAATCACCGTTTCTCGCATCTGCACCACACCCAATGGGACTTACAACTTGGATGACTGCGGCGAAACTTCACCACGCACATTGACGCAGGAAAAAGCCTTCACAACGTTCTGAGTAGATTAACCCAACACAAAGAGACACTTGAATTCCATAATCACTACATCAAAAGTCATATCACACGCACTGATCACTCCTGCCTTTAACAGTTTTTCCCCAATTTATATTCACCAAGGTCAGCAGAACCGTGCGAGTTCTGTGTACAGAAAACTACAGCTATCACACTTTGGACTGCCACCTCAAGAACCTGCTTCATGCAATCCCCACGAGTTGGACAGTTCCCGGCACCATATGCAAGTATAACGATAGCGCGCACCGGCGTCATTTTTACCATCTTCACCAGACTACATTTTGGCAACGACGGGCCAAACGTTAAGCACAGGACAGCTGTTTCCATTTTTTTTTCCATCATACGTAGTTGACCGAGCCCCTGTGGAAGGAGAACTGAGTGATGCACAAATACTGAGTTCTTCACCTTCGCAAATGGCGTCAAATTCGGCGAGGAAAAACGGCAAAAGTGTCAAACTAAAATTCCTGACTGTACGGTTTGCTCGTAGAAGTTGATCATCAAAAAAAAAAAAAAGTGTAAACCTCAGAAATACTACCACACCTGGCGAAAAGAAGTGGTGTAATGAAATTACGTTGCAGATCAGTATAAGGGGAAGTCGGCTCAATACAGAACCCCGTGAAGATGACTGGCTTCACTAGGTTCTCTAACATGAAACGAAGAGCAGTTCCAGTTGTCACCATGCTTCTCAACCCGTTACACACAACAAAACCACAGTGTTTTTCGAAGTTTTCTTTAATGACACGGGCCAGACGGACCCAGTCCTCGTGATTTTGCTCCACGGAATTCTTCACGACATCGAGATGCATGACGCTAAAGTGCGGGACACCCCCCCGTTCAAAGTCATCGTTCTTCCTCAGGGCACCAAGAAAGCCCTGCGATACATGGCTGGATTTACTAGTGGCCAAGTGGCACAAGGGGGTATGGGTATGTGATGATGACCAGGATGTCCTCACTGTGGACACCCGCCTGAGGGCTAAGTGATGCGTTTTCCAATTTAGCAAAATCCGCGCTCTAGTTGCTGACCTCCATTTCACACGCCCGTGGGGATGAAAAAAATTGCTGCTGCTGCTACGACAACAACAACAACAAAAAAAAACACCCTAATAATATAAAAAAAAAATAGAAGTGACAACAACTTTCAAAAACAACAACAACAACAACAACAAAAAAAGAAGTGTGTGGGGCATGTAGACCAAAGGAAGACACAGTAACTCAGAAAGCAGTTCACACCACTTCTTTTAGTTTTTTATTGCGTTTTTGGTTCTTTATTTTCGCACCCACCCTCCTTTCGTTCTTCCCTAGCCACGTCGCAACTTCTTGAAAAGGGGAAAAAAAAGGGGAAGGGGGGAAAAGGACGAAAAAGAAAAAAAATAAGGAGGGATGCGAAAGAAAGACATGAAAAAAGAAGCGGCGAAAATGGCACATGTCATTGTGCTTCGTGTTCCCTTCACCGCAGCCACCTAGGCCTCCTCCTGGTCCTGGATGTTGAAGTACTTCAGCTGGTACATGTTCTTACCCTTGGCGAGAATGCGGATCCAGTCGCGCAGATCCTTCTTCTTGAGGAACTTCTTCGTGAGGTACTTGAAGTACTTCTTTCGGTACGCCATCGTCGTCACAACGGCGAGAACGTTGTCTCGCATGCTCACGCGCACCTTCTCCGTCAGCTTCCCCTTTCGGCCGTTGAGCTTCACGTTGTCCTGGAAGTACTGCTCAAAGTTTCCGAGAACCTCCTCGCTGAAGATGCCATCGTTGGCGGGGATGTTGCAGTCAATCTTAAACACCCTGTTGCCCTTCGGCAGTTGCTTCTGCCGGATGAAGCCGCGGGAGCCAACCTTTGCGCGAACTGCAACCATTTCTCTCTCCGTGCGTTTGCCAGAGGTGTATGTGCAAGAGTGCGTATATGACGAAGGCCTTCACGTCTCTCTCCCTCCCTAGAAGGTTGTGAATATTGCAGAAGAAAGAAAAAGAAAACTTTTCAGGGGCTTTCACCCAAACAACATCAACAACAATGAAAAGTACATTAATAGATGTGTGTTTTTAATCGCAACAATAAAAATTCTTAAAAACAGAGGAGAGAGTAATAGCGCCAACAGCAAAAGCAAGCAGTCAAGTGCTTCTTGTACCACTCGGCTTCTCATCAGCCACTTTATGCTCAGCATCTTCCGTGTCGTCTATCAGTTCCTCCAAGACGCGCTGGCTGCCCCTGGCCTGCTTTTTGCTCGCGACGTTCGCCTCCTTACGATTTTGACTCATGGCAAGCTGGCGTGCGCGAAATTCCTTGAACTTCTTGCGCTTCTCTATATCCTCCAGCGTACGACGCGCCAGCATTTCCTTCACACGCTCAGCCTCCTCGGCGCGTTGGCGCTCTTCCTCCTCACTGATGCGCTTCTGTTCTTCCTGTGAGATCCAGGGCTCATCATCATCTTCCACATCGAGGCCAGCCTTTTCTAAATCCCGACGTCTACGTTTTTCCATTTCGTAATGCTTGAGGTCGAACATCACCATCGGCGTGCGACAGACACCACGCAGCTGCGGCTGCTGCTTTATCAATGGGGGAAACAGATGAGCAGCACGGCGATAGCACCGCAGCACTGTGGATCCCGAATGCAAAAGGTACGACATGGCGTCTAGAATTCAAATGATCCACAGGCGCAATTCATGTACACCAGCAAAAAATAAAATAAAATAAACAGCACCTGAAATTCCCACCCTCCACGTTAACGCAAGAAAAAGGAAAGCAATGTGAAATAAAACGAAACACAAAGACAAAGCGCACGTGGAGAGAAAAGTCCACAAATGCGCAATAAAAACATGGAAAGTCTGCAACATAAATGCAGAACACACACGGTGACAACTGCAACGATAAAGGATCACACGGTAGTGCCAAAAGGCTTTTCAAAGGAGGAAGATAACCCTCTCCCCCCAAAAAAAAAAGTGATAATAAATAATTCTGCAAATAGAGACATAATATCCGCGATTAAAACACATCGACATTGAAATCCCTTCTACCAGAAAACAAACCCTTCAGAAACGCTAAACTAGAGACTCGATTACCACAGGCATTGAGTTCTTCTTGAACCATCTGACGAATGTTACAAAAAGATGAATCGTTGGGGTCTGTTATCCCTTGGTTTTGCGCGCTAAAAATGTCGCGCTGGAGAGAAAGAATATCTGATATGTATCGGTTCAAGTCCTCTTCAACAGACGCCAATTGGACGTGGAGTAGAGCCTGTTTTGATGGATCGTATTTTTGAGTTCCTACGACCCCTTTATTTCTAGATGTCTCGTCATCAGTGCCTGTGGAATTATGTAGCTCTACGACAAGAGGGCCGTCCAGCATCGGGGTGGCTAGATGACCCTGGGTGCTGGAAACCTCTGGTGCTGCGGCATTGCGTCTCTCACCCTTTCGGTCTTTCACACGTCTATCGGCCACATTCTGACTAATCTCCGATTGAGGTGTGTATTGGAATAGTTTCAGCGACGTCAATATGTTTTCATCCCTTTCTGCTACCGGTGTTGTCACGGGTAAATTCAAGGGCAGCTCCTCATCATTTTCATCTTGTGGATGATTGCGTTTTTGGCTTCCAGATGAGCCTTTCATCGCCATTTCCGAGCGTGGTGAAGACACCAGTAAACTCGCAACATTCAGTTCATCCATGCCGCCGCTTTTGCTGATCTCACGCTTCACATCATCGAGTCGCTGAGAGAGGCGGTTGGTGACCAAGGTGAGATGCTTTACCTCTGCACGCAGCGCCTCGCTCAACCAAGACAAGGAGGGCTGTGATGATGCTCTGTGGTTTTTGATGGCTGGAAAACATCCTACACCCCCGTCAACGTCACTTTGAGGAACTTTTGCAAAAGAGGGAACATGGTGTACGCAACGTGTGATTGCCGAGTTCCGCACCCGAGTAGCACCACCCTCTTGTGTCTTACGTCGTTGCATAAGTGATGGCCCTGTTGTTGTTGTTGTCGGTGCTGCCATTCCCCTTTCTTCTCTCGTAGGGCACTCTGAGCTCCGTTGGTTCAACCCAAATAGTCTTCCACACATATAAAAATTAAATAAAAATGAGAAACAAACGAATGCAAGAATAAGGCATTTTACACACAAAGATACATACAGACATACGGACACACACACACACACATGCACATTATATATATATATATATAACACAAAGAAGACGGATATTATGCATTAAACGAAAAATACCTTTTTAATTTCCTTGCCTGAACAGCATCAGCACTCTTCCAATATACCACTCTGGCCGCGCTGCATCTCAGGTGTTTTTTTTTTCCCCTTTTTCTCCTCTTCCCCCTTTCTTCTTCTTCTTATCTGACCTTTGTTTTCAACTTTTCTCGGCTCTGCTGTGTGACCTGTGTGGTGGCGCGCTCAATTATCCTGGACTCCGCATTCTTAGCACCGAGGGCTTGTGCACTCGCTCTGAAACCACCCTTTCCTCCTGCTCTACCCATGTCTTTTTGGATGAGCAACGCCAACTTCTTCTTTAGGAGATTGATGGCTTTTTCCTTACTCTTATTTTCAATATCCACTTCATCATCGACCATATCATCCACATCAATATCAGCCTCCCGGCTTACGTGAAGCGCCCAGTTATTCCGCGCCCTCGATTTGTCAATTTCTTTCTGCAACTTATCAATCTGCAGGGCAACCTTTATGTGGGGATGAAGCTGATGGACAATGGTAGGCTGCAACGCGAAGACTTCCATCTCGCTAGAGAGGCGTCCAAGGGAGGCGATCAGTTTTGTAAAAGAGACGTGCTCCTGCGCGTTGACCATCAGAACAGAGAGACCCGTTCCGCCGCAACGAGCTGTGCGACCACATCGATGAATGTAGCCGTCGGTAGAGCGTGGGACCTGAAAGTGAATGACATACTTTAGTCCCTCAACATCTAGACCACGCGAAGCGATATCAGTGGCAACCAGTACGCACTTTTCGCCTCTTCTGAACTTGTCAATAAACTTCAGCCGTTGGCGCTGCTGAAGAGAAGCGTGAAGACCCACTACTGGGATGCCAAGCACCTCCAGCAACTTCACCAGGCGACGAAGCATGGATATGGCGTTAACAAATACAATTGTACGTTCATGGTACATCTTGAGGAAATAGTAGAGGTAAAGATCCTTGCTATCCCCAGGGCAACGAAGATACGTCTCACGTATCTTCGCAGCAACGTCCGCTTTTGGTGAAATAGTAAACACGTGAGCGTTAGTTGGTTTAATCTCCAGCTGTTGAAGAACTGTCATCATGGTATCGGAGTTAGAAGTGCGAATCACAGTCTTTTTAGACCGTACGTCCCTGCGCTCGTAGTTTGTTTGCAGTGACAATGTTGCACTTGTGACAAATGTGATGACACGGTGACCATCTGGTGGGTTGGGTGGCATTGGAATAGGACGAGGATTATCCTTTCGACGCTGGAGCCGTTGATGGGACTTCTGCACTGTTTCATCATCATCATTGTTGGCATCTTCCACTTCCTCCGTCGACATCATCGTTTTTTTTTCAATTGAGTGATGTTTGGTGTTTGGAATAAATGTTTGTGTCTTCTCGTCCCAGCGACCCGCCTCCAGTTTCATGTCATTCACCTCTGCACCCTCTTCCCGCTCCTGTGCAAAGCCAGCAGGCAGCATCTCACAGTGAATGCGTTCGAGCAGACTCTTTAGATCTTCGAAACGGCCAGACTGAAGAAGTTTGTCCGCCTCATCCAGGACCACAAAGGAAAGTCGACGACTGATGCTGTGACCAAGATAGCAACCCTCATTCTTTTGCACAAGGTCCCAAAGACGACCCGGTGTACATATCAGCACATGTGGATGACGGTTTAGGACGCGCTGCTGCTTTTCTGGTGCCATTCCACCCACTACACAACCAATAACTATATGCTGTGCGTGTTGCGTCAGTTGCAACATGGCTTCGTTAATTTGCAACGCAAGCTCGCGCGTGGGCGAGACAATGAGCGCCTGCATCAATTGATCAGCAGGTACCGTACGTACGGTCCTAACAGCATGATCAACTTCTTCTTCTTCTCGTGGTCGTTTCCTCTTGAGCTTTCCACTCATTTTAATTTCTTCGCTTAAAGAGCTTTTCCTACCCTTCCTCATGCCGTCACTGCGCTGTGCTCTCTCTGTCCCACTACCTTTTTCGTTTTCCCTCTCATCACTCCCTGTGTGATCTGCAGTTTCAGCATCGAGCGAGTCATCATTGTGTAGCTTCATCTTGGTGAGAATGTGCTGCAGAATGGGTAATGCGAAGGCGAGTGTCTTGCCACTTCCTGTCTCCGCCGAAATAACAACATCCTTTCTACACTCCCGCTGCTTTCTGGCAGCCTTATTTACTGATTTAGCTCCTGATGGCATCCCTTCAACATCAACAGCGTTTTCGGGAAGGATGCTTCCAAGCACCTCATCCTGCACGGGCGTAGGATGTGTAAACCGCATCGACCTCAGGGCCTTGAGCAGTAACGGATGCAAGCCAACCCGTTCCCAAAATAAGTATGGATCTCCGTGATGCCGATACTGATTTTTAACCTTCTTGAGCGATCCATCATTCTCACCCTTTTTCTCATTCGTTTCCATGTGCACCTCTGGTATTGCAAGTGGATGATCGTCGGGAAGGGGCGCTTCCGGCAGGGCCAGCCGCTTCTTGCTATCGTTGCCACTCTCCGATACTGCCACGCCGACAGAGGAAGATAAAGGTGACGAGGTGGAGCAGGACAGCAGAAGGTCTGTGAGGCTGCGGGGATCAAATGTTACTTCGCGTGTCGGGGCAGCCGATCCAGTAGAGATGTCCTCAACAAGTTCCGTAAGCGGGCGCGAGCCACAGTCCACGTTGTCGAACCGATTATGTCTTCGCCTCGATGCCTGCATGCGTTTTCGGAGATCCGAGGAGACTTTGTGCCGTTCCTTCATCTCATTTTTCCGTGCGCGCTGCTTGAAGGTTCTTTTTTTTAGCGACATTTTCTTCGGGTCCTCCCTTTTTTGAAGACACACAAACGTACACGTAAAGAAATAAAAACCAAACAAACACCCCCCCCGAAAAAAAAAGGGAAGACAAGCGTAGAGAACAGCAACAGACACGTCAACATTAAAGACGGGTAAAAACAGAAGCAATGCCTCGCGTTTGATTCCCCTATCATTTACCAAGACCACAAAAAACGGAAACGAAAAAAAACCTCGAAGAAGAAACTTTAAGCGTAAACACACACACACACACACATATATATATATATATATATATATATACGCGTGCACAGTTTGCAGAAAGAAAAGCTGGTGCTACATTATGGAAGCTCAGGCATGACAAATGATAACAACAAGGACCAAAGAAACAAATAAGAGATCACGCCCCACACTATTCTCTCTCCCCGTATTTAGAAGGTAAGAAGAGGACTGCGTGTTTCTTCTCGGAGTTATATTCAGCGCAGGAAAGATAAAATCAACATTGCTCGCCAGTGTCTGGGAGGAATCTCCTTCGCCATAATGAATTTGTGCCGACGGAAAAGAAAAAAAAAGGAAGGTAATAAAAGCGCCCTCAGCTCGTCCCCCGCGCGATACGGCGGTGTGGGAATGAGTTGGGTTGGTTGCTTTCAGAGCTTCCGTACTGCGACGAGCGGTAAATAGTGTGAAGAGAATGAAATAAAGTTCCGCTCCGCCAGCCCTCAAGTCTGAGACACTTCCCCCTTTCAGAGGCTCCACAAAGCAAATAAATAAATAAAGAGGCGCTAAGAGGATTTATTCTAATAGAAATAAAGAAGCGTCAAACACCTTTTCTACTTCGATAAACAACGCCATGTGAAACAGACATAAACCACAGAACACCTCAGTTCAGAGATGATACCGACGGGCTTTCCGGTACGGTCTACTTTTTTTGTTTTGTTGTTGCAGCTTCTAGTGTGTTATTGCAGAAGGCAGAGAACTTCATCTCAAAGTCCTTACGGAGAAAAAGAGCGTAACGGCTCGATCCCGCTGTTAAGCCGACGTTCTGCTCGGGCCAACTTTTTCTTTAGCTCTTCAACCTTCAAATCATAACGGCATCTCCACTGAAGCCACTCATCATCCGCCTTCTTGCGCGCTTCCTTCAAAGATGTATATGCCGCCAAAACTTGTGACGGGAATTCAGAAACAGGAGTGTCACTACTGCAGCACATGTTAGCGCTGGGAGTAGTATTGCCGTTTTGGCTGTCAGAGGTGAGGTCACTATGCCTAAACGACCCACGATGACGATATCCGTGCGTTCGCTCCCACTCCAACGTGACGGTGAGTAGATCAATAGTCCGCCGGTTGTCTTCCAACTCTTGCTGCAGGAGATGCTGTTCAGCAGACAAACGGCGACATCTTTCACAGTCATTACCTGACGATGCTTTTGAAAAAATTAAATCCGCTGCATGCGGCCAGTTTACCTTGACCGCACCCGAACCATCCTTTGAAAAGGCGGAACAAGACGTTTCATATGAGTCCACATAACGCGCTCGCAGTTGGCTCAGCACACTCTTCTCCATGTTTTTCCTTTTTAACCTTCTACCACCACAGCGTGCCACGATGCAGAGTGCGTGGGAGAGAAAGAGAATCGCACCTCGCCCTGCTGCAGAGGTCAAATAGAGAGAACGCAGGGAAATGACAGTCAACAACACCACCACCACCATTACCGCCACATCATCATCATTGTAGTGACCAAAAAACATCACAAAATAAATGAAAATTTTAGAAATAGAAAGAACCAAAATGTACATTTATATATAAATATAAATAAATGCAACTTGTGCCAAAATGTCGATAACAACAGCAATGAAGAAAAAAAAAAAAAAACGTCACAACTGAAGCACACCAAGATATAATATCACTTTTTTTTTTCTTTTGTGTGTGTGTGCGTGTATGTGAGGGATGAACTCTCTCAAAATTTCTTTCGTTAGCTTCTCTACCACTACAACTTCGCGAAAAACGGTGCCACGATGGTTGACCTCCTTTTTTTACCCCCCCTCCTCTTCCGCTACACACTAGAAGAAAAATAAATAAAAACATTTGTGTCTTCTTTTTTTTTCTAAAAAAAAAAGAAGGAAAATTTTTCCTCCCTCACGTATACTAGTTATAGGCAGCGAAATCGCTTCATGGTTTGGTGCGCCTCTGTCTTATCCCACCATTATTTTCCTTAAACAAGCTGTAAAATAATATAACGATAACAAACGGCATTAGTGGAAGTGCCGTAGCTACACAGTGCTAATACCTTTTTTTCCCTTTCGCTCCTTTACCCGGGTCCTCATTCGTGCGCGTTCTTCACCAACCAATCCACTACCTCGTTTACGTTAATTTGGCGGAGTGCAGATATTGAAATAACCAGCCACGGATTATTTTTAATGACCTGAAGGTTTAGAAACTGGATGCATTCCTCCTTACTCATATGCGGCTCCAAGTCAATCTTGTTGAGGCATATGAGCATTGGAAGACCATGCAGTGATTTGTCCTCGAGAAGCTTGTGCAGTTCAGATCGTGCAAGCTCCGTACGATGAAGATCGCTGGAGTCGACACAATAGATGATACAATCGCAGCCTTGCGTATAGCGACCCCATTCACTGCGGAATCGCTCCTGCCCGCCAAGGTCCCACACTTTCAGCTGTACGCCCTTCTTCCGCACCATTTTCACATTCAACCCTACGGTGGGGAACGTCTCAATGGGGTGTCCCACGGACAGTACATTCAACAGCGTCGTCTTCCCGCTGTTCTCCAGTCCGACAAGACACATCTCGAGCTTCTTTTCGCCTGCAAACATCTCCTTAATCTTTAAGAGAAAATTCCCCATTTTGAGCTTCTCTTTGCTTTTTCTATATACTTCTCTTCTTCTTCGTATACCTGGACCCCAGGAGGAGACAATAAATTTTTAAAAAAAGGAAAGACACACACACACACGCTTTCACGCATAGACGGAAAAAAAAAGAAAAGAAGAGACAAAAGAAAAAAGTATTTAAAAAGGGAAAATAAAAATAAAAATAAAAATAAAAACGCATGACGACAATACACCAACGTAAAGTAAAAAAAAAAAAAAACCACAAATACACCTTCCATTTCTTTTCTTTTCCATCTGTTCGTGTGTGTGTGTGTATGTGGTCATTTTTCTGACTTAAAGTTAGATGTTGCTGGTGTTTTTGCTCTTGCTATGCGATGATCCTTTCGGGCATTCATCGCCGGCGGCGCTCTGCATTGGCAGACATGGTCTCAGCTGAAGTTCCTGCGGTGTATAACACACGGTAAACACCGTTACGGTCATAGAAGCCACTGAAATCCAGCCACGTCAGTAACGGGACGAGCTGCGGATAATCTGTGCCAACAGGTGAAGCAAGTTCCGAAAGCGCCTTCAGAAACTTCATCTCAACATTCTGCAGTGTCTCCTGCAGCTTCTCCACAGCATGATGCGATGACTGGCCATGACGTCCCATCTCGCTAAAACTAGTTGCAATTTCAAGAATTCGCGAAAGACTTCGGAATCTCTGAGCATTGGTAAGCACCAGACCTAGTTCTACACCATCAAAAAAATCTTGCAGCGCGTTGCTTACGGCAAACACACTGTCTGCCTGGCCGATGCGACCAATCATACGATCCCAGAGAGGCTCGACAACAAAATGCGCAGCGTAAAACTGAAATTGTCTAATAAATTGAATAAGCTGGTGTTTGATGCTGTATGCCTGCTGATAGTTCAAGCCCTTGTCTTTGTCATCCATCCAAGATGTAGAGAGGTCACGTTCGCATGTCTTGAGTCGTGTAAAAAAGCGAAAAATGACATTAAAATGCTTCAATACAAGAGGGCTTATTACCATGGTGAGAGGCCACTTGAGATCAGCTTCTAGTTGAAGGAGCTCAACGCATCGATGTGTTTCTATCCTCATTGAGCTTCTTTTAACAGATGGATTAGTCGAAGATTCCTCGGTCGGCTGCTCCAAGGTGCCACTGACACATTGCTCAATTGTGCTATCAGAAAAACTACATCCAATAGCAGTGTGGTAAATATCTCTTCCACAACACCTAGCTATAGCTGCTTGTAGAAGCACACGCACAGAGTGCACCTTTACTTGTACAGGTGACTTGAGTAGAAGCTCCTCTGCGCTGTCAAGAAAATCAACTAACCAATCACCACGCTGATGAACAAAGTAGCTCTTAAGAGAAGAAAGATGCCCAAGAAGATCCACCTGAGATCCTAAGAAAAGCCGTAGTACCTCACCGCTAGCGATCTCGTATGATTCCTCCACCTTGCGTTGGAGTTCATCAGCACCAGACCAAATAAGCATTTTTTCTGCAACATCCCCAAAAAATGGAAGGGTTCCGTTGTGTTCCCGCAGTAGGCAGCAGTATTTACCAGCATAGAATACCATTTTAGCGATCTTAGAGTTTGTCAAGAGAAAGTTTGGGATCATATTTTTATTCATTGAGAAACGTCGCTCGAAGGCCGTAGCATCCTCCAGTGCTGTGTCCCCTCCATCATCCACAGCACTACTACCACCACAAGGAGGGAAAATGCGACTTACGGCACTTTTGATACCAGTTCTCATGGCTATGGACGATTTATTGATGACACTACTATCTGTAGGTGGACGAGCTTCTGAGATAAAAAATTCGTCATACGGGTCTGCTAGCACACCCTCGTGCATCCAACGATGTAGTATTCGCAGATATGGCACCGATGCCCGACGCAGTAGCAACAGAAGGAGCTCATCATCCTCTCTGCTACCGGAATACTTTTCTGCCTGTTCATG
Organism: Trypanosoma platydactyli; assembly: GCA_030849675.1. Lineage (NCBI taxonomy): Eukaryota > Euglenozoa > Kinetoplastea > Trypanosomatida > Trypanosomatidae > Trypanosoma > Trypanosoma platydactyli. Next base: position 58,843 of record JASANU010000913.1, read on the forward strand.
GATATGATTGAGGAGTCTCCACCCCGCCATTGACAGCGTTCCCTCCTCCTCTAGTATCATGTCGGTAGGAAGCACCTGCCGCAGCCGCACAATGTGATGTCCTGCACGAAGTACCTCTGAAACAACAGCCATCAATGGCATTGCTCTGCCCTTCGCCCATCGTTGCAGGTTTGCAACCTCATGTGCATAGCTAGTACAAACCTCAGACACCACCTCCCCAAGCGCCATCGAGACGAGACTCTTGCCTAAATATTCCGCCCGTTCCACTTTTCTAAGTGCAACAAATGCATCAGCGACAGGAAGAACAGTTCTGCATAAATTGCGCATCGACACAGGGATGTGACGTGAAACGAGAAAGCCGTCTCGTGAGGCCTGCACAAACGAGCCTCCGTGACCAAGAACTGCCGCCAGAATCTCGGCTGTTATGATGCGATCTTGAATGTCCTCCGGTATGTCATTCAGTTTGCTGCAGTCTGTAACTTGTGGCGTTGTCAAAGTTGTTGTTGGAGCAGTGGATGCTGCCACTGTGGGCCTAACATTTACTGCAGCAACACTAGACGAAGCAACGCCGCTCGCTGTACCGCGCTTCATCCACTCTGTCTCCAGCATGGCGATACTAATCGGGTCAGTAAAACCTGCTGCGATGATGACAGCACGTCTATCGGATGCATGTTGCACCTGCTCAAATGAAACACCTCGAGACTCTAAAGTTGTCACAAAATTCGCCCATGAAACGTTATTTGTGGTCATCTTCTTCATTTCCACAGACACACAAGCACGCACAGATAAGAAGAGAGCGCGAGAGATGCCTAAAAAAAAAAATCTTGATCTCTTTCTATGAGAAGAGAATATATAAAAATATATATATATATATATATTCTCCTTGATGATTTTGTTGTGTGATCAGGACATATATATATATATATATATATTACATATATCCAGTAAAGAAAATAAAAACAAAAAAAAACATCAATTTAACGTGTTGCCTCCAATAATCGCCATCAAAAAAGACGACAATACAAGACGTAGAATACATAAACGACTCAGCAGAAAAAATTTTATTTGCAACAGGTAGAACATTTTGAATGATAATTCATATTTGCCGAGCTGACAAGCACTGAGGGCTTGCATGCCAGATAATAGTTGTTTAACTGTGAAGAAGGAAAAACATCTCACTAAAAAAAAGAAAAAAAACGCGACTTTTTCTTGCCACGAATTTCATCCATGTTGTCGGCCATACGGTGACACACGTCACGCCACAGAATCTCATCCGAGCGTAGTAACAAAAGAATGTCGCGCAGTGTGATTTCCTCCACTGCAGCACCGAGGTTCAACTCTTTCCCTAAACTCTTCTCATGATTGGAATGCTCAGATGCGCCACCCCTCTTCTGATCACTGGCAACGGTTTTGAAGTGATGTAGGCCCCAGTAATCCAACGCCACGCGTGGTATGGCTCGCTCACTAACTTTTCCCAAGTCAATATCGTTGATCATGTGGGTCCAAATCACCACTGACTCTTCGCCAAGGTACCCCATTAAGCGAAATGCCATGCGTGGATACAGCAGGAAAAGAAGAGTAAAGATAAAAAACTGTGTCGTTTGCAGAAAAATCACCAAAATACGCTCCATATACGTAATTTCTGTCATTAGCATGAGAAAGTGAACATGACACGCGTGTGACTCTGCCTGTGCCAATAACCCACGCAGCTCCCCAGCAAAGACGTTATTTCCACCTGAAGATATCGCATTTCCTCCCCTTTCCCTCTCAGGCATTGTCGTTTTTTTAAAAATCATTCGAAAGAATGTAACTACAGCACCAGCAAAGGGTGGTACAGGGGCGATAACCTTCAGCATAGTTGCTCTGTGGAGGTAACGTTCCCGGAAAAGTTTGTCCGCACACCATCGCAGAATCTTCACGAGACCAATGCAAAGGTGGTCGCTAAAACGCCTAGGTGGGGAGTGGCTTAAGGGCTCACCCTCCAGCGCGGTTATGTCTTCCAATGTCAGGATAGGGGAATAAAACGTGAATGGGGACGAAGAACCCATGAAGGGAATATAGAGAGAACTCCCATAAGACCCATTATTGTCCCTTCTTCCCTCATTCGCCACCTTTCGCGTTGCAGTAGTGGAGAAACTTCTATGGCAGCAAGAAAGGGTAATATTTCCTGCTGAAAAAACGGCGTATTTAGCGCCTATCGACGTAAACATATTTAGCTTTATGTTTTCACGTAGTTTACGTCTAACAGTTGTAAGCTGCATCATCAGCAGCCTTTTGTCCTGTAGTATTTTGGGCACCATTGTGTTTATTAGTAATGACAAAGGGATATGTTACCTAGTCACTAAAACAAGAAGAGATGAAGTTGACCAAAAAAAATATGCAGATAGATGAAAAGGAAAAAAAAAAAAAAACAGGTACAATGACGAAATCCCTGGTGGTGGAAATAGAAGATGCAGTGATGCTGTGCACAGACTCATGAGACGCATTTCCTCTTAGTTCGCACGTAAAGGGGATAGTTCGCCCACACATGAGATGACCCACACAAACGCATTCATAGTGCACGGGAGAACGTAGCCCTTACAAGTGCACTGTTCATATCACGTTTTTAATCATTGCTTGCATCATCTTAAATAATGAGGAGGTATATATATACAACATTACACGCATGCAGTCCGTGACACACACAAGCACAAAACAGAGACATAAAAAGGAAACAAACAAATGAAACAAAAATAGATACACCACTCCTTCAAATAAAAAAGTGGTCGGTACATTCCTTATCGGCTGGTAGCCTAACATGAAGATTTTAAAAGAAGAGTATTTCACACTTTTTATCCCTTTTAGAACAGAGGTAAACAAAGAGAGTAAGGTGCTGTTCATGGGAGAGTAAGAAAATGGTACAAAACAGAGGATTTGAGTCCTTCAACAGACTCCGAACCTTTATTCTCGGTGTGAAGGCCTTGCGGATGAATGGGGAGGGAAGTGCAGACAGCGCCTCACCCCGCCACCCATCGCAAGTTCCATACATTTGCCATGCCTTTTTTTTCTCTTGTTACGGGTTTTGCTCGCGAAATACCGTTGTCTGGGGTTACTCTCTAACACAACGTATCACCAAGTTGCCTTCACGACATAGGCTCGCAGCACGTTGTCCATCATTTTCATTTCAGCGCCAGAGGGTCTCTGGGGGTGTGTTCCCTTTATCCATGATGTGCATGGCTGTGGTGTTACCCACTCGGATGTCCAGGGAGACCGTCTAACGGCGCCTTGAAAGCACGCAACCCCACAACTGCACGCTCCGGGCTCAGCCTGCGCAATCATGAGCGGAGGTCGATTCCATGCGTCCCCAGCCGCCAACACTTCTCGTCCTGGACGGAAGGTGTCCGTTGGGACAAAGTTTTCCAAGCCCAGTGTGTGCATGCGTGCCCCTTATTCACTGGAGCTTGGAAAACTGTTTTAGGCGGCTAACATTTGCTCAGTGAAAAAAAAAAAATCATATACTTCACCGCGTCCTCGAACGGCCGGATTTTGGCCTCCAGTCTCACCCGTCGTGTTACGCCGTCCCTTCGTCGTAGCTCTTGAATTCCCTGAACTCCATCAGCCGACGACGTTCTTACGTGCTCTCTTTTGGGATGTTCCCCTGCCAAAAAAGAATACCCCCGTTCTGGGAGGTCGGTTTTTCACGTCTGCAGAGCCGGGTCGCAGTGGCGCTCCTACGGGATCTCAAAAGGTATATATCCTTTTGCACCGCCTCCTTCGGTGTATTGGTCTGTCATCTTTGCGCTTCTGGAAATGAGAGTCTCCCTCACCGATTGTGCTCGTAGCCCTTTCAACTCCCGCATTCAGCTGCGTGATGGTGGCTTGCAGGTACAAGATCTGTGCTTGCAGCATCTAGACCAGCTTGTTTGAACGTCTGTTAGACCACCATGGATTGGCATTTCAACTGCACCAGCGCCTCTTTATAGACTTTCAGAAGTTGGGCTTCTCAAAGTTTGAGAGCGGCCACTCAGTGCATAGAGCCTTTCTAGCCTTGTAAAAAAACTTTATTACGTGTCATTTGGAAAGACAAAAGTGAATATTGAGGGTTAGGGAAATCTGTCTGTTTAACCGTTCCGAACCTCACCACCATGTTCATTTTTTCGTAGAGAGACTCAGAGTGCCATTAGTGTGGCAGATGATCTCGGGCCGATAAGTAAAAGAAACCCCTTCCGATCCGTGGTGAGTAATAAATATCTTGAAAGCTTTCACATGCGTTCTCCATTTCACAGCAAAGTATGCCAGGCGAATGTCGAACAAGATTTCTTTAAAGAAAAACGAACTTGCTGCTGCAAAACTTACTTTTTTTCAGAGAGGAAACTTTTCTACACGGCACTGCCTGTGTGCAAAAAATAAGGAATGATTATATATATATATATATATATATATATATATAGAGAGAGAGAGAGAGAGAGAGCTGGACCGCACTATTTAACACAGCATGTAAGATGACAGTGGGTGCCAACCATTCGTGTCACAGGCCCTCTCTCAATATACAACTATATGAGACATTATCCACGCACGCATTCGCACAAAAAAAAAGCAGAAAAAAGAAGATACATTGATAGTGACTAAATTCTACTGTACTATTCACCTTGTGTTTGTGGCCTCCAATCATCTCTTGCGTAAAGTATCGGCTGCCATTTTTGTTACAATCATTGTGAGGAATATCATTTTCCTATTTTTGATGGCTACAATCAACATTCGGGTTATTATTGCTGATGTCTCTTTCACGTCAAAAAGAAGCTTTCCATCCCTTCAGTTACAGCCGTATGCAGTTTGACTGACAGAACCTTTTTGCTACTATAACTCGGCAACTTAAGGTAGTGTACACAGGTGTTTACTGTTGGCAGAGACGAATCGACAAGCAGCTGCATCACCGCGTCTTCATCGTCTGAATCTCTCGTGAAATGCCTGTCACCACCGCCATTCTCCTCCATCACTCCCATAGCGCGGCGTACAACGGTAATGGAAGGATTTAAGCCACCAACAGGAATGCGGGAAGATCCTGTGACAAAACGCAGAAAAGCACGTTGCAAAGGCGCATTCCAACTACCCACAACATCCAGAAGAAAAGATATAACCGGAGAGCTGTTATCGTAACCGTGCGCTGTCGTGATATCACGCTGAAAATCCTCTGGCCCCTCCCAGATTTTCCCCTCTGGTCCGGCAATAAGAAGCTGCAGTTCATCAGGGTCAAAGAGCTGAAGGTGGTAAGGAATCACGGCATAGCAGAGACCCTGCATAAAATACATGAGGGGCTTCTCAAGGGCTGTTCTGCAGTAAAATTGCTGCACTGCTCTGCAATACTCCTTTACATTATCGATCCGTACGGGTGTAAGCTTTCCTTTAGGGCATAGCTCCATCACTGAGCTTGAGTTTCCCCCATCGTCTTGGTAGAGAACAAACATCAGATCGCTTTCTTCCAGTTCCTTCTCATTAAGGGTCAGAAGATTATGAAGTTGACGGTCCAGTTGCGGGTCGATTTCATGCAGCTCATTCTTGTCGAAGATGCCAAGTATACCACGAAGAAAAAAAGAATGTAGAGGAAGCTCTACCACGCGTTCTTCCATCAGAACCCGTCCAACTAACAATCCAAGAATTTCAAAATGTGACAATGATTCGAGTGTCTGGTGTGCAGAGGGGAATAATGGTATCTGCACGCGCCGCGAGGGATTACCAGATGCATCAGTAAATTCCTCTGTTCGCCACATCTGGAGCCGTTGATTCTGAAGCTCATTTGACAATAAACTGTAAAACTCCAATGCGGGCCCCACGCCAAAACCCTTCTCGTTTTCGAATTCCACACTAAGTGACAATGGACAAGGTGCATTGCATCGCAGTACTTTTGCTCCACCTCTTAGAATATTTTTGCGTGGAACCATCACCCTTTTTGTGCCTCGTATGTTTACAGTAGGTTTAATCCAATCAAATCCGTGTAATGGGAGTGTTATCCCTAGCCTCTGAAAAGCCTCTCTTACTTTGCTGAGCGCTGGGGTTGGTACCCGACGCACTGAGAGCAGCAACTGCAGCAGCGTTCGTCGTATATCAAAGCTAAATACTTGCGGATAGTTCCATAAGATATAACTGGAAAGATGCTGGTCCTTCTGGTCACCCGTAAAAGCCCGTAAAATAGGAAGGGTGAGCGGAGGCATTGTGAGTGCTCCCAGGTGATTATAAAAACTGTGAACAAGGGCACTACAGATGCGTCTCTCATCATGACAAATACCTGACCCATCAACGCGTAGGATCCGTCCAACCTCATTCAAAACACTCGCCGCAGCCCTTAAAGAACACTGAATACCCCTACTACTTGACAGCCGTGCGAATACCCTCTTTGGATTGCATAGAGAGCAGTCAACCACCTCCATCACTTCTGTATCATCCAGATTGCGAAAGAGTGGCTCCTTGACAACAGCATACTGAATGACATGAACCACTGACCACAGCTTCAACACACGTTGCATTGTGTGCAAAATATCATTTTCAGCAGTATTAATAGAACCTACTTCCTCGTTTTCTTTACTTTTCTCGTCTGTCATCATCATGGCGCTCTCATTCAAAAGTATTGAAGAGGACTTACAACAGAGTTCCAACACACTCATCGACAAGTCTGTTACAGGTTCGCCGTTGCAAAAAAACACAATGTTGTCCAATGTGACGGTGTGTGGTGTTTTATCTTTCATCACTGGCAACAAGTTCTCGTATGAAAAAAAAGTATCAGATAGCCCTCGACTTCGACACGCCCCTGGTACTGTCGCAGACACCGTGCTAAGAATTTGCCCAATCTCAGACTCCTCCTCCTGTGGCTCACTGAGCTCGGAATTTGTCGCCGAATGTATAATATTTGAGATATCGGAACTGTGTGAAAGAGTGTTTGAATCAGATTTGTAAGAGGTACTCGATCTGTGGTCACCATTTATTGTCTCAGAATTATGAAGAAACACTCCATCTAAGGAATAATCAGCACTAAAAAACATGCTCTCCATTCCTGCTGACCTTTGTCTTTCCGAAGATTTTGGTTTGCACCAGAGTGTGTTCATGTACTGCTTATTCAGATCATGAAGAATGTATTTAGCGAGATAACTCAATGGGATCATCGGAGCAATTCCTAAAACATTGTTTACGATGCGGACATCAAGAATTGTGTAAGTACGTCCACCAATAGATAGCGTTTCCGTCACGGATACATTAGAAGGTGAAAAAGCAGAACAAGCGAAAGAAGAGTCGGAAGCATTCCTTAGAGCAGATTCCTTTAGAATAGGGACCTCAAGACTTAAACGCAGAGGTGTCCACATGCGGTCCGTCATGGCTAGCGTGGCTTTACTGCGTCGTAAACGACGTGCAAGCCTTGGGGGTTGCCGCTCAACAACGCATATCTCCTCGATATTGACAAGCCCTATGTGTTCATTGATCAAACGGGAAAGAGAATCCCGTAGGTGAGTAAACGCCTCCCTGATATCTGCGTTCAGTGTAGACTCTATAACAGGATCTCGGAGAGAAATCGCAAGCTCTTCCAAAGATTTACGGTTCTCACACACAAAGGAAGAGAGATCGTCACCACGTTCCAACATATACTCGTGTATGGCGATCACTTGTCGCACCCCAATGGGGAAATGCGAATGTGTCCCCATACGAGCCACAATATCGGAAAGAATAGAATTGTCAGAGCAGATGATTGAATTGGTTTTCAGAAGCACTGAAAATGGATTCAGAATGTTTTTCATCGGAAAACCAATCTCTGAAGACTTTGAATAGGATCCAATGGAAGTAGAAAGCGAAAAACCTGGAGACGGCATCTCGCGATCTCCATGCAGGAGCAGCACACCCATCTGCTCCATTAGTTTTTCATGCACCACCTCCATATTTTCCGCCGTTAAGTGAAATGGACAAATAAGTAAACCCGTGCTTCCGTATCTTGAACTCCTAAGTAATGATTGATTGTGACCAATTGAACCAATCAGGGACTCAATTTTTTGAAGTACAACAAGTTTTTGACTGTCAGTAAAAACATTTACCTTGGGTAACGATAAACAGTGAAGAATTAAAAAGGTACTTGACGCACACATTTGTGTCTCCAAGGCTAAACTAGGGGCCGGAATTTGAGAAAAAGAATTTAAACCTAATCTTGTCAGGAGTTGCATAAAGGACCGATTCGTCTGAAATTCTTTGAAGGGGCACACCAAAGCTGTTGATGGCCTAAAAGACTCATTTGTGAGGATCAAATATGCGAGCACACTTCCCAATTTAGGGAACAAAAAAACAAGCTTTTCACGTAGTCGTTGTAAGCTACTGTTTGCATGGTTTCTATGGATACCGCGAAAAAATTCCGCCACGAGGTCCACACAGCGGAGAATCAAGATGGAGCAGTGGCGCGCAATAACTGGGTTTACAGTCCGTTGAACTACCGTAATCAGCGTGGGAAGACACCACGACACTAAAGCTTTTATTACCGATTCATTCAAGAACTGTACACGTGTAAATGTACTTCGCAGAAGATCGTCTCGGCAATCACGAAACACTTCGCAGGTAATGTCGCTGTTCTCTTTTTTCCGTTTCCCCAAGCCCTTCATCCCTTTTTCATTTTTCTTTCTCTTTGTTTTCAGTTGAGTCAGACCAACACAGCAAAAAAGGCTTCTGCCTTTCCCAGACACTAAACGACCGGCATTATCACTATGTTCCGTGGGTAAAGTTGGAACAGCGGGTCTAGTTTCGCGCATGTATAAGTTGTCAGACGCATCGCGATGCGTAGAGGACACCCCTTCTATACCTCCTGCGTTACTAATGTGCAACACTTCATTCTCTGCAGCAAACATTGAGGTTCGAACCGCTCTTCTTTCGGATGTTCTTCTTACACTCGCTGGAGTACTCTGCTGGGGGCATCTCACGTCGGGCGAGACTCTTGAAAGGGAAGGTCGGTGCTGTGAAGCAGAAGAAAAAACAGATGGGTAAGTTTTAGTTTTTTCTCCACAATTGCAGCACATGGGTCGTCGGTGGAAGTAACCGGATAGAATAGAATGACGATGGAGACTATGATAATACGAGTGTTGTTCATTACTCGTGTATTGCATGCTCATAAAATCTACCTTTATCAGGCGAGAGCCGCACATGACATTGTACGGTATAAAATTCTGAGATCTTCGTTGCCATTCGTGCTCTTCCTCAAACTGTTTGCTGAGGGTATCGCTGCAATCCGTCTCGTTGTGAAAGTCGTCTTCCCACTGCCAGATATGGTGTGGTAAGGTGACATAAAAGTCACTTTCACTTGCCACCGATGCGGGGGGGATAACTACAAGGAGAAATTCTAGTAAAGGTATGACTTCTTGCTCCTCTGCAATGCAGGGTATGGCGTTGACGTCATTTCCCAGAAGAGCCTCAGCAAGTGCCTTGCTGTTTCCCGGAAACCGTCTGTTTTTTTCATCCAGCACCTTGATAAGAGCCCCACAGATAGACTCTAAGACACGATGTTTAACGAACGCTTTTACCGCTACGGATGGATCCGTAAGGAAGAGCGAAAGTAATAAAGAGCATGCTGCATCACGAAAGGAAGTACCTTGTAGACTCATGAATAGCATGCGTTCCAAAATCGTTACAAGTAATGCCAACATACCATCCAAAATGGTGCTATTCTTAAAGCCAATCTTCCCAGACGGCAGCAATCTTTCAAACACTATGCCAATACAATCTATGAAACGTAGTAAATAGGCCTGGTTCTCTTTGGAAAGCTGCACGGGTTTCTGTCTGTCACCTAAAAGAGCATTTACCTGCCGAGAAAACCGCGCCACAAGGAGGCCGCATGGCTTTGAGAGATAAATGTTCCACTCATTGGAATGTGCTGAAGCAAAAAAATGGCACAAGCACTTAAGACAAAGCATGCGAAGGTGGTGTGTTTCTACACGAGTCTCGAGAAGTGTGATGGTCATGATGGCATTTTCATGTACCATCAAATCATGCACCTCGAGAGAGAGGTGGCAGATGCATTTCAGCAGACTTTCTAACAATACTTCGTTTCCAGTTGGTTTGACCTCCTTTACAAGACCAAGCAACAGTGGTATTCCCTTTGCAGACGCGATGGCCGACGCCCCGCGTGGAACAAGATCAGCTAAAAGCGAAAGTGCCTGCATTGCAAGGGGTTGTATTTTTGAACGATCATGAGGGGCGGCGCTTGCAAGGGCCAGTACAAGCACGGTCGCATAGGAGCCAGCATTAAGGCGTCGCATAAATTCCTCATCACCAAAGCAGAGGGAAGAGCAGACGTTTTCCAGTGCTTCGAGAACGCAGTGACAGGACGCCTCATTCCTTCTGCGTTTGTATGCATAGAGAGCATTTTTCAACTCCGACGACAGTATCCCATCTCCTGTTGACACAGCATTGACATTTTCTCCGGCCATCGTTACGCTTCACTATCACCACCGCTTTTTCACCTCTCCACACAGAAGAGAAATGATGACAATAACACTTTCTCCCCCCCAAACAAAAACAAAAGAAATTTTGTTTTTAGTTACTCCCTACAAAATATATATATATATATATATATCCACTATTGCGGTCTCAATATAGAGCCGTGAGAAAATCCCTTTTGTGGTGCTGTAAATGAATACGCAGCTGCGCTTGATACCGCCACTCCTCCTATGTTTGGAACGTGAGGGTGTGAGTTGAGGACTGAGTTGCACAGAAGGATGCCGATTGCAACCTAACCCAAGATGGAGTTCCAGCGGTGGCGGTGGGACACCAAGGCACAGAACGAGAAAAAAAAGAGATAATAACCCACCTACCGGTCATGGCGCACGCAGATGTAATGCGCGTACCACACGCCAATACAAGGAGAAAAAGAGTAAGAAAAAAAGAAAGAGGCAATGGGTGGTCCACAGCAACGGCACACAGCTCCACTTTAAATGGCAGAAAAATTTCGAAAACGATGAGGGTGAAGAAAATGAAGAAGAAAAAAAAAGAAAAACACGCATTTTCAGCTAGATAAAACAGGGTGCAGATACAGACGTGGCATTCTCCATGCATACTCCACACACCCGGGGTCCTCTCTTCTCCTTCCCCCCCCTCCTTCACATGCAAATAAACAACGACAACAACAGCGACCAAAAAAAAAATCATCTTTCCGTCGTTTCCAACCCCCGCTTTTTTTTTCTTTTTTTTTTTACCATTTTTACCCCACTTTTTTTTTTTTCTTGTTGTTTGTTTTCCCTCTTCCTTCAAACTGTTGCTCTTCTTGTCGTTTGCTTTTGACGCATGAAGTCACATACAAAACAAAAGAAAAAAAAAATGGGAAAAAATGCATGAATGACAAAACAAAAGAAGAAGCGAGAATGAGAGAGATAAAAACGGAGGAAATACGCGAGATAGACGGGAAATCGACACAACACAAAGTTTTCTCTTCACTCTACCTTCCGCTTCTCCTTCGTCACTCCTCAGATAAGCAGAGAGAAAGGGATGAGGGGAAGAAGGAAAAACAAGCAAGACACTTATCTGGTCATGCATTCACACTTTTTCATTTCCACATCTTCTTCAGAGACACATTCTTGTCCTGATCTTTGTGCATAATCTTCGCCACAGCGAGTTCAAAGTCTTCCTGTGTGATATGCACACGACGCTCTCGAAGAGCAAACATTCCCGCCTCGGTACAGACAGCCTTAATCTCAGCACCGGAGCAGTGGTTCGTCTTCTCTGCAATTCTCCTGAGGTTGATCCCTCGTGTGAGGTTCATCTTGCGAGAGTGAATCTTCAAAATCTCCACCCGGGCAGCCTCGTCAGGCGCAGGAAACTCAATTTTGCGATCAATACGACCAGGGCGTAAGAGCGCCTCATCCAAAATGTCCATTCGATTTGTTGCCATAACCACTTTAATAGACTGCGTTGACTCAAATCCGTCGAGCTGGTTGAGCAGCTCTAGCATAGTGCGCTGCACCTCACTATCACCACCACGGCCCGAATTTTCTAGACGTGTAGACCCAATAGAGTCGATTTCATCCATAAATATGATGGAAGGACTGTGCTCTCGGGCCATGACAAAGAGTTCACGAACAAGTCGGGCACCCTCACCAATGTATTTCTGCACCAATTCTGCCCCACTCACCCGGATAAATGTACAGTCGGTGTGGTGCGCCACAGCACGTGCCAAGAGCGTCTTGCCTGTGCCTGGAGGACCATACAAGAGTACACCTTTTGGTTGAGCGATACCCAACGCTTCAAAGAGTTCCGGATGCTTTACCGGTAGCTCAATCACCTCTTTAATCTCCTTTACTTGACGTGAAAGGCCCCCAATTTCATCATATGTAGACTCACTACCAGCCTTCTCCACCTTCATCAGAGACACAAGGGGGTCTACCTTGGTTGGAAGAATGTAGTGAATCGCAAAGGTACCATTCCTCAACGCAACACGTGTGTTCCGAGAGAGGTCTGCAACGTCAATTGTCTTCTCCACATCAACAATCAACTTCCCTTGATTTGAGCTCACATTAACCAACACCTTCCCAGCACCCATCACACGAACAACATCTGCGACGATGGAACCACTCTCCTGCAGCATTTGCACTTCCTCCTTAAGGTGGCGCACGCGTCTGTTGAGTTCATTCCTCTGGGCCTCCAGTCGCAAATGATTGTCATGGAGACGTTTTTCTTGCGCACGAAGCTCTTGAATCTTTTGAAGAAAATAAGTGCTGACAGGGTTGTTCGTGCTGCTCGTAGAGACTACCGCCGTCATGCTGCCTTCTCTATAGAAACTAGTTAAGCTTCGTCCTCGAATTCTTACCCTCCTACTTTTTCTTTTGGTTTATTTATGCACTTCTCAGTTGTTTCCCCTTCTTTTTCACAACTCTTTGCTTTTTTTTTCCCCCCTTTTTTCTGGCGATGACTATAAACCAAACGAAGGAGTCAAAAAAAAAAAAACAGAGGAAAAAAAAAAGGATTCCTCTTCTTGAGAAGATGAGAGTAAATAAAAGTAGCCATTGCTGAAAGGATCAAATGTTGTTGAATGCAAAAAAAAAAGGGGGGTACATCTATGCATATATAAATATATAAATATATATATATATATATAAACGAACAAAAAAGAGCATCTAAAGAGAAGCAAAAAAAAAAACCTTAAAAATGTTTGTGAATGACTGTATAGTGTGAAAGAAGAAAAAAAAACGGAAGAAAGGAGGAATAGGCAAAACACGGTCTCCACGGTTTAGTCGTTAAAAAGAAAAGAAAAAAAATATATCTTTTCCTTTCCTCCTCCACCGGTTTTGCAGTCGTACTGGTCTAATGTATCCTCAGTGAAAACCCAGTAAGCACAGAACACCCTACCCTCCGCACCTCCCATCCCACTGGAAGACCCAAAAATAACCCCCGTTAGTTTCCTTCTCTATTTCTACCGTCACCATCATCCATGCGTCGGGACTTCCACCGCGACTCACTTACCACCTTGCTTGGCGTGGAGCTCACCGACGTCAGATCTTTGTTCGCATCTAGCTCGTCTAGGAAGCGTTTCCCACGTTGAAGATACCGCATACGCTGTCCAACATTGTCTAATTCCACGTAGCCCCCCTCATCATTACCTTTTGAAGAATCGTCACAGTCCTCAACAACATTCCCAAAAAAAAGTTTCTTTTGCGTCGGTGAAGCTGAAACAATTAGATATGAGATATGATTGGTGAGATCTACAGACTCTCCAAGTTCCTCCAGTGGGGTGATATGAGATGGGACAGAAGACTCACATACAATGGAGTTGGTATTGTTGTTATAAAGGTAGCTGCTCCCTGGCATTCCATCCATATTCTGGCACATGTTTGATCTTGTGCAAGTGACGGAGAGCTCATCCACGTCACAGTATCTAGAGCAATGGGCACGACCTTTCTTTGGTGCCCCTGGATCACCAAAGCGCATCATCATCGTCGTCGTCATGATTGTTTGGGTCTTACAGCTCGTCACACTACACTGACTACTCTTGTTATCCTCTTGCAACGGATGGCACTCGTCTCCCAGATGACACTGGACAACTTCCAGCACATTTTCTTCCCCTTTTTCATTAGGGAATACAACGGGCTGAACGAGAACAGCCTCTTCATCATCGGTGATGCTAGACACAGGTAAAAAGAGCGACCGTGAGGCTGCAGGCGTGTCATGCCTATTCCCCAAGCGACTATGTGTGCTGCTGGTGTTGCTTCTTCTACCACCGGGAATCTCAGAGATGCCTTCGTCCTCGCACATATCTCCATCACACCTGAAACCAGAGAATGGTATATTAGAAAATTGTAGATGTGTCTCCATAGTGGACGATGCATGATGATGAGACTTCGGATTCAGTCCACCCCACATCTCTTTTCTTGTGCACCCTTGTGTATATGCAAAGTAACTGTATGTGAACTGTAAGGTGAGAAAAAAGAGAAAACCAGTCAGCGATGTCCTCTAATCAACCGGTAAGAGCGTCCAGCTGTTATAGAGTAGGTCGGTATATATATATATATATATATATATATATATATATATATAACAAAATGAAGAAAATAAAAATTAAACAAAGTACGGAACTAAGGGGAAAATGTCTGTAGAGAAAGTAGAGCAAAATAAAAGTAACAGCAAGACACTTAGTGCCATCCAGCAGCTTTTTTTCCCCTTACCCACGGGGATAGAAAAAAACACAGACACGATTAGACAATTTCACTCTCCGCTTCCCCCACCCCTTCCGTTTACTCAATCCCACCCGAAGAATAGTGAACACATGAGAACGCAAATTCTAGACTATAATTCCCTTGGAGGTTCCATGTCAAATAGTAGAACTTCCTTCATACCGCAACGTATCTCTTTTGAACATCCTCTCGTCTTCAAAACAATGTAATCCTCCTTGGATTCTTTCTCGGCGTATTTGAGGGGAGTAGAGACATTTCCACTTTTAAGTGAGCTCCGTCTGTCTGCAGTCGTGCCATTAGAAAACAGTTGTGAGCATTGTGATATCTCTTTCACCTCGCCGATATTAGTGAAACCATTGACATTTCTTTCATTCTTTTTAGTAGAAACCAAGTTAGCCGAAGACGTGCGTCTTAGGCCAGAATTCTGCCTAAATGTTAAACTGTTACTCCTCCGAGAAGTGGGCTCAGCTTCAGATAAATTTTGAGAGTCCTTTAATTTGTCTCCTTCTTCCAAAGGAGGTTCAAGCTCATTTGATTCAGGTGTCGCTCGAGGATGATACTTGTAGCGTTCTGGAATTTCCTTTGCGCAGCGAGGCACATAATGGTAGGGAACACGAGCACTGTCAAGGTTTTCCAGGACCTTCGCGACATGAGGACTTTCTCTAAGATGCGTCCGATACCCTTCCCATTTTCGTCGCCTCTCTAGGATATCACCACAAAACGCGTCAGAGAATACTGAGGTCATAAAACCGGACTGCGAATCCGACTCAATCGGAGAGACAAGAGAAGTAGAATTTTTCGATTTAATATGTGCTGCCGCAGTGCGTGAGGAAAGCGGGCTTACCCGAGCTGAAGCAGGAAAATTTCGCCCAGAGAGTGAAGTACTAGAATTATGGGGGGTTGTTTTTCGCATAGCTCTCCAATAGCGAGCATCTAGTGGTGTGATTTTATTGTCTATGAGCTCCTTCACTACCGAGCGTACGTGGCTGTAATTCTGTGTGTACGGAGACCTCGCTGAGACAGGTAAACGGGTTGGGGAACATGTGGGGCGCATCAACCGATCTAAATGGACACCCCGGCTGGAAGAAACCGCTCTTTTTGAGCGATTCTCTGAAAGCCGTGTTGAGTCTGACGGTGAGCCTTTTCTCCCCGGGGTTGCTCTTCTCGTCTTCTGCAATTTACTCGAGTCCAAATTCGTTAAATATGGCGTCATTGAGATGGTTGCATTTGGTTCCACAACCTTGTCTTCCTCAACGTTGGTATTACGATGTGGTACGAGCTTCGGATTGAGTGACAACGGTGATTCCTTTTGTGGTGGTACTTTTAGTTGCGTGCGCTTGATCATTTTGTTTAGTTGTAATGCAGCTCGCAATGCAGTGTGGGCAGCCTTAATATATATACATTATAGATGAACATGATTAGGATGTGGCAAAAGTAGGGGGAAAAAATCAAATTGATTAAAAAAAAAAAGAAAAGACGTGAAAGAAATAAAAAGAAATAAAGAGCGTGAAGTAGAAGAAACAAAAGGGAGTGAATTCTCCCATGAGTATCCAGCACAGAAGAGGAAGGAAGTCGCGTTGCCCCTATCTTGTTATTTGTGACGGTGATGGTCCTTGCTTTCGTTACAATTTCGGATCCGAACGCTACTGCCGCAGAGAGTAAAGAAGCAATCCATACAACAACAAGAACGCCAGAACAATGACAAAAGGGAAAAAAAAAAGAGAAAACATGAAACACATGAGAAACAAAGAAAAGGATAGAAAACGTACCAATCAGAAAAGAATGGCATTAAGAGACAAAAAAAAAAATGACAACATAATGCAAGAAAAAAAAAAACATGTTTTTTTTTTTTCCTCTCCTTTAACTAGTGGAAAGATAGATACACAATGCATGTGTGCGCAATGAACATGCAGTGCGGAGGAAAGACTCATACTATCTCTCATAAAAGAGGGACGGTATGCAAGATACAACAAGCTGCCACCTGTGGAAATCCGTAATAAGAAAATTCCATTCGCATTCAATTACGACCATTACATTCCATTGACATATTATATATAATATTATCAGAGAAATATTTTGCGCTAAATTCTTGCTACCAGTGCAGGCAATCTAAAATGGTAAGCGGCGACTTTCTCGTCTAATTCTAAATATGTAGACCCACAATTCTGCATACACGTCAGTCTAGAGAGACCTTTGAAAGTATAAGGTATATACATAATGTTTTTTTTTTTGTTGTGGCGGTGGTAGGGACAGGGAAGGGGAAGGCTTGGTTGCTTTTCGCAATGGATGATGGTGATGCGAAACCCAAGACCTTTGCACCTTAGTTACTCAAGCTGCTACAGGTCCAGGCTTTCGTGAATAACACACGGATTCATACGATGATTGCAAGGTGGAGAGTGCGAGTAAAAAAAAAAAAACGTGGTGCCAGGGGATCATCTATTCCTTTGTACTAGGTGGGGAATCCACCTTTTCTCATTATGTCTTAGAGATGTTTCCCATTTGTTACATCCTCCTCCTTTTCTTCTTCACCCTCTTCTTCTTTTTCTGGATCGAACGGGAGCTTTGGCGGGGACCCACATTTAGTCCTCGGCTCCGGCCCATAATGTCTGATAAGTGACAGCAGCCACTCATTCAGCGAAGTAGGCCACTTCCCTGATGCCACATCGCGCTCATAGAGGGTTAAGTGAAAATTATACAACTGAAACGGGTCGTATGATCCATAAAAACTGGCGATGCGCTTCTCGTAGCAGCGTACATATGCAGAGTGAAAACGTCTCACACCCTTCCGGTTAAACCGAAACCATCTCGGTATGTTTTCAAAGACCGGGGTAAGAATGCGCAACGTGACTTCGGCTACAATAGCGACCCGATCAGTGCCCAACGCGCTGTACGGCGCACGTTCAGGGGTAGTGTGCGCCAATGAATGAACAATGCAGACTTTGATTGGTTCACCGGGTTCATAGATTTCTTCGGTTAGGAGGGCTCGTATGGAGAGGACAACACGACCCAGCTCTTTCTCCTGTGTGAGGAGACGCATCACGGGATTCTTCCCACTACGGTTTGCAACGCTGAGATGCTGCTGACTGCTGGGTGTAGTCAACTCATGAAGAACGATTTCAAGAGAGGGCACATTTCGTGTCACATTAGAATCCTGTGGAAGAGCAATATCCATGCGCATATCCGGGTAGTATCTGCGTGTATCTATCGTTTTCTCCCACGCAATCTTCATTGAGGACCGCCCCTTCTCACCCAAACAGGAGGCACTCACCGATATGAGTCCCTCTTTTAATGCATTCCTTTTTTCATCCTGAACGAAGTCAATTTTGTCCACAGAAACATAGAAGGTAAACGCTATAGAATTTGACGTCAGATTTGAACGAATTTCACGATGAGCTTCCTTCAGCGATGACGCTTGCGCTATAAGAGGATGTACATGTAAAAGATCCTGTGGACGGTACTTTCTAATTAGTGACGTCACATCCTTTGCGACCTCCTCAAACACACTTCGTCCAGACCGATTACGAGGAGTACTATAGATAGTAACAGTCCCCTTTGTAAATCCCGTGGACTGTAACTCTACTCCTAACTCACCAACTATCTCCTTTTCCACACTGTCAAATATGGGTAACCAGTACACATTTGGCTCTTGTCGTAGCATGTTTCGAAGACTCATCTCAGACAAACCCAAAATACGGTTACTACGAAACCGTCGATGCTCAGCAACCTTGAACTTCAACATTGAGTGAATGGGATCTTCAAGCGACACAGTCGTCTCATTTTTCATAGAAATATCAAAACGCATGAACTTTGCAGCATAGTGATCGTTTGTGCGAAGCACAGGAACATTGTCAAAGTAGACCTTAACATAACATGGGCACATGGGAATAAAGTCCCGTATACCCAATAAGCGGATGCGCATCGGGGCTGTTCCTGTCTCTGGTCCATACGAATCAGTAAGGTGTTTTATGAGTTGCTCCTCACGTCCAAGAAACTCAGCAAGATGATATTCAATACGATACAGTTGAGATGGGTTATAGCGAGATAAAAGAGCTTCCACACGTTTGCGATAGTTGTTTCCCCCTTCCTTATTTGTAACTTCATTCGTTAAACCGAAGCTTTGGGTAATACACTCAATACTGATTGATCCAGTACGTTTGGCATTGGCGGTCAACGCATTTTGATAAAACTGTAACTTGTTCTGAAACGGTTTACCCTTCTGAATATGTTTAAGGGAAGTAGTGACTCGACCAATTTCCACATCATTAACACCTGAATTTCGCACTACGATGAAGAGAACCTCATCCTTATCAGGATCACAGACGGTAATATCCATATCATAATTGAACTTAGAACCGTCTGTGAACCGCTGGCTAGAGGTTCGGTAGATTTCAGGGCCAACTCTAACAATCACTGAGAACGACACAGATGCATATTCCCTGGACTCAAAACTTATGCATTGAATACGTAAGTTCATAGAATGTTGTGCTGGTTCGGGTCCATGTTCCCGCTCCCACGACGAGATAAGAGAATCAATATCGCCAGAAGAGGTCACTATAGGATCCAAACGGTGTAACTTGTCACGAAGATACTTCCATAAATAGTTTCGTACACGTATGCGTGCGGTTTCATCAGATTTATTGTTTAGAGGTTGATCAACACCATAGTCGGTGGAACAAAGGATGACTGTGATAGTACCACAGTAGAATGCATTTCCCGTACCAGCTGCGTACACAATGGAATGCGTCCTCTCCTTTGGCACACCCCGCTGGAGACCATTTAATGAAATAAGGCACTCTCCAAATTTGTGGTTGGCAGAGTACACCAAAAGAGAAATGGTGCAAGCATGAGGATTTTCCAGCATCAAGTCAAATGTCTCATTAAATTGCGCCAACCTGTAATAAGGAACCATTTTAGTGGTCTTCTTTAAGCGATCTGCAATAATCTGCACGTAGCAAGTCTCATGGACTGTGGGATTCGCATTACTTTCTGTCAAATCAGAAACAGATTTAATTGTAAGCTGAAACGATACTACATTAGCTGCTTTTTTTCTGAATTTAGCACTAAGTGATGCGAAAGCGCTATCATAGTCATCCACAAACTTTCCTACATACCACTCCAGACGATGAAGCTCTGCTGGAGCATTTTTTCGCAGTAACACACGGAGACGCTCGCGGAACTCATTTTCCTTCGCTACAGGGGGGAGAGAGCGTACTCCAAAGCTATCAGTGTAAAGTGAGATTAATATAACACCATAATCGTACGCTCTCTGCGTTTCAGGGTGACGCACGAGTGTCACCCACTGTCGGCGCAGCACCCCACGCATGAGGTTTGCCACCGACAAAACGCATTGTCCTACCTTTTTATTCCCCGCTTTGGTGACAGCAATCAACATCAGTGTAATCTCCTCTGTTTCAACGTTGCTAATGTGCAAAACAAACTCATCGTTGAAGGAAGGGTTGGCATTATTATCAATAGCAGGAGTCCTGCCACATCCACATGCTGCTTGAACCTCAACAAATGTTGATGGTATGTTGTGCAATGCACGAAAGGAAGGCACTAGACCATTTATAGCCTCTACCCTTAGTCGCAGCGTCATCATACCTTGCCCATCTGTGTCGCCTTGTTGAAAACGAGAAGAACTAGTACGAGGTAGGCTGTAGCTATTCTCATCATGGATGAAATTGGTGTCGAAATCAGTCCTTTCCAGAAGAGCATCCGGGGGCAACGTTTTACTGTAGTGAAAGTGATTGCTTTCGTACTGGTCTCTTTTTTCAACGCTGCTAGCACTTTCATATCCATTACTAATGTCATTTGGGCTGTTTTTTTTGTCTCTACTCCAGCTTTTTGATGATCGATCGCCGAAAGGAAGAGCTTCTCGACTGCTGCGGTAAGATCGTCTTTTTTTAATAAAAACTTCCGGGAAATGCGATGGACAACCTTCCAACTGTCGAGGTTCCGATGTACACTCACCGTTCATGTATAGAGCTTCGAACAAAAAGTCTTACCTCCAATATTCCCTATTTCAGGTTCTCACACACCCTCAGTAGCTCTTTTCCAGTGAATACGGTGCGAAAAAACTAGGCGGGATAAAATTAAATAGTAACGCAACACCACCTTTGCAGTAGATAAGTGCCGAAGAGAAGAGAAAAAAAAAAAGTGAAAATTCTGCCAGCCCCATCACTTCGCCAAGCTGTATCCGTAACCCGCGAGAAGAAGCGAAGAACCGAAGAAAACAGAAAAAAAGAGATAGGCAAAGTGTGTGTGCGTGTGCCCAATACATAAATAAAAACGCAAGCTACATGAGGAAGCAATAATAATAATAATAATAATAATAATAAAACGTCAAATCAACAACTAAAACAACCAGATTTCTGGAAAAAAAAAAGAAGATGTGTCCACAAGGAAAAAAAAAAAGCAATTTTCAAAACACCTTCCCCTTTACACCACAGAAGAGCAGTATTATAACATCAAATTTTACTTTCCAAACAAAGAAACAAACAAAAAAAAAAACAAAGTGGAGAGACAACAAGAACAAAAAAAAAAAAGTATAATTACTCGTGGCCACATTGTGGTATGTATGCAGACTTGCCTAGACTTGCTTTTGCAGGCGCAGGTTTAGTTTTTTGTACATTTCCAATACTGTAGAAGAGAGACCAGCTTCACTTAATCCTCCCTGTCTGTAAGAGGAATCGGCTCAAAGGATTCGACCTCCGGTCCCCACTTCTCTATGAGCATGTAGAGCACATTCGGCAACTCCACAGCCCATGTGTCCCTTGAAACATATTTCTCATACACCACCCAGTGAATATTAGCCACTGAGTTGGCATCATACTCCTTGAGTAGTGAGCAGATGCGGTGAAGGTAGGACCGCACAAATTGCCGGTTTATTTGACGTGAAGACTGTCCAAACAAAAATGAGGTCACTGGGTAGCACTCAAAGGCGGGGGCCCTGAGAGAAAAACTAAGTGTGCCGGACAAAGTTGCATGAATCTTGTTTCGCTGTCGCCGCACCTTCACCAGTGAGACGCTAATAAGTTCTCCCATGTCGTACAACTGCGGGGTGAGTAGTGCACGAAGCGATAACACTGCACGTCCTATTTCCTTTTTACCATCGCTATCAAGAACTCGTATACGCAGCGCGTCACCCCTAGAGATATCAATGCGCATAAAAGGAAAATGAAGCCCCTTAACATCATACGATACCGTTGATGACAGAGAATTCAACATAGACCTGCGCTCCACGGTGCACACAACGTCGTCACCCACAGCAGCCTCAACAACTAGGCACCGTCTTTTTACCGGATTCAGGAGATTGATTTCGTGCACCTCACAGTACACTGTAAACTGCACCTGTGGCACCAACTGCTGACGAAGCACACGGTGGGCAACACGCATGTTATCAGATCGAGAGATTATCACGTCGAGCCGACGAAGCTCCTTTGGACTGTACTTTTTCAGTAAAGACGAAAGGTCTTCCGTGACAGATTCAAGTTCATGTGAAGAGAGAGAAAGAATAGACGATGGTTGATGCCTAGATGCGAGGGTCGGCATTTCCACACGAATACTCAGTTTTCCTAAGGAGTTCCCATTTTTGTCAAACAGGTGAAGCCATTTTGTTGTTATGCCTCCAGGCAAACATTCCGTGATCATGAAGTCACAATAGCAGAGAACGCAAGACCTTGTGAGCTTAGGGGCCGCCAACTTTACCGTCAAAATCACATCCTCCAGCCGAAGAAATGTGTCCAGGAGAAACTCTTCCTGAATGTGAAGAAGATGAGCGCCTAACAAATTACCTGTGCGAAGAAGAGTTTTTCCATTATTCATCTTTACCTTTATATACACCTTCTCTTCAGGAAAATCGCAAAACCCAAGAAGGACTATGCGTGTCTGTTCCTCTATCGGTGTCTGTGTTTGACCTTGTACCTCCACCGCATTTGGCAATATAGGCTGTATTCCTTCCACACTGTGCCGACATCGACTGAAGCTGCGACTGCAGATGCGAGAATGAAAGCTAGATGGGACGTCCCACCTCACATGCTCAGTTGTACCATTATTTATGGAAGCGTTTAAAGATTCCAAGGGGATACCAATATCATGGGTGAGAATAGACACCTCAAGAAACCCCTGAAGAGATTCACTTTTAGTTTTCACTCTGTACAGTAGTGGAAGCTTCAAATACATCTCCTTTCCACGTACAATATTCTTTATGGGAAGCATGGTGCGACCTGCCTCTACAGAAGTCATCGTACTCTCATCAAGCATCAGCACAATCAGCTGCAATTCATCCCTATCCGGAAGACCAATGGAAACTTCAAAAGCTTCCATAAAAACATATTTTCCATCCCCATGGGTAATATTCGTCTTGAACTGCCAAAGGCCTGCTTGAATAACGCAATACGGAAGGCCATTATTCACAGCTAAGGAGTAACAACTTATCACCTTTATTCGAAGGTTGTACCTTCCCGGCTCTGGGCCATGCTTCTCCGTCAGTTTTTTAATATGTGCCTCCACATTCAGCGTTCTACTATAATGAACATCGACACAGTGTAACTCTTCAGGGATGTAATAAAAATAGTAATCTCGCATACGCAAATACTGTTTTTCGCTCCTCTTCATCGAGCTCAGCACCGGAGAGTCACCATTGCCTCCAAATAGCAAAACTGTTATGTAGCCAACCGCCCTTGCAGAGGGAAGACCAGCATTCATGACAATGTAGTGCGTTCGCTCCTGCCCTGCGTTCTGATGCAAATCAGTAAGAGATAATACGCACTCACCACATTTGCATGTCTCACCACGCAACACAACATGGACTGTAAGACGCAAGCTCTTCGTCATGGGATGCAAAATACGCAGATGACAGTCTTCCTGAATAGTGAAGGAACCGTTTGCACCTGGTACCTTTCTTGTGCGGAAATACGTTTTTCCACCATCTTTCACCTCCACAAAACACCTGCAAAACATGAGTAGGTTATCTTTAAAATATAGATTCGTTACATTCTTTACACTAAGTATCATCTCCGTCATTTCATCTTCCTTTTCGTTCCCCACTTTTCGTCTACACATCTCTAAGATCTCTTCTTCAACCAACGGTGATACCCTTTCCTTTATGCTGATTTTGGCATCGTATTTGCCGAATAAATCACTTACCAGCTCCTCCCCCTTAGTTAAGTATTCACCGACATACCACTCAAATCGATAAAGCTCCGTTGGTACACGGTTGAGAAGTATACAGTGCATCAAATCCCTAAATCGGTTTTCGGTGTCAACAGGAAGTGTATAATCAAGTCCAAAATTTTCACTAAAAAGTGTCAAACAGACGGTGCCAATCTCTCTCGCTGCTGGGGAACGTGATGCGACTACTAGAGCAATATCTCGTCGCTTGGGTGTGTCACGCTGCATGTTCTTCATGGAAATCATGCAGCATCCAAGACATTTTTTCCCATACACCGTCTCGGTGACGACAGTGATGGTGAGAAAATCCTCGCTTGGATTTGTAACAGGAAATAAAAACAATTCATTGTATTCGGGGGATACAGTTTCAAAAGAAATACTTGTCTTATGCGTCATGTTGAGCGTGGAAAGCATCACGTACGGATTCGGTGCGGCCGTCCGACAATAAAGATTGTGGCAGGACAAAAGGTGCACATGCAGTCGCATTTTACCATCGGACGAGCGCACAAAAGGTGATACTGGCATCTCCATAGTTTCCAACTCTTCTATGAAGTGCGAAATCCCAGAGGCCGCCTGCAAATCTTCTCTCTGTGTCGCATTGAGAAAGTCCTGCGCGGAATGAATCCTCTGATCCATGATATTTAAAGGCTCGTGAGAATTCCACACGAGGTCACTTCCCCGAGCAGAGTTAGCCTCAGCTGTTGTGTCGGAAATGTTATTTGGGAGAAGACTGTGCAGTTGAAAATGGGCCGTAGCACTTGAAAACTTACTGTGTAAAGCATCAAGACAGGAGCGTAACATGTGCCGAGAGTGTCTCTCGTCTTTCAGCATGACGGGTGCGTCACACTGTTGTAACAAGGAGATGGTTAACTTCTCAGAGCCGGGATGTGGTGTATTACGGAGGTTCAGATCCTTCACCACATACTTTACACCAACGACACCGTGATCATGACCATCCACTCCATTAAGCGGTATCCAGTTATGGTATTGGTGCCCCAACTCCGCTGCGTCAAGTGATATGACGACGCGGCCTACCTCACGGTCAGCGAGAAGGCTATAACTATCCATAACAATGAGTGAAAAAACCGCTTCTCTTGGCCTATCTACGAGGAATTCAAAAAACTCAAAGAAGTCTGGCTCTGTATTATTCCGCACAACACGTGTTTCAAACCACTCGATCCCTATACGCGCCACCACGTAGGCATTCATGTGAAATCCAAGGCGACTACGTAGATGACGGCAACCAAGCACAGTTACATATACCGCATAGGTGGAGTCTTCTTCACAGTATACCCGTGCGATGTCCTTCATAAAGTTTTCCATGTCAAAAACAGTGGCCACCGTGACATCAACAAGGTGCAATTTCTCTGGTGCTCGAACGCGTACGTACCGTCGTAGACGGCCAGCGTACATGGAGTCCCCCACAGTATCCACAGCATACGGTTGCCCAATTTGATCACTGTAAAGTGCGATACTAATCACACCACTAAGATATGCATCGGTTGTACCAGCAGCACCAACCAGGTATAGTCTGCGGTCGTTGCGTACACCACGCTGCATCTTAAGACAGGTGAAGTCTACACGACCAAAGACAACCTCTCTTTTCAATGCGTGAACTACTTTAATGGTGATTATATCCATTTCATGTATAACATCAAAGACAAATGTTTCATTAAACACTGTTCGGTTATTCACAAACACCCTTTTTGGCCGCGTGCACATCATCTCCCCACCCATTGTGACCGTGACAACCACATCCCTTTCACTAAGGTCCGTTACTGCGTCACGTTGCAGCGAGCGTACCTCCAAGATTGCCACAGAGAGTTGCATGGTACCAGGCTCGCGACCGTAGCAAATCTCCAGTTCCTCCATTAACTCGTCAAAGCGATCCAAACGGGAGTTAACAAGAAGATCTACTTGTTGAATGCGCGGTTGATCATAACGGTAAAAGAAACTAGTTAAACGCTCATGGAATCTATCAATACTTTTTGCTGCCTTCATAGGTGCCAGACCAAAACCATGTGGCCTCATTGTAAGGTGTACAACGCCAGAAATGCGCGGCACGATACGATCCTTGTAAGAGTAAATAAACACCTGCCGTGGGGAACTGTAGTCACATGTCAAGGTAGAGACACGGACCTGTCCACACCCTACTTCGTAGTTTCGTGATGTTATAGAGATAATATACACCAAAACATCCAATACAAAACTGCTAGGATCAATGACGTCAAAAACTACACCAGCAGATTGGCCCCATACAGGGTTGGGAGTGCACTGTCGTCCTGGTGTTACGAAATCCTGGCTTATGCTACGAATCACAGTCACAATGTGAGACCTGAGATATGTCTTCGGTATATCAATATCCGTGCAGCCCTCTACAACAAGAGTAACTGTGCAATTCAATGGCTCCCGGCAGTTATATGCAGTGCAAAGGCTTTCCATTAAATCCTCAAACGTTGCGTAAGTTCTCTGTGACGCTGCTACGGCAAAGGATGACTCCGTCGAGTGCGTATACAGTCTATTCGGTGCTGCCTGCGATCGCTTAATAGAGGCCATTAAGAGACCCACATCTCCAACACAACGCATGTCATTGCATAGCAAAAAACGTGTTAGGCGTTTTATGTACACCTGTTCCATGGCTTCGCTTATGGTAACCTCGTTTTTACCTCGAATATCAGTCTTTAGCGTGATGTCAACTGTACCAGCCATGCCTGCACCACTCACTGCCCCTAAGGGGTAATTCTGCCTTCGTTTCTCACCTTCTACCAACGTCTCAATTGAAAGACGACAACTTCCAAGGACTGGTTCTTCTTCTAGAGCTCCCCCAAATGTGATTCGATTGCACACAAATACCTCAATCACAGTGAAACGGTGAGTATTCCCAACAGTAAATGTTTCCTCAAAAACTGGTTTAAAATCATTGCCTTTGGTTTTGGTGTGAAACTTATACATACCGTCAACAACTATTCGTATGCAGACGCTGATTTTTTTAAGTCCAGGAGTCCGCAGCACATGACACCCATGCACCGTCATGAGCAGTTTACCCATCTACACACAATGTTTTCTTTTTTTCTCGATTATGGCACGCGTCAGTACAAATACCTGCACACTGTTTGTCTCTGCCCTCCCTCACCTATTCCCTTGCTTGAAGTTGTCTTTTTCGCTTCTTACCCTTTTCATAGCCCACTGATACTTTACTACCGTACGCGCAGTAACAATGAAAACCTGCACTTAGAAAAAAACCGTCGTTTTTTTGTTTTTTTTTTTTGTAGTCTTTCGCGTTGGTTTGCAACGAGTGTCAATATATATATATATATATATATTTGTATACCTTTGTGTAGCGTACCAACGGGGGAAAACAAGGCGAGGAGGAAGAGGGGGAGGATGAGAGTGATACTTCTGTGAACTTCCCAGAAAAAGAAGAAGAAGATTTAAGAAAAAAAAACAATGTAATTTAATCTTTGCATATATGATCATACGCAGGAGGGGAATAGAAGGGGGAATGACATTACACCCATCACCACCAGCTTATCACACCACCATCAACAAATATATATATATATATATATATTAGACGATGCATCGCAGCAGGAGGGAAACTGCTGTTATTTCCGCAAAATCAAAAAAAAGGTGGAAACAGGCAGAAAAATAAATTTCACCAGCATTCATTTACGTGCTGCTGGAGGAGATGAATCATTTCCAACTCCGACTCCAGTGCCGTATGCAGTAAATTTTTACGGGTGGTATCGGAGGCCTCTGTCGCCAGGTGCATCGCTCTACTGGTCGGGAAAACAGCAGCCAGGTGCAACTGGGCAGCCTTCTCACGCATTGTAAGCACTTCCAACAACAGCGCCACCACTTGCTCAGATCGAGCTACCTTCCAATCGCGGTTGATCAAGTGGATAAGATCTTCGAACTTCTCTGTGTTTACAGTCATGAGGTAAAACACATTGCAGAGCATTTGAATCTCTTTCGTCCCAGCGCTTGATGGCTGTTGAGGCGGTGGAGGAAGCCGAGAGACATACAAGCCCTCATCACAGAGAAAACCAAGACGCTGCAAGCGCTCTAGACGATATTGTATTACTCCTAAGTCCAACGCAGACAAGGCTGAACTCCCCTTAACGGCATTGAGGGCCATTGTCATTTCCGTAATAATATCCAGAGAAAAGCGCAGTAAGTCCTCTTTCACTACAGCATCCGTCAGAAACTGAAACTCAATTGCAAACCGCGAAACACCTATTTTCCCGTATGAGCAAAACACCTGCTCTCCTTGGTGAAGGTTGCGGGAGGTAATTACACAAAAGTTCATGGGGTGTTTGCGCCCACCCCCACGAATCTCAAACTTTCCATTTGCATCAAAAGAGTGGTTAATGATGTCAAGGCCTGGAAGCAAGTAGGGCCCCTCGCGTCCCTTGACTTCTTCACGGTGAAAATTACGGGACAACACGTGCGCCAAGCACTCACAAAAAAACGAAAAAGTAGCGTATTCAGCCGGCCAATGCTCCGGGTGACGTCGTATCACCTCCTGCGCAACCTCCCATCGCTTTTTTACCATCACATCACGCAGTTGCTGCGAGAATCCTGTCCATGAAATAGAAACTTTAGGTCTTGTCAACGCATTCGCCGCATCAGTCAATGTCTCAGTTGTGTCTTCTTCCACACAATCAAAAAAATGATCCAGCATGCGCGGACAAGCCTTTAGCCATGGCATCCACGGCGAAGTGGGGCGCATAGCCTCTGCCATGAGACGCAAAACAACGTGAAGGAGATTGTCTTCAAGACGAGAATCAGCAAGTGCTTTGATAATACTCGCAGACTCGGTATTGGACTTGTCCGAATAAGGGGAGATACAACTTGAAAAGGGACACCCAACAACGACGGTTCCCGCAGGCAATGGCTTACGTGCAAATACGCCGAGGCCCATTGTTTTTGTAGGAACGAGGAAGGCGACATCAGGGTGCAGGAATATACCGCGTCTTTTGGCCCATTTCGCAAAGGTGTTGGGGTTTTGGTCTGTTGCGAAGCAAACGCTCATTGCAGCAGGAGGAGAAGAAGGAAAAAAGAAAGCGAAAAAAAGAAAAAAAACAGGGAAAAGGTGATAACCCCGATTTTCTGCTAAGGTACAAGAAGGAAAAATAAAATCCAGAAAAACTGAGGGAAGTAAGAACAGCAACAACAATAGCAACAGAAGGGCACAATAATGAACGAAGTATAAGGCAAAAACGCCTCCCTCGATGGAATAGCCATTACCGATTTCCTTTCATGTGGAAAAGTATTTTCAGCTAAATGTAAGTAAACGTTAATCACTATACAAGAGGCATACAAAATCCACACAGCACCAGCACCAGTAATCAATAAGGGACTATATGTACTAAACACATAAATGCACACAAGGAGAGATAATAAACCAAAGAGGAAAGATAAAAAAAATTTTTTAAAGGAAACTAGATGGAACAACAATAAAAACAATGCAAATAAAACTATCCTAATTGAAAAAAAAAATATTAAAATGATATTTATATTTGTCCTTTGGAGATGTCTTAAAAAGAAACACAACCAGTGTGATGTACTTCCATTCATCACGTTCGGGACACAAAGGACGATGTTTGCATCATCGTTGAATCTATATCTACTCCTTTCTTCGGTTGGCTGGGCCTTTGATCCGGGGGTGAGATCTGACGTAGGTGAGTGCCCAGCTCCTGTACGGCTGACAGGAGCGTTGGTGGGGCCACACGGTGCAATGAACTCACCACTGTGATGTCACATGTGCCAACAAAAATACTGCGCTTGGGACAGCACTTCTGCACCTTATCGATCTTCAGAAGACTAAGAACGCTATCCAGTGTGGGTGTTCCACGATAACCAATACGATAGTTATTAACCACAACCACTAGTGGGAGATTTGTGAAATGATCCGTGATTTCTTGGAGATAGATGCTAGCATCCTTGAAGGTGACCTTGCTCATGGCGTCCACCACAAAAAAGACAAAATCCACTGCCTCCATGCGGGCCACGTAATGCCGCCAATTTTCGCGGAAGCTTTCACGCCCACCAAGCTCGTTCATGCCAAACACCCATTCCTCAAAGGCTAGCACACGCTGAGACAGACCAACAGATGGAAACGTTGGCTGCACAACACCCTGCAAGGAGTTTAAAATGAGCGTCTTGCCAACATTTTCTAGACCCGCAACAAGGCCCACACGCCACGCCAACCGTGCAACTTTCGCCTCTCGAGGCAGGACGTGGTTAAGCGCTACTCTGGAAACACACTGAAAGTCATACACATGCGTTCTCAAAACAGGGGTGTTACCACTGTTCTGTTGTTCTGGTGTCTCATTACCTGTGTGCGTCATCAGCTGCATTTGCTGTTGGGCACTTTGCTTCAACAGTTCCTCCAAGCCGTATTCGTTTTCTTCATACTCACACAATTCATGAAGAAGCTGCACGGCTGAGGCAAGATCGAGGCAACCCACTGCCTCACCCCCAAGTGCGCGACTATACATGGCTCGCAGACGCCGAAGATTAGAGGTAAGTACACGCACCAAGTCATGTCTACAAATACGGAGACCACCGAAAGCCACTTGAAGTGCGTCAACTGCACTTCGGATGGCATTAGCTCCAATTTTTAGATTTACAGCAGCACCTTGAGAGTCATACACCATGTTGACAACTCGGTGCAAATCGAGGACCTGAGTCTCAGCATTGCGCTCAAACGCTACTGCGTCTCCTAGATCATTGCAGGCTACAGATAACCGCGAGCTTGAGTCATCGCCGTTTACATCCTCACACACCTCCGAATTGCCGTATAAATATGCCTCACTCCATTCCTTGAAGGCCGCGACAGGCATGGAGGGAAAAACAAAGAGACCACATACTACCGGGTAGGCCTTGTTGACCTGAGGCATCGCACGCTTCATGCCAATAAATTTCATCATGGAGTTATGCTGTTCCTCTGTACAACATAAGATGTAATCCGTCACGTTACCTTCCTGGAACTTTGGTTGAGGCAGTGTCTTCATGTCACCCGCTATAAATGGAACAAAATCAACAACTAGGGACACAACGTGCTTAAAAAGTGTCGCGAAGAGGGGCCCTCCACCTTCACTAGAGAATTTGATGCTCGTCAACAACTGTTGAAGACTCTCAAGACGTGCCTGATAGATATTACTACACGCAATCACCAACTGCGACAAGCTGTTCTGAGACAACGAAACACCAATTCGTGCACATGATTTGAGAAGACAATCCCACATGACTTTCACACAATCAGTGCGTCCAAACGCCTGAGAGAATGCAACTTTGCTCTCACTTAACCGTCTACTAAGATCTGCAAGAAGAATAACCTCTACAAGTTGATCTTTCAGCGATTTTACCACTACTCGATGTTTGGAGTACGCCTCTAAATACCTTGATGTCATAACTACAGCTTGTCGACAACGCCGCTGGTACTCTACTGTAGTTGTTACAAACAGCTTGGGTGGTTTGTCTGCGCACACAGTAGACTCGTCAAGTGTGATCGCTATACCTGAAACATAGTCACCAAGGTACTTAATGTATACTGTATCATCTGAAAAAACTCTTAACAATTTGAAATCCTCTACAACTTCCAGAATCTGTTTTTGCACATTGTGCAAGAAGTTTACATGCACATGCTGGTGTAGATACTGCTCTACCCGCTTTGTATCCAACAGATTTTGTCCCCACTGAAAGGAGAAAGGAAAAGACTTTTTCATCCCGAGTAGTTCGCCAATTTCACGGCAGACAGCGACACACCTGTGATTGGTTGTAATCCACCCTTCAATGCGCGGATCGCGCCATACATGCGACTGAGTTATCTTTAGGATATCACTCGGATCCGCTACCTTAAAGCAGACGTTTCCTAACATATCACGCGATATCCATACCTGCAGCACAAGGCTTCGCGTGGTGGGGTCATACTGGGGTCCAACATGCGTGTGAGAATCCGCAACGGCGACTGTAATAGTGTACCGCCTAGGCACTTCCATCTCCCCGCCGTAGGTGTGAACCACTCCAGAGATGGTTTCAATGGCGATATCTACCGCCTCGACAAGATACTGAAGAAAATTATCAGGGATATCACTCAGCCTTGCGACTGCGAGGGTTATGTTTACACCAAGTGACCGCTCCGCCGTCATTGTTCGCTGTTGAGCAACACGCAGCAGATTTTGGTTACAACTATATGTTGAGTATCGGCAAATCAGTCGCGTAATTGCGGCATGCCACCGATCCCTTTCAGCTACAGAGTTGAACTGAAACATAATGTTACGACCTCCTCTGAGTTGCAGCACAAGGCCGTACAACATCTTCCGTTTACCACCAGAAAATATCACACCGCGCACTTCTGATGCAGAAAACTTTGCCTGTGGAAACGGTTCCTGGTCGTTCTTGTACAATTCAAGACAGCCCTGTAACTCGTTAACAACCCAGAAGCGTTTTTTGTATACTATAAATGACTTATGACCCTTATCCTGTGCGCATCGCAAAAGCCCCATCACATTGACCTCCTCTTGCAGTTTTGGTTCCATCTTATTTAGCAGAGGATGTGAGCAAACCCGTACCTACTAAATGCAACACAATGTATACGTGTGTATATAAGTCGGTACAGGCACACCAACGTCGTCGGAGGTAGTGGTTCAGAAGACGCACATACACCCCCCCCCAAAAAAAAAAAAAGGTTGCGAACAACGAGGAGTGAGATGAAGACGAAAAAGTGAGAAATACGGTAAAATACAGTACACACGTGATGAAGCAAGAAGAATAGGAAAGAAAAACAGTATGAGATACCTGGGCCAAAATATCGACGTTGACGATATTTCTTATTTTATCTCCATCACCATTATATATATATATATATATATATATATGGAAATTCCCCGAACACCCATACACGTAACCGGCACACGGGAGAAAAAAAAGAAACGCATATCCGCTGCATATATCCTTTATTTCCTCCCCCCCCCTGCCATTTTATTCCTTCTTCACTTTCACCCTTGTAAACAAACGAGTACGGCGTTTTGCTGGCTGCATGACTTCCTTTACTGCCTCCAGTGCATCAGGTGTAGCGTAAGTCGCTTCAAACCGCTGCCATTCTTTCACAATCGGGGTCAGCAGGAACTCAGTCCAGAGCCTTATTTGTTGCAAGGCGTCAAAACTCGCACCATCGTCTAAATGCCCCAAATCCCGCAAAAACTCGCCCCGCTCCCGCTCCAACATCTCACGGAAGAGGGTACGCATCCAATTAACAGAAGTCACTTCGTACTCATCTGCGCGCTGTGTCGGCAGAAGCGCAAAACTCGTGACAGCCCCCACAGCCTCACCCCAACGCGCAACAGCTGGTGAGAGTAGCTCCGGCAACCGTTCTGGTGGCGATGAGAGGACACCACCCGTTGACTCTGTCTTGTTCTTCCAGCGAAGCGCCTCGTACTTATACTCGCTCCAAACAGAATTAAGCAAGTCACGGTACAGCTGCTGGAGGGTCATTGTCTCTTTGCGTTGGTTTTCTTCTTCCTCATTAGCCTCTGAATTGTTCGTAGCATTTTCGCGGAGCCGCTTTTTTTGTAAAGAGCGCAGGAGACGCCGTTTTAGTGCTAATCGACGGGCCCACATCTGATCTACCTTCCCCAGTAACTCGTAGCGCTCTGCCAACGAGAGTGCCTCCCTTGCCGCTGCAGAGAGGGTGTTCACACACGCACTACGCAGCGCATCGCAGCGATGAAACTGCTCATCTCTCTCCTCCATTTTTGCATATCCCTCCCACAGAGAGGAGTCATGGGGAAATTGTTTAATCGCACTCTGGTAAATAGTCCGACACCGTTCTACACACTCCTCACGTGTTAGCTGCATAGCCTCATGAGCCTGCTCCTCAAGCCGCAGCGCCGCATTAAACACTTCAGGGCACGGAGAAACATTTACCGCAGCTCCTAAAATCTTTCGTGCTTGAGAGTATGCACCATGGCGTTGCTCGAGAGCTGCAGCTTCTGTCCAAAGACGAGGGCAAAGAGCGGTAGCGAAAGGAAATTCTCTAATACAGCTGGCCAGGGCCGCGCGCGCCGCGGTGACGTCACCACAACCCTCCATGACCCGTGCATACTCCATTACCAAGACGGCGTGCCGCTGTGCAGCCATTGGATCCTTTGTACCATCAATGCGGGTTTGAGCCGCGTCCGAAAGGCACTTACGCGCCTCCTCAAAGAGCACCTCTTGGCTTTCGCCGTCAGAATCAGAATGAATGGCGCTATTTCGCATAGCATTTTGAAGGATGATATACTTTGACACATGTGCATCCATGTCTGATGGGTTTCGTGCAATGCGTTGCTGATACATCGCCTTGGCGACGGCGACGCCAACCGACTCGTGGTTCAAACCATCTCCATGGAGTCGTTCAAACCGGCTATACACCGCAAATACCTGTTCTAACACAGGAGCAGCTGTACACTTCCGCAACAGACAGTAGTACACCTTGCGTGCCTCAGTATACCTTCGTGCGGTAACAAGAGCTTCAGCCCATGCCAAGGGGATTCGGCAGTCTTCTTCGCCATTAATGTAGACCTCTGGGAGGGATTCCATCGCTGTAGCATACACCTTAACAGCGCGATCGGTGTCTCCAAGCACATTCAACTCAGTTTCCCCGTAGAAGAGCCAAGATTCCACCGTTCCATGCGCCTCCACATACCGACGCATGACATCTCGACAGGCATCAACTCGCTGTCTTTGTGCCTCAAAAAAAACGAAAAGTTTCCATGCGCAGACAGGCGGAGTTTGGCCAGAAAGCCAGCGGTTAAATACATCACGCACCTTGCTATCTTGCCCGGCAGCCTGCTCAAGTACGAGATATTTTAACCAGAGATCAGTAGCTGAAGGCAGGGCAGTAACCCCACGGTCCCAAATAGCCCGAGCGTGGTTGACAAACCCATGTTCCTCCTCCAGCTCGGCATAGTCACGCCATAGAACAGGGTTTTCACCGTGAAATTTCACAGCACGCTCTAGCACACTGCGCATCCGCGGAAAGTCTTTCTGCTGAGCTTCCCATCGAGCGTATTTTACCCAGTTTCCAATAAAGCTGTAGCCGCGCTTAACCCGTTCTTCCAGTTCTGCGCGTGTTTTTTGTCTGTAAAGAGCGAGCTCCTCTGGGCTGTTGATGACAACCCTTGTTGCATCATTTACGGGACCTGCCCCACGCTGCATCTCTTGGGCGTCCGCAATCAACTGCATAGCGGTAAGTTGAGAAGATGAGGCACGGGCATCGCGGAAGACTGGACGCCGACGCAGTGCAGCCGCCGCTGGCCCCATATTCCCTTTTTCTTGCCTACCACGTTTCATCCTACTAGTACCACTACAGCGACTAAGGGGGAAAAGGAAAGAAGGGAAAACACACACATAAAATGCAAGTTTCGATACATGTGCAAAGAAAAAAAAAGTTCAACCAAAGCACCACGAGGTCGAAGACTTCTCTGAAAGCAAACTCAAATAAGAAACGGTTTTAGGGAAAGAAATGAGAAGCGGTAAGACAAGGAGATATTGTCGTGTACGTTAATCCATTCCCATTCCTTTCCCAATCTCTCTTCATTTTCGGTCTTCTCGCACTCTCTTCCAAGGGGAACAAGAAGAACTCAAAAAAACAAAAAAAAAACTCCAAAGTCTCTGTGTGATGGTGCACGTCGGTAACAAATTCTTCCTCCTTAACTTCTTAATTCATCTCTTTACCCATTAGCTTCATCCTTCTTTTTTTAGGGGGTTTACGTTGGTTTCTTTCACCACTGAGTTGCTTTAGCCGTTCATTATATGTTTGTATATATATATACAAACATACATTGTGTCTATGTGCGTGGGGTGGGCAAGAGGAGCGTTCGTTTTACTTCCTTCTCACTCTTTCTGTGCAGGTGTGTGTGTAGATGTGGTTTCCTCATTTATTATACAGCCCATCATTCCAACCGATGCCATGTTCTTCTACACCTCCAATCCCTATTCACCCCTCCACGCATATAGTGACACACATCACGAGAAATGGAAACAAAAGGTCTGAACAAAAGGAAGGACAAGGGGAGGGGGGAACACACACACACACACACACACACAAAACAGAAATAAATCTCTACCTTCCCCTAACCCCTTGATTAGTTTCCACCTCAGACTTTAGCCAATGCAAGGCATGCCCGTTCCTCTCTGCACCCCCCCCCCCCTAGTACACTACGTTGCCGCCAACTTCGCTTGCTTCACCTGCTCAAATGACTGCAAAAACATCGCGGCAACAGATCTTCCTTCGGCAAGGGATGGGTGATCCAACAAGAAGAACGAATCCAGAAGTTCACGCGCTTTGCAAGCCATTGGATCAAAAACACCAGCGGTCATAGATGCGTCACTAAGTTTTGAATCTTTATTACTTCCAAAAAGGGATTCCATGAGAACACTGCTGCCGATGCGGAGAGCCTCTACCAATGGCAACCACAGCGAAATAGCACTGATGTTTTGATTGCCATTCTGGTTTGCCAAGGAGAATGGGGCCTCATCAACTACCTCCTCATTCGCTTCTGAGTCTTTCTTGGCCAACACTGTTGCCTCCCACCGACGACGCAGTGTTTCGAAAACTTCAAGTAACGCCTGCATTGCCTCATACCGGTCAGCACGTTCGAGAGAAGCAAGTAAAGCAGGGTGCGTTTTCATGTAGTTAAAGGTAAATGCAACAGTAAGTGTAGACCGTAAAGGACCAAATCTATTTAGGGGTGAGGAAAACTCCTCACATCTCTTGATGAGCTCATACCACTCATCTAGTGCCTCTTCGTCTGTAGTATAATCTGTGCACGAAAGAAGATCCAGCACGTGCTCCTGAAGAACAAGGGAAATATTATACTTTGTCATAGCTGCAAAGCGTAGCGCCTCTTCCCAGAAACGTGACTCCATGAGAACACTTACAAATCGTTTCACAGCTGCTGTGTACGCCTCTGTTGGTGGGCTCTCTACCCACAAGTCTGTACAGTCAACTCGTTGATTCGCCTCAAGCAGTTTCAGTTCACAAAATGCCTGATAGTGGCGGCGGCGCAGCCAGGGAAGATGCTCACAATTTAAACTGCAAATGGGTGGTGAGAGTTCTTGTGGACGGGACCACGTTGCAGTTCCATCGTGCTTTGCAAGCATCGAAGGTTCTTCATTGTGGTCCTGCTTTTGCTGCGGCTCATGCGGTTGCAATGGTGGAGTTGGGGCGATTAGTTCCACTGCTG
Organism: Trypanosoma platydactyli; assembly: GCA_030849675.1. Classification (NCBI taxonomy): domain Eukaryota; phylum Euglenozoa; class Kinetoplastea; order Trypanosomatida; family Trypanosomatidae; genus Trypanosoma; species Trypanosoma platydactyli. Next base: position 95,906 of record JASANU010000913.1, read on the forward strand.
TCACAGCAAGAGCAGTAAACTCCAGAACAGCCTCTACCGTGCTATGAGAAAGAGAACAGCAGCGAATAACGGTAGCTAGTTCCGTCATCATTTGACCTGCTTGTCCGTATGCATGGCGTCTGCACAGATAACGATAGAGTCCCCTCGCTGAGCGCAATCGCATGACTTCCGTATCCGGAGATGCCTTTTTATTAGTCAATCGGGCTGTGTATGCGCACCACTTTCTCGCAAGAATGCCAGAGAGCTCAGAGTTAGAGTGTGTGACAGCCACAAGTTGGTCTGTGAGAATTTGCGAGGAGGTAGCCAGCTTGACCACCTCACCTACAAGCAACAAGACCTGCTCCTTGTGCACGGTGACCATCTGAAGCTCGGTGGCACAGTGTAGAACCTCCTCCAAAAAGTGAAAAATGTCGTCGAAGCGGTGCCTATCCAATGCTGCACGTGCAAGAAACATGTACACATGGAGATGAACTTCCTTAAGAGCTCGGTAGATACCGCTGAAATTGACAGCTGAAAACCGCAGGTCCTGTTCAAGCGTTACCAGGTCGGTCAACAACAAATCCTGCACCAACGACCCACTTACACTCGCGTGGTGTACACTACCGGGATACAAAAACCGGCAAAGAAGAGTAACACGGTACAACGAAGGAATAAGGGAAGTATTTGTCAAGAATGCCTCCCACTCTGATGCATCCACGTCAGTGAAGGCAGTATGATGAAGCCCATCATGACAGAATGACAGACCAATGTCAAACAAAAGCGACACGGCGACAGGCGGGGGAATGCTCGCCAGATGAAATGAAATAGAAAGGCACATGGCAGTCAGTTGTGCTGAACGCGTTGTGCGACCAGCTTGTAGATATCGAAGGATGCGAAAGTGCTGGAGACATGGGTAACGACGAGCCAGGAGCTTACACCATGTTGCAGATGCCTTTGGCCCAAGGGCTCCGTCACACCTCCATAGGCGATTCGCCACGTAGACAGCGAAAAGCGCATCCTCCCCTTCGTCCCCCAACTTAGATTTGAACTGCAGCAACAGCCCTAGCACGTCTGCAATCACAGTTTCGGAAACAATGGGCACAATAGACGAGGTGAAGGGCCCAGAAACGCTCACTGCATGGTAAGCAGCAGAAAGAAATTCCAAAGTGACGCGAATGCGCGGAAGCTCCAAACTTGTGGCACATGTCACACCAGATCCCATCCATCCAATATAAGAACAAAGGAGGTAGGCTATTCTTGAGAAAAGGTCCCGCAACACAGTGTGTTGTACAAACCTCCGTGAGAAGCTGCAGAATGAGTTTTGACGCGCAGATACCTCAAAGCAAGTAGTTGCATATTCAACTGCCATCATCATTGCCACATCGTCTACATAACCAGAGGATACGTATCCTTGTAAGCGAGCTGCACTGTTCAAAATCTGAAAACCACCCAACGTTAGGGCCACTGGTACACTTTGCAGTGCACTGAATAATAACGTTGCAAGATTTTCAGCACCATCAGCACATGATGCAGCCAACTCCAGACCCTCTTCAAACGCCAATGTCTGTTTACATGAAGACAAATCACCACCCTCAACAACAGCTGGTATCAAGTGAATCGCGTTGAACGACAAGGCATCATGGGTGTTTGCCGTTACAGGCCCACCCACAGCAAAAGCACTCTCCACCATTCGCTCAATCGGATTCATTTCTCTGGCTAAAACGTGAGCACGCACACCCTCACCCACCTTCTCAATTACTACAAGTTCTTCTCCCACCGATGTGAGAGCATGAAGAGCCCGAGAATGGCAAAAAAAAGTATCTGTTCCATCAAAAAATTGATGAGTGGTGGCTGCGCGACTGGTGTGGTCCCGCTTCAAAACCTCCTTCTTTATCCTGGTGATTTGCAGGATGCCTGAGAGCCCCTGGGGACCACTGTGCACAAGCGATCCGACCGACATGGAGGGACGTATGCACGCATTGTCCTCAACAGCCACGTCCCATAGAAGAGCAAGAGAGGCCGATCCAATTGTGACACACCCTACTAGTGAATCACTCGCAGCTGGAGAAATAATCGCCAGTGTTTGCCCAAAGGAGGGTCCACGAGATGAAGGAAAAATAGGAATACATGCCCAAATACAACAACAACCCTTTTTGCTACCAAAACACGTTACCACATGCACATCATCACCCACAAGTGTTGCCCACTGATGCACAACGCTGGTGAAAGGCACCTCATCCTTTGAAAGTGTGCATGTAGCTGCAAAAGGCACCGGAGAAAATGAACTATCATACAACTCCAGTGACCCATTGCAACGAAGGAGAGCAATGTACTTTGTTTGTTGCACAGCACTCACAGCTAGATAGCGGCGTTGTGCCCCACTCTTGCCGTCCCAAGGCCAAAAAGGAAACCAGGAGGAAACGCTTCCCCTACCATTGACATTGTTGCCGTGTGTAAAACCATCGAAACATTTGCTATGTCTTATTGGATCACGGAACTCGCCCTCCGTGAAGTTTCCATCTTCACCCACATCAACCCGCCAGAGACTAAATCCGTCGGTAAGAAGAATCGTAGAAACCAATCCACAGGAGATCTTAGTAGGTGAAAGGCTCGCAACAATACATGCAGAAAGCGAAATCCCAATGTCCCTATCTCCATTATCTGATTCACTATTGAAAAAGGACCGCCTGCCATCTGCTTCTCTCTTAAATGCGGATAAAACCTTCGAAAAACATGAAGTCAGCACAGTTTTCCCGTCGGGAACAAGTAAAAGTTGACTTTGATGGTCACTCATTCGCTGCAACTGGACACAAAGAACTCCTGCTTCTAGCCGTGAGGTTACCCACGTGATAGAAAAAGTAGTCTCTTCACGCACGTGCGTCACACCACACGCAATAATCGTTTCTCTCGGAAAGGGGATTTCCACCGACATCTTGCGACAGCTATAACTTCGATCACCAGGAGAATTGCTCGTGAGCATGACGTGCACCAGCGGCGTGTCGCGATCAAGCCACCAGAGAAGTGTAGCCCGAAGCGAGGGTACTGGGGAAGAACCGCTGTTACAACACCCCCACACGGGGTAGCTGGCAAGTGCGTCGAGGGATTTTTGTGTCTGCTTCTCATCCATCCAATTCTGACCCGTCGTGCGCACGTGCATTGCACTGCTCGCATCGACCTCATCGAAGAAAAGGGTGCTTAACATCTTAATAAGAGGAAATATATGTGATCTTTAACTACTACTTTTTTTTGTATTTCTCCTTCCTTCGTTTCTTCGACGGCACCCCCAAAGGGGAGACAAAAAAAATATTTTTTTTTTTTCTTCAGGTCGCTTACCCTCAGCAGATGCGCACCCACACGTGCACCGCTACCCCTACACCTCACTCACCGCCCAGCCAAGAGCAACGCCACCTTCTTTCTTTCTTTTCTCACTTTGGTTTTTACTCCCAGTCTTCTATGTTCACAAATGTCCCACTTTGTTCCCCCTACTTATCCCGCCCTCTGACTACGTCTTTGCAGGTTCTCCTTTTCTACCGCTTACTCCCACCCCACACATGAACAGATGTGAAGAAATAAGAGATTGTAACAGTGACAGGGTTAAAAGTGATCGAAAAAAAAAAGGGATGCGAGAAAACCGCATAGCACCGGCACCAAACGCCTCAAACGGCATTTGCACACCATCGCACAGAGTGCATACATTGTAAGGGAAAGAGTAAAAATGATAAGGGGAAAAGAAGCTGGAAGAATATAGAGAGAAAAATGGGATAAAGATGGAAATACTTATGTTGCTCCCTTATGCCTTAAAGAGAGTCACATAAATATCTACTGATACATCAAGCGAGTAGAGCCGTTAAAAACTACACGAGTTGTTGTTTTACATGAAGAAAAATGAGACACCTATTAACTGCTAATATATATATATATATATATATATATACAAACATATATCCATATATAAAAATTTCAGTCATAATTCCTCCCTGCACGTTCCAGGTCTACATTTTACCTTCACCAGAGGATATATTTACTTTGGTACAATTTTAAGTGGCGTACCACGTTCATTTGTGTCATCAAAGTACCGCCGCTGCACGGTCACACCAAATGCACCAGAACCAGCGCTCTCAACTAGTGTCGCACTTCCGCTACTATCACTCTTTTGGTTGCTTGCGTGCTTAAGAAGTATTGTCCCAGTTTTGCTTCGGATGATGTTTTGCTGCAGCTCCAACTCACGACGCACGTTCACATACCGTTGCAACAAAACGTCCAGCTCTTTTTTCCGCGTTCGCTCGAGTTCTAACTTGCGTCGCTCCATCTTGATACTCAACACATTTTTCTCCTGCTTGTGCTTCTGCCGAAGTGCTGCTTCACGTCCCTCAAAAAGCCCCATTTTTGCCTGTATGAAGCGCTCAGTGTCTCTCGCCTCTAGGCGATCGGCCTTCAGTTTGGTACGATATGCACGGGCGTATTCCCGCTGCGTGGCGAGAGCGTGCTCCACTGAGCGGGTATTCAATAGACCTTTACTAAATTTTGCCGTACGCGGTGTCACATCATTCAATTCTTGGTAGAGTCCTTCCAGCTCTGCATTTTGACGTTCTAAAAGAACAGCTTCCATCTCAAACTGCTGCTCCTCAAGTTCATCAATGCGTGTATTCCACGTATTATGAAAGGCCCGAAACTCCTCACGATGTGCCTCCTCTAGCGCTTGGCGCTCCTGCATCTGCTGCTCCGTCAGGCCACGCACGTGCCGCGTTTCCTCATCTAACCGCAAATGACGCAGCACTTGTTGCACGAGATCTGCCTCCACATATTTTGCCCGAACCTGGCAAGCATGCCGGTAGTCCTTCAGAACCTTCAAATGCTCTTGCATGTTTGAAGTATTGGCAGTTCCATTTCCGGCTAAATTTTCTAATGCCTCCCGAGCCCGTCGCTCCAGGGCGGTAAACTCGTCCCTTCCCTGCGTTACGCAATCGGTATTATCCACTACCGAAAGAGCATCATTTGAAGCGGACTGTGATCTAGGCATCTTGGAAAGGAGTACCGAATCCCCCCTCCCCCCCCACACACAAAAAAAGAAGGAGAAACTGTCACAATAGTTACTAGGAAAATATCAGAATGAAGACTTGCTTTCAGTTTCGCTAAAACAGACTTAGTCCAAGAAAAGTAGGGGAACCGGTTTGCTTTTTTTTTTTTTAATCGCCTATCTGTGAACGTGCGTGAGTGCATACACGAAGAGATAGAAACAGAAATGAGGAAAGAAATTAAAAAAATGAGACAGGTTGTGAATCATCCAACCGATGCAACACCACGCGGGTGGACACGAACTTAGAGACAATAACAATAGTGATAATAATAGGGAACAAAAAGAGGGTGATAATAGGGAGGGGGTGTGGAAGCCTTATATGTTCGGTCTTAGAGGGCGATATAAGAAATTTGTTTCTGGAAGATAGAAGAAGTGGGGAGCATGGAGTGAATGAGTATAAAAATTAATAGAGTACATGAATTCGTGAAGAAGAAAGGGAACAACGTCAACAACAATAAAAACTAAATCCTCTCCACGTTTCTCGGCTTATCACCGTCTCTTCCCCTTTCCTCTTTCTATAACTTGCGTGTGCGTGCTTGTAAGGATTTGTATGCAGAAATACAAATGCATTGCAGCAATAGAACGGGAAGAAAGAAAGAGAAGACTGACAAGGGGGACGGGGGATATCAAGATAACTAATGGCAACAAAATATCACGGACTGTATTTCTGTCCACTGGCACAGTTATATATTGCCCAGCAAAAGAAAAAAAAGGACCCGGGGAGCAAAAACTGCCTACACATACTCGCGGTCGTATATGTGATACACTAACACTGACGCAAATGAGAAACTGGGATCGAAAGAAGAAGTGTTTCAAACAGTAGCGTAGCTGCGTTTCACCGAGTGAAGTGATTTCGGGGGTTTGTTTGACCATCAGGAAGAGCGGTGGTGGAGCATCGACACAAGAAAAGAGGGTGAAAGCAGCTGAACGAGAAAAAAAAAAAAGAAGCCAACAACAACAAAGAGAGCACAGAAACGACGTGGAACACTAAAAGAAGGGAGGAAATAACAACAACGAACCACAAGAAAAAAAAGAAAGTGAGAAAAGATCGACCGGATCAAAACAAGAACAGCAATAGCAACAACAACACAAAGGCTCAAAGAGAAAAAAAAAAAAGGTAAGAGTCGGTTTTTAAGGTACGGGTGAATCAATAAACAGCGTTTGCGCATGGGAGACTCTCGTCTCTTACGAGGAGCCCACCAGAAAAGAAAAAAAAGACATGCACGCGAGAAGGGAAGTGAAATGGAAGTTCGGCGTCCATTTCCGCACTGGTACAAAAAATCCTCTTATTTGCTCACTGATAACAGCAGAAACAGTGCGTCACGAGGAGTTAATGAAAGCAAACAAACAAACAACAACAAAAAAAAAATGGTGTTCCTCAAAAGCAGAACCCAAAAAAAAATTAGAAAAAAAAAAGAGGGATTCAACGCAAATAACAATAAAAAGAAGAAACACGTGAAAACCCAAACAGATGTGGGTGAAGAAAGAAGAGGTTTGATGGTGACAATGAGTGAAAAGAAACACAACGAAGCCAAGAGAAGGGAGGGAGGGAGGGGAAATAAATACACATGGAAGGGAAAGAATGAAGAAAGAAACAAGCAAACAAAAGAAGACGCAGAATCATCGGGGAGAAAAAAAAAATTCTTTTTTTAAGAAGCAATTGCGGGGAGAAGGTGAACAGGATGTGAAGCAAACTAACAATAACAACAAGAAAAGAACACCCAAGTCCTCTGAGAGTTATAGCCGCTCCAAAAGGGTGTGCAGGTGGCGACGCACCGTGGCAGTGAACGTTTATTGCACAAACGTGACCTGAAGACTTACCGTCACCGTAACTCCTAAGAAATTATCAAATAAAAACAGAGAAACAAACTAACAACAACAACAAAAAAAAAGAACTAAAAATCAGCAATTGGTCAATCATCAGTCGGTGAAAAGAAAAAAAAAAGGTACTCAAACCGCAGGCGCCGCACGCAAGTCCTTCGATACAGGGGGAGATGATGCTGGTGGTGGTGGTGGGGAAGACCAACGGGGTGCCTAAACAAAAAAAAAAAACCCTCAAATGTAAATACACACGCCCGTTGACGCAAGAAAAAAAAAAAGCATCCATCTCCCTCAATATGACAAAAAAAAAAACATTCCTTCATACATACTCTCATGTCTTCATGAGACACACCCTCACGTCTGATTCGTTTACTGTCTCAACAGAGCATTTAAGTCCATCAAATGTATGACATCTAGATGAAGAAAAGGAAGAGAACAGAGATATAAGAGACCCCCCTTTCTTTTCTTCAACAACAACAACAAAGAAATCAATAAAAAAAATGTGGAAGGAGACAAGAGCACGAGCCTTCGACTCAGTGGCTTCTTGCAATGAGTAAGTTGGACTACATTGTATATATGTATATATATACATACACGTATAATTCTGTCTACTCTGCGATTATTGCGTATGCAAGTATCCATCAACGACCATCAATGAACAAAAAGCAATGCTCTTCGTTCTCAATCTACTTCTACTCTTTCAAGTTACGGGGAGAATGATCCGCACACACACACACACACACACAGATGGGGAGAGAAAAAGAAAGAAACTCTACAAAAGAAAACGTAGGGATGAGTGTGTGGTTATGTGATAGTTAGAAAAAAGGGGGTGTTGGACATTGGCTCCCGCTGGGAATGTACAAAAAAAAAAAAATCAGAAGCTTTTCATGCACATGTGATGGCAGGAAAGCAACACCTGAAAAGCGAGCAGGAAAGAAAAAACGAAAAATTTTTTTTTAGAAAAAATCGGAACCACCAAAAAAAAAAAAAAAGAAGTAGTTGCAATGGTGGAAGAGAACACCACATGTCGTGCGGGTCGCTGATCCCCTTCTTCTCCCTCAGAAGCCACCACCACCATCTCTCTCTCTCAAAAAAAAAAAAAGAAGCAACTAACTTAAGAGACATGAAAAAAAAGGGTTTGTAAATAACGAAAAGAAACGTTTCTGTCTGTACGGGTTAAGAGGGGGAAAGTGGAGTGGGAAAAAATAAACAGCGTGTCTTTCATTCAGAGCACATGCGCACCTTTTTCCCAGACCTTCTGGCACCCCCCAAAAAGAAGCAGAAACCGCAAGGTGAAAGACACGCGAGCGGTTCAAGAGGCACGTAAGAAAAACAAAACAAAATAATGATATGTGTGCGCCCGGGGAAGAAAAAAAAAAGGAGTCGAGCACAAGAAGGGGGCAGGGGTTTTTAAAAAAAAAAAAAAAAACAAAAAAAAAGCCGCAAAAGGCCAAGAGGAGAGAAAAAAGAAAAGAAAACCCCATACGTTTTCTTTCGGTATCCTTTAGAGAGGCATGAACCCAACGAGAGCATTTGGAAGCGAAAACGCAAACATACAAAAAGCCCAGCAGCAGTGACCGCAGATACATTCAGTTGTCCATTCACTCACCCCCCCCCCTCAAGGTCTGACACACACACACACACAAAAGAAGGACAAACAACACCAATGCAATACAGTTGCATCCAAAACACGGACAGAAAAAAAAAAGATAAGATAATGAGGCAAAACCAAAATCTCTCAATAAATGCGTTTCCGAATGTATCTGCATGTAAACACCATCATAGGTGGTGCCCGTTCTCAAGTATTGATTCCTCATCTCTTCTCATTCTTCCACTACCACCTCTCATTTTTCGCGCATACACGACAATTTCATTGCTTCTTTTCTCCCTCACTTTCGCCTGGTTCTGTAAAAGCAGATAAAAGCACACGGAAGGAGAAAAAAACAGAGGAACACGGAAAATAAACATAATACGAAACAACAAAAAAGAAAAAAAAAACAACCAGCATCCAGCACGATGCTTACATACAGCACAGTGCAACATAAGAGAGCCGGGAAACGCAAAAAAAAAAAGAAATGGAACAAAATCCTGCTCAAGCAACAATTCCCTTTGGTGGAAATAGCACATCATCCAATTGTCTACTCAAAACAAACAAACAAACAAAAAAAAAGAGGCCTCTTGCAGAAAAAAGGGAAACTCTCCCATGTTAAAAAGGGAAAAAAACGCACTCACTCCCTCATCCATATAGATGTAACAAAGCCGTAGATATATAAAAAAAAATTTGCACGCAGAACGGATAGAGAAACAAAAACAATGGTTTTTTTTTATTTAACTTCTATGAAAAGTGACCAAACCGCGAACTAATGTGCAAACAAAAAAGAGAAAAGGAGATTGAATAAAACACCAAGTCGTCACTGCATCGCTAAAGTTTGTTTTCCATTCGTAGTTGCATGCGTGCTTTCACTCTTGTGACGCACGTCCTCTTATGATTGCCTGTCTGTGAGTCCAAGTGTATGAGAAGAGTTCTTTCTCATCCGCAGTTATCAGCGGGAAAGAGATAAGAATGACTGTAACAAAAACGCCCCACTATGACGAGGCATATACCACTGAGTTTGGCTTAGATGAAACGTAGATTTTATACAACCGAAGATTGTCCTCTGGACGTGCAACAGATGGGAAACCATAGAGTTCCTGATCAAATTGCGGCATCGGCACCGATTGAGGTGAACTATGATGCGAGGAAGAAAACATCGTCGCGCACTGAGTCCGTCCATGGCGGCTCTGAACTGCTGCCCCAGGGTGTACATGCAGTTGCAGAAGAGATGCGGTCATCATTGGAAAAACAGGTGTATTCAACATATTTTGCTGTTGTTGTTGCTGTACTTGTGACGGCGGTGGTGGTATTGGCTGTGGTTGTTGCATCTGGAATTGTACTGGATGCACAATTCTTGCACGCGGAGTCTGGTACACCACACCTGGAAGAAGCGGTTCTTGGGATGTGAGAGACCTGTTGCTAATGCTTGAATGTGGCTGCCCTGGCACCATTAATGCTAATGCATTGTGATCCATGGTCACAACAGGAAGTGTACCGCAGTTGCCTGAGTAGGAGGAGATGCTCTGTATTTGTCTTCTCTTCTCCTCTCTCTGCTGCATTTGATTTTCAAAGTCATCAGTGCGACGCGGATCCCCGGATCTGAAGGGAACAGTACAACCCAAATGGTACCCAGCCTTTTCTTGTAAATTGCAACAGCTGGGAGGAAGTTTTATTGGTGATCCGCCAACGACACCAGTTTGCTTGGGAAGAGGCGCAGAAAAAAAAGGATCTTGAAGGGCATCCGTGCAAGAGACTCGCCGTCTAACATCCGGTTCCAAAAGCCTCGAAAGCAATTTGATGAAGAGCGTCTCCTCTAAAGCTGAATGATGCGACAGCTCAGTGTTGTCGTGGCTCGAGCGATACTTTACAATGAGACGGCAGAGGTTCGCCTCAATATTCATATACCTTCCAAACTCCGGCAGTTGAAGCACAGACGCGTTGATTCCACTTACTTTTGCCCCCACTGACGAAAAACCCAGAGTGCGCACAATTACGTCAAGTTGCTCCTGCTGCATCTCACCAGGAAAGAGTGGTTTCCCCGTGTAAAGCTCAAAGAGCAGACACCCAACGCTCCAGGAGTCAATTAAATGTGTGTATGGAAAACCCAACAGAACCTCTGGGGCTCTGTACCAGAGCGATTGGATGTCATAGTAAGTATTTTCACAAAATTGCCGCACAGCTCCAAAGTCAATGAGGCATGTTTTAGAGAAATCATCTTTGCCTCTGCAATCAGCCTCAGCATGGCGCAACATCACATTTTCTGGCTTAATATCACAGTGCATGTAACCGAACTTATGAAGTTCAGCCAGAGCCTTAAAAACTCGTTCGCCGCTCACTCGAACAGCATCCAGTGAAAGTGGGCGAGAACCATTAAACTGAAGAACGTCATAAAAGCTTTTTTCAAGTAGTTCGGTGACAATGCAGATATGTCCAGATTCCTCGAAAAAGTCTAAGATATTCACCGTTTCATCGTTGTAAGAGAGGAGCTGGAGAACACGCACTTCGCTCATGGCGGAACGGCGATACGCCACCTCTCGCCGAGCAATCTTCACAGCCACCTCTCTACCGGTTTGTGTATCCATGCAGCGCAATACTCGTCCATAGGTGCCTGTTCCAAGCACAATTTGCGGCACGTAACGACAGTTCATGAAAGTTAAAGAGTTCTGCATTGTTGAAAGAAGAAAAAAACTTAATACACACCTATCCTATGAGGTCTTTATCAAACGCTTCTTAGCCCAATCCCCCTCCTTCCCCAAGTTCGAAAAGGAAAAAAAAAGCAATATATATATATATATATATATTCACAAGGGGTGAAGAAGGAAAAAAAAAAAACCTAGTAGCCCATCAAAAGAACCAAAGAGCGAACAATGCACCACTGCCCACCCATTCTTTTAGCTCCTCGCTTTCATTGTTCGTCATTCTTGGTGCAGTTTAGTACGTGACGAGAAAAATGAGATACAAGAACAACCTTGCTCGTTCTTTTAAGGCCTCCTTCACCAAACCAAAAATAAATTAAAAAACGGACAGTGCGTGCGCGTGTGTGCGCTTAAGTCAGATAAACCAGAGGCAGAGTGAGAAGCAGAACTCAGGCCGCTTTCAAAGCAAAGGCCCGGAGGACCTTAAAGTCTACACGCCAAACGGCTATTGTGAAATCCCCACTTGCCGAGGCAAAAAGATAAACGTCCTCTTCATGATCCCCATTCTCATGCCCGCCCTTGCATTCGTTGGTGTTGCTGGTATTTTTCTTCTTCAGGCAATTGTGGAAATGACCAGCACCACCCCAACGTGGTTGCCGCATATCAAACCCGAATGAGGTGCACCATACTGCAGATGGGGGAGCTATAGACACCTCATTTACGACACCACCGTGAAATGTCAAAATTGAAACGACACGACCTGAGCCCTCATCATAGAGACGCAGTGTGTGATCCCAGGAACCAACCACAGCGAGGTGGCGTTGCAGTGCCACACTGCCAATACTTTTCCGTAGCGAAAGCTCCCATCGCACGACGAGTGAAACAGTACCGGACTCTTCATTCGCAGATTCCCCTCCAGTCAACGTCGTGAAACCCACAACAGAATAACAGTGGAGTTGCCCTTCAACTGATGAAGCAAGAAGGGTGTTGTCTGACCACAGACACGTCAGTGCCGTTTCTGCAAAGGCACGAACGATGGCCAGTCGCTCACCACGTGTACTATTGAGCGTCACATGCCCACTCTCAAACGCCACAGAAAAATGATCAGTGTCTCGGTAGTTAATACACATGATCGTGCCACACTTTCTCAAACTACCAGCCGCAGAAAAAGAGATAAGGCAATGGGCACGCACATCCTGACCAATCGATTCTTCCTTAGAAAAGATTCCAACATTCCATAGGCTGATCACTCCATCGCCGTCGTGTGGAACTGCCAGTTGCACCTCTCTGCTTGAAAGTAAAACACATGGTACAGTGCAAAAACCATGCTGTGGCACGTCAATGATGTGCAACAAGCGAGGGGACATCTTGTCCTTCTCATCCACACCACATTCTGTGTCGTCCTTGTCAAGGTTATCAAGACCCAAAGTTGCATGCCAAACATAGAGGCGCTGATTCCTGCACTGTGTGTAGAAGCCAACGTCCATGACGTCACCTCCTGTAAAATTGCCGAGGGCCTCAAAAGCCAGAAATCCCACCTTAAGTACTCCATTATTTGAAAAACCCAGAGGGGGCGTCTCACGGCTTTGAGGTTGCGCCTCTGCTAATGCAGTTTTCACCGCGTGGAAAGATAAAAGAGCAGCACGAAGCTCGAGATCCCACAACGTAACAATTCCGTCAACATCCCCACTCAACAGAAGATTGGAATATAATCCCTGTCCATCCAATGCACAGGTTATCACAGCGCTATTGTGGCGACGAAGAACAAAAAGGGGTTGATGCGCCGTCTGAGAGGACATCCTTTTAAAAGATACGATCTCCACCCTACCCCACCTGCGTCGCGATGGTGCCCCCACTCTAACAGCAAAAATAGTAATAATAATAATAATAATATCTCAGCGCTGCAAATTACACGGACGAAAGTACGCATACACACACAAACAGTACCACGAATAAAATCACACAGATGTTCACATGTGTTTGAATCAAGGCGATAATAATAATTCTCCTTCATGACAGAAGAAAAAAAAAATAACAAGCCGATAGAGGCACAACGGTAGACGCAACTATATATATATATGTATATATATATATATACATATATATATATATATATATATATATATATATATATACAGATTATTTTTCGTCTACCTGCACAAACAGGCAGTTACGGTCTGTTGGTTCTATGCTGTCTGCAGTTGCACCCCTTGTATCTAGCACAAAGATTTTGTTCATAGTTTTAAGCTTAACAACGACAGCATCCTTGTTGTTGGGTGCAGTTTCATTGACAACCCAAGCTAGCACGTACGCCCAAAACCTTCGACTTTCACTATTGTCTGTTTGCACAACCCAGTAGGCATCGCGGTTATTCTCAGTGCGCACCGTTATGAGAAAAGATAACTCCAGCTTCAATTTTAAGGCTGTAAACTTCTTATCTGTTGGGAAATTTATGTCTCGCACATCTACCAGCCTTACAACTGCATCCGCCGTACCTAACTTCCCCTCGCCTGCTGTATCCACCACCCCTCGTGCGGAAAAACAGGACATATCCCTGTTAAGAAAAATATGACGCACTGTAGGTATAGTGCTTCCTGGTACAAGCATGACAGCGGTGAAACCACGAAGAACACAAGAGAGAAAATACCTTGCTTGAATTGCAGGTGAGGCACCCAAAACATCAGGAGGAAGTCGAGGAGTTTCAACAACTATTGGACGAAATACGTTATCCAGTGAAATCCCTGGTATGACACCACCATTACTACGACTAGAGAGAGTTGAGGAGACCCGCTGATGCTCAGAGAGAAGCTGATCTACTTTTATCTGCATAGCATGGGCCTCATCAGCGTACTCCGCATTGGCCGTTGTAGAATTCTGGTTCACATCTATAGACCCCGAAGACATTCTTTTCTTCTGATTTTTGACAAATCTCAGAACATTGTCAATTAGCTTCTCTAGACTTCGGCTTATAGCGTCTTCCACAGTCTCTGGTGAATCTGTATACGTGAACGCACTCCGTTTTTCCAAACGCTGTCGCGCAGCTTGCTCTTTTAAGAATAAATCCTTTTGAAGTAGAAATGTTTGAAGACGTCCAGAGTAGGATTCTCGCATTGGGCGAAAACTGACCTCCTCGCCAAACTCTTCTAGAGTTTTTTCAGCAGCACTCCGTATGCTGTTAATAGTCTCTTCAGGGACCTGTTCTGGCATCGATTCAAATAGTTCTCCCTCTCGTTCGCTCGGGGTAAATGTCTCGGCATCATCAAGATCATTTTCGCCAATAATGTCACCGTAGCCTTCCCCCCTCACGAGCGCAATGTATTTCGTAGGTGAATCCCCAATGCTCCTTAAAGACTCCTTAAGGCGGTGCAAGAGTTCCGTTTCTCGTTGTAGTCGTTGGTTCCTCAGGTAGAGCAAGTTTTCAACGAACAAAAAGGCAGCTTGCCGCTCTATTGTATCATCGTTGTTCACGCCCCTAAACATACTGAGCTCCCGTTGCGTGGTTTGAATTCGACGATTCGCCTCGTCAAGGGCAGCTCCAAAACCAGCTTTGGCGCGACGGTGTAACCCAGCACACTCTTGAGAAATACGGCTCCATACGAAAAGATAGTTCCGCAGCCATTGTTTCTTATCGGAGTTGACAGAAGGTGACAGTTCTTCACGAGGGTGACTGCGACGCGCTTCCTCCAGTAGCTCGTTCACAAAACGAATCAGATGAAGATCCACATTCTCCAGAATACGTTGATGAGCCAAGGGCTGCAACGTTTTTTCCGAGGTGTGGGTGGCCATCTTTACCATTTCTACCTGCTGCTGGATCTCCGCACAGCGAAGCTGAAGCATGCATCTGCGATTCTGCATCTCCTCCAAGTACACTTCCAGCGCTTCTGTATCCTCCTGCAAAGGAGAAATATTGCGCCCTCCAGTCTCAATCAGCTGGTGTACATCCTTTTTCATGTCATCTTGTGCCTCAATAAGTTGCCTAAGAAAATCATCTTCTTCTTGAGTGAGATGCTCAAAAAACTTTTCATCCCTTACTTGACACTCTAACAACCACTTAACGTCTTGAAATGTTTGCTGCAGTTCTCTCTGAACAGTGTTTAACCTCTCTCGACGGCTACTCGTGAGGAACTCAACGCTCTTCAGCTGCTTTTGAGATTCTTGAATTTCTGCCAGAAAATCACTATTGCGGAGAAGGGCCTCTGAAAGATTGGACTTCATCTGTCCCCAGCGAAGTTCATGCTCACTTGTCTGGTGCAGTTCCTGCCAACGCACGTCAAGGTCGTCTAGTTTTTTATCTAACTGAGCCAATTCAGTCTCAAGACTTTTTTTTTCCGCAATGATTTGTGCATGACGTGAACCCTCTACGTGCTCGGCATCAATAGTGACGCCTGTACGCAGAACTTGAATGCGCTGTTTCTGACGGCGAGTGATCTCCTCGAGTTCCTTCCGTTGTTGCATAAACAGTTCCTCTGCCTCCTCCTCTCTCTTGAGGGGCGTTTCTAATTCCACCCGTAGCGGAGCTACCGAGCGGCTTGTAGGGTAAAGTGTGAAGGACATTTTGGGCCTCCCACACCCAGCGCACGCGTGTCTGCGTGTGCTTCCTTTTTTTAAAGACTCTGGTGCACGGGGAAAAAAAGGGAAACAACACGCAGTTAGATCCACAAGACGTTAAAAACAACAAAAAAATAGTTGTTAGACCATAACCAAAATGCAGAAAAACATTCAGCAGCAAAAAAAAAAAAGACCCAAATTCAAAACGAAAAAAAAGTGGGGAGTGCAGCAAAGGCTAAAGCAGATGCGCATTCCTTATAAAATTTCATCCCGTACATAAGGGGGGGGGGAAGAAAAAAATGTTGGCAAGTCTTCGTAAGATCGTAAAAACGGCAAATTGAACGAGAACAGGACTCAAAAATGTAACATATCCCAATACATCTGCTGTACATACAAAAAAAAAATAACAGGAATTACTCGCACCTTTTTTTTCCCCCCGTTGCTTTTGTGGTACGAGAAAGTGGACCCAAAGGCATCACCTACTGATAAAACCCCGAAGAATGAAAAAAAAACTTAAAAAAGATACCCACAAATATATATATATATATATATATATATATATGAAACATAGATACATATTCGAGACGATTATACATAACGAAAGAGAAGGACTTAACTCTTCAGAAGAAGGGGATTTGGTGAATGTTCATAAAGACGTAGTGCTTCCTCCTCCAGTTTTTTCTCTTGAGAGATAGCGTAGTCCGTACTTCTAAACTGTATTTCACTATCAATATCTCCCAGGCCAAGCTCCCTCATATTGATTCGCTCCTTGGCAGGGGTTTCATTCACATGAAGAAGACTCAATATATCTTCCCAGATTTCTTCAGGCACGTTTGTTCCTTCAAGAAAAAGTGTGTGAAGCCTGTGGTTCACCTTCAATGCATTATAAAGAGCTTCACCACCAACGTTGCCAATAGGGTTGTAATCTAAATACAATGCCTCAATTATATGGTTTTGGGCTAGTACATCAGCAATCATTTCACATCCAACATCTGTAATATTGTTCATACCTAAATCAATCGCACGCACAGTTGAAGATTCGGCCAATACTTCACACAAGATACGAGCATCCTCATCATTAAGTTTGTAGATCCCCCCTTGCGCATTTAGATCGATCATCTCATCCGTAAAGGTCCCTGATTTATGCAAAAGTACCACTCTTTTTAGTTTAACGGAGCCACCATTTAGATACACAAGTTTTTGTATCTCATTCAGATAGTCAGCAGAGAGTGGATTACCGTCAATTGCAAGTGACACCACATGATCAAATGTGCGCAACATTCGAAGAAGATATTCGCATCCCTCATCGTCTATGCAATTGTAGGAGAGGTCGACTGTTGATATCCCCGGGCATCGCGAAATAGCTTCCGCCACGAAGGGCATGCTCTCACTGGTCAGTTTATTGTGAGATAGGTCAAGAAACACAACGTGGCTGTTGTTTACCAGCGACGCGCATAGTAACTGACATGCAGGGTCGGTGTAAGGGTCCTCTGGGCTCCTAAATACAAGGTTCGTAATGTTTTCGTTTGCATCGATGGACGCCAAAAGCGGTTTCAGCGATTTTGGTTGCGTATTTATAATAAGTTGACGATTCATGGCGCAAAACGCATCTGCAGAAACAGAGTCGGGAGGAACCACTTCTCGCATTGTGGTGTTGCACTTCAATACGTCAGTGAGAAAATTAATCCCAGCCGATGTTACTTGTGTTCCAGTCAATACAAGAGTCTCCAGAACGCAATTCGTTGACAAAACCCCGCTTGCCAATTCTTTCATACCATAATCATCAATAGGATTAAACGAAAGATCCAGATGAAGAATACCACAATTTTCTTGGGCAAGAAGGTTTCCAATAGACTTGCAACCCTCCACCCCTATGGCATTACCCGCCAAAATTAAGTGCTCAACAAAAGGTTTCCCCCGTAGATGAATGCACAGTGTTTCAGCAGAATTGTCATCAAGTGGTCGTAAGCACTGCTCCCTTCCCAAGCTTACCTTTTTCAACGTTGTATCTTCGTTTTGTAGCCTGTAAACTGTATCCTTTAAGACCTTTGGCTCCTTGTTGAGGTTAGCTGCCTCAATGATTTTAGTATACAGTACCTGGGAAACCCCTGTTCGTTCCAAGGAAATTTCAACCAGCGTTGGGTTAAACCTCAACATCTCTACGTAGCCTATCACACCATCATCAGTTATTGCATTATCTGAAAGATTCAGCCGCTGAACAGAGATATTTGTGCGAAAGGCTTGACACAAACGCTGGGCACCACGAGTTGATATGTAGCTCTCTGAAAGGTTAATCTCACTGATGGTACCGTTGGTCATAAGCATATCAGCCAGATAACCCACACCGACATCGCCAACAACATTTTTCGACACATCCAATGATGTAACGTGATGGTTAAGCAATAGAGCTTGAGATAAGAGTCTGATCGATGCGTTGTTACAGTACTCTCCTTCAAAACCACCTGAAATGGAGATCTTAGTCAAAGAAGGTTCATTCGCCTCAATCTCCATAACAAGTGCTTGAATAGTTACAGGCGCCTGATTAATCAGAAGCAAACCCTCAATCTCGTTCATGAAGTCTTCGGTTACAAAATTGTTATTGATGTTAACAAATTTTAACATTCTGTTTGCACGAAGGGCCGAAATAAGTGAAAGAACTGCCTCATCCGAGATCTTATTACCCGCCAGGTTCACCTCTTCCAACGAGGTGTGTTGCTGAAGACAGGAAAACAACAATTTTGCTCCACGAGATGTTATGTCATTGTTGGGGAGAGCAATTCTACGAATAGTGTTGTTTCGTCGCAGCGCTTCTGCGAGTGTCCCCACACCCTTGTCACCCAACGAGCAGTTGCCCAAATTTAAGTCCACAAGATGCGAATTTTTTTTTAAAACTGGGGATATAAAATAGGCGGCCTTTTCGACATCTTCCTCCCACTGAAGATCAACTTCTGTGCATGATGGGTCATTCGTTCTAACTCTCACAACAGCCTTCTTCAAACTTAGTGGCTGCTTGTTAAGCTCACAGTCGTTCTTAATCACGGCGATGACCTTTGATGTGACAGACGTCTCATCTAAATCAAAAAATGTAATTTTTTCATTTCTCTCGAATAAGATCTTTGGAAGATCTTGCGCCGAAGAATTTCCAATTCGGATGTTTTTTGCAAATGATAAAGAAGAAATTGTTTTATGGCTCGCAAGAGAGGCGAATTCGATGAATTGCAGAAGCCCAACGTCTGATACATCATTATTGCTTAAATCTACATGACGCAGAGTGCTGTTCTTGATTAGAGACCCGATTGCACCAACGCCCGCATCCCTCAGCGAGCACCCGGAAAGAATTAGCCTTGACAGGCCGTCAACGTGTTCCAGAAAAAATGGAATCAAACGATAGTCCAGACTGTAGTAGTCACGCCCAGTCAAATCCAGCTCATCTGTCTCACCGGAAATGAGAGCCGACCGAATTTCCGGTGTAAAATCGCCACCACGAGCGAGAAGATTCAGATTGTGCGTAACAGCTTTTGAGCATGGGTTTTCATTAATATCGAAGAAGTTGATTTGGGTTGAATTGGCAAAAATCGGAAAAAAAGCTCGTGCCCCATCGTCATCAATTTTATTTCCTCGAAGCTGAATCTCCCGCAAAGAGGGCGTTTTTTGAATAAAAAGAGCAAGGGCCCGAGCACCCTTTGAGGTTATCTCATTCCCAGACAGATCAAGTTGCTCCACTGGAACAGGGGAGACTTCCATTGCCATGATAAGAGACGTCAATTCTTCGTCTCCAACGCCCGCTGAGACGCACTGTACATTTGACGTTCCACTCCTGGAAAGGAGAGTTATAAGAGCATTAAGCGACTGCATTAACACCCACCCTCCTTCGTTGCCACACCCCAATTCTTTGCTAGTAATTTATTATATTCTTTGGTGTGTATGTATACGTGTGTTTTTTCTCTTTCTGGGTTTTTGTTTCTTGTCACCTCTCGTTCCGTTCTTTGGTGTTAACGATGTCGACACTGCTGCTGTTATTGTGGTTATAGCTGATGCCTACGCTTCTTTCCGGAAGGCAACAATTCTTCGGCTCCCGCCCGAAACATGTAAAAAAGAAAAAAAGAGAGAAAGTACCGGCAGCGAAAAATTGAAGGAAAAGCGATACCCACCACATCATCTACATGAAGCAACACTCTTTAGAGTACCATAAACTCCCCCCCACCACCACCACCACCACCACCACCACCGAGAAAAAAACAAAAAAAAATGTGAGTTATATTTTGTGCTTTTCCGAAGAAGAGCAGCATAAAAAAAGAAGCAAAAACAAAACAAAAAAAAATTTTCTTGTGGGTAACAAATGCAAGAAGAAAAAATAATTTTTTTTTCTCTGAAAACGGTAAAAAGTTAGTAAATACGAGCGAATTGTTTTTTTTTTTTTCAATTTTCTTTCCTTTACTCTGCTCTCTCCTCAGCGTTTTTCCGACTCTCACTCCGCATGTGTTCAACCCCCTCCCACTTTTTATTATCTACTTTCTGCTCATTAAAAAAAAAAATCATCGTTCAGAGGAGCGAAAATAATCCCAGAGAAAGTAGAAGGAGAATTACGACTGAGTGCATTAAGTGACCGCTGAGTGCCTTTATCCACCCCACGTCACAGCTCCACCATCACTTTCCCCTTGTTTTTTCTCGCGTACATAAAGTCAATAGCGGCCGGAACGGAGGCCAGACCCTTTTCCGGGAACAGATCCACAAAACTTTTAATGGTGTTGGATCTACGTAGCTCGCACAGAGTAGCAAAGTGTGAACCAGCGTACTTAACGAAGTGGGGCAAAAAGAAAGAGTGCAACGTGCCACTTTTTGATAAAAGTTTCATTGGCAGAGACCTCTGTGCCGAGCGGGGATGCTCCCAGCTACTCCCATCATTGTACCCAGATATACTTCCAATTGACAAAATACGACCGTGGAGAGCAAGGTTGTCAAGAACAGCGTCAAACGTCTCTCCTCCAACCGACTCGTATGCAATGTTCACCCCCGTATGGCACAAGCGCTTTAACCCCTCGCCAATGGATTCCCGTTCCTCAACAATGACATGGTCACATCCAAGTTCCTTCAAGAAGTCCTCTTTCAAGGAAGAAGAGGTCACCCCAATCACAGAGCAATCATAAACTTTTTTGAGGAGCTGCACGGCAAAATGGCCAGTGCCGCCTCCCGCTGCTGTCACAACTGCGACCTCACCTTTCTGCGGTTTCAATACCTCCCCGATAGAAATCGATGCGGTGAGCCCACTAAGGTAAAGCGGGAGCCACTCCTTTTCTAATGAAGGCACCTTTATCGCATAGCGTGCAGGAATTACCTGATACTCGGAAAATGCACCGTACTTCTGTGTTACCACCACGTCACCGACAGCAAACTCGGTGGCCTTTTCACCGACCACGGCAACTTCCCCAAGCGCCTCAAACCCACAATCAAACGGTGGCAATACATCAGGCTTGTAGTGGCCCGCAGTGAAGTTGATGTCACTGGCGTTCACACCAACATAACGATTCTTTACCAAAAGCTCCGTCGGTCCCACGCTCGTTGGCACGGAGACAACAACCTCCTCTGTGGCCTCTCGGAAGCAAGACGAAAGCTTTTTGGCAATGATTCGCTTGCAAGTTGCTGGAAGCGGCATCGTCATTTCACGCAAGAGGTTTTGTAAAAAAATTATCTTCTTCCAAAAATATTTCTAACATCAATAACAAAAAAAAAAAAGAAAGAAAATATAAAGTAAAGGTAAAACAAACAAGCAAAAAAAAAGCGTAGAAAAAACGCCAAAAAAAAAAAACGTCCGCGTAAGGACAACAAAAAAAAAAATGAGGAAACACCAAAAACAAAAAAAAATAATTCAAAAAATTCCGTTCTAGCGCCCTATGCTTCTTTTACGACATCAAAAATAAGATTTACAAATGAAAATAAATTAAAAAAACATGAAATTCTGAGAGGATTTTCGTTGCCTGCAGTATTTTTTCACACTAATGAAAGAGAGGGTTGGGCGGGTACCTTCAGAGCTTAGACCTTTTGTGACAAGCTGAATATATTTGAAAAGAATGACAGTATTCTATCGTCCGTCGGTCTCTCGGTATGAGATGAAGTGCAAGACTGGGGGGTCATATTCCTCTTGCAAACTCCCAGAAAAGAGAGAAATAAATAAAAAAAAAAAGAAACTGCAACACATCGTCACACCACCAGCTATCATACCCCTCTTCTATTTCTCAAAGGCGCTCATACTCCTCAGCGCTGAGGAGGTGTTGCGGAGGGCCCACGGTCAGGGACACATCCCCCCGCACTGTTGCAATAGACTTTGTTGCCGGTTGCTTCTCCTCTATCGCAGTGCAAGGGTGAGAAGGTGTTGAGGTGACACCGGCATGTGTCAAGGGGTCAGGGTTAGTGCTTCGAGCGACCACCTCCATTGGAGAGACGATGATTGAGACAGGTACCACGCTGTGTACAGAAGTAGAGGGACTCGGAGCAACAGCTTCTTGTCCCGTCTCCATTCTCATTATCCTCTGATGGTGGCGATGCTGATCCTTTTGCTGATGGCTGTGATCGCGTGTATTATCTCGTTCTGTCGCTTGAATAATTTCCTCGCTCCCTGTAGCACTCATTGAAAACCGCATTCTCCTATTCTTATTCTTCCATTGTCTCAGTTGCTCTTCCAACACATTGTTCTCTTGACCAGCAGGAGGCATTTTGTCGTCACCGCCGCCCTTCCCCTTTTCTTTCTCCATTGTGCCCCCCTCTAAAGTCCTGATTTCCATGAGGTCACGCCTGCCAGAGTTCAAGGGTGAATCGCGGTAACTAGACATCCTTCGAGTTGATGTGAGAGGCGGGGCAGACACCAGTCGCTGTTTTATGTAATTTTCTAATAGCTGCTCTTCGGCCTCTGAAAGACCAGTTGTGCTGGTTTGGGAGTAAGTGATGTTTCTGCCCAATGCTTTTCCACCCCTCTCGACAGGTCGTAGCTCCACCCCTGCATATGATAATGGCTGGGATGAAGCCGCACTGAATTTATCTACATGAGAAAACCGTGACTGAGCTCGTCTGTTTAGCGACTCCCGACGACGCAGTTTAAGGAGGTTGATTCCTTTTTCAGCCGATAAAATCATCCGGTCCATTTCACGCATCACGCTGTAGTGGAGAAAAACATATTGATCCTTTCTCTGGACCATCCCACTACGACAGAGCCGCAGCGTGTGTACAACCCTTTGCACGTCAATGTCGTCCCGTTCTAGCTGGAATTGGGCAAGCACTACATGCAAGGCAATGAAGACTCCTGTGCGGCCAATACCACCAGAACAGTGCACTACGATAGGTGCTTGAAGACTACACTCGCTTTTTCCCATGCTTTGAATGATCTCCATTAGTGACGCGCTGCTATTCGGTATGCCTTGGTCGGGCCAGCCGAGGTATTGCATGTGTTGCACCCGCCGCTCTTCACCGCGCGCCGTACAAACCGACAACGTGCGGAACACCAGATCGAAAAGACGTGTTTCACTCAGCGTTCGCACTCGTAGAAGACCAAAGTCTAACATCCCCCCCTCCTTCGGCCAGTAAACATAACTTTTCACTTTCCCACCCTCCATCTCCCCACACAACATGACAATAAAAAAAACGTTATTCTCGCATACCATGCGCCAAAAGTCAAAAACAGTGTTCGACAGGGGCCCTTGCGTAGCGATGTATGTAAAAGGCACCTTAAAAAGAGCCCGGCCATCCACGTAGTTCGCATTAATGTAAGTTTTTTCCCCGCCGTTGCTCAGCGGGCTACAGCGCACCAAAGTTCCTTCGTTGGCTTTCACCTCGACAAAACGGTTTTTAGCTATGTTTGTTCCTAAAGAGGCGGTGTAGAACTCGTCAAGATTGGTGCGCACACGACGGTCCACCTTTTGCAGCTCATTCATCTCGTCGTCAAAAGCATCCCGGTCGTCTAGTGGTCGCCTCAAAGAGAGATGGCGAAGGTGCTCGTGAAATTTCATCGCCATCTCCCTCTGAATTTGGCTCATGGTGTGATGGAACGCTAATCCCTATTTCTGTGTTTCCATTGCCGGATGAGTGATGTTCCACGTTCCGACAAGCACACACAAAAACTCTCAGATAAAGAAAGAGATGAGGGGAGAAGAAGTAGAAACAAACACATGTGAACAGGGGGGGGGGGGGGAAAGAGTAAAAGAACAACACACAGGCAACCATTTACCCTCCCCCTTCCGTACCCATTTGTCGGTTCTGCTGATTCTCAACCCAGGTTGGGTTGATATTTCACCTGCAGGAGAACAAATCACTCCCATAAAAAGTTTCAAAGAGGTAGCAATGATCCCAACCCCACCAATTTTTCTTAATTACGATCTTTATCCCCCTTTTTTTTTCTTTCATCTACTCGGGATATAACAAAACCATGCACGACCCCAGCCCTTTTCCTCTTCACTTACTTCTTCTTCTGCCAGAGGCATCATTCACATGCGTTTGAGAACAAGGTGCATTCCTTCTCCTTTTATTCTACCGTGTTCACTCCGTTTGAGTTCATCACCATTTCCCCGCACAACATCTCCCTTGCAGTTCATTTCAAAAACGATAGGATCTGCAGTCTTGGATTTTCCTGCTGCTATTTCTTCCTCCTCCATTCCCCACGTAGGTTGATATGGGATGAACCAGAGATTCCACCAAGGAGTATTTCATGCGTGTGCAATCAGCCGCTTCCAGGCCAGAGATAAATAAAACAAAAGAACGATCGGTTCGGTGAAGTGCATAGGAAAGAAAAAAGAAACAGAGGGGACACATTTTTTTTTTTAACACACACACACACACACACACACTGAACTTCTTTCTCTAGAAAATCTGTGAATATACGCACCATCAACACTTACATAATCTTATGCAACGGCGTCCACTCATCCCCTCCTTCTCCCCCCACCACCAGACCCGCAGAGACATGGATACAGAAACACATGACCTGTGAAATGAAGGAAAAGGGTATGCGCGCATCCATGCTACGACAAGCACAGCGGAACAAAGACACACTTATGCATTGCGCATATATATATATATATACGATGTATAAGCGTGTATTATGCATGTACGTGTCTGTATACATATGGATACCATGTAAGTGATACAATACCCACTTTTGTTGGGTGCATATTAGCTCACCACATTGCCTTTTTTTTCCTTTTTTTTTCCTTTTTTCTTCCTTCTACATTGTTTCCCTATCGCTGCTTGTCCTTTTAAACCCACCTCACCTTCATCATCCCTCGTCGTTACCTCCCCCCCCCTCCTCTCCCCTTCCCAGCACACAGAAATACAGAGGCTTCTTATTCCCGTACCCACTCGTTATCACTTTGCATCACTCCCCTCCTCCTTTAATGTGTCTGCACTTCTCGTCTACCACACAAACCCGCTTTTCTCATCTTCCTCATACACCAGTACCATATTTCCCCCCTCCCTCGCCTCTTCAGAGTTTCTACCGTTAAGAGGAAGCGGCAGTGTTGACTCAGAAGCGTACTTGGTACGAGATACGTGTACAGAATGTAACTGGTTACTTTAAAAGAAAAGGAAGAAAAGAAAACGTCAATGTCACTTCATATATATAACAGCAACAATTTTAAGCGACTGTGGAAGAGGGATGGGAGGATCTTTGATCAAAAACACTAAACCCTTTTTGTCTCATTCTTTTACTTCATTCCTTATTACTGATGTTTCTTCATTTCCTTTTTATATATTAATAAGATAGTAAGACATGTGATTAAGTTATTTTTTTCCTTCTGTTATGTTGCTAAAAGGAGGAGGAGAGGGGTCAGAAACAAGCTGCAACCATTGACGTTGGGCATGCAAAAGTATACAGAAAGATACATACAAAAAACATATACCGAGAAACTTGTAAACACGCACAAAATGGCGGCGAAACGTCATCTTGTTGTCACAGCCTACAGACAACACATTCTACTTTTTCCCGAAGGAAGAAGTGGGTGCGGCACCGTTATCATGTGCCTCGGTGGTGTCTTCTGGCCTCCCGCTCATACGCTTAATAAATCCATCCATCGCACCCTTCTCAACTGTTTCAGCGGTAATGGTGGCATGCGCCTCCATCTCCTTCAGTTTGGCGATGCCCTTCGTCCGGGATCGCTCGCGTGAAACCTCCTCTGCCGCCAACGTGCGCCACACGCGGTCCTCACTAAGATCACCAATGAAGGTGACATCGCGTCCAAATATGGCACTTCCTATCCAGTTCACCACAACGTACAACTTGTTTCGCCATGAACCCAGGATGCTGAGGTATGCACTCCGCCAAAAGAAGAGCGCCTTAAGACCAACCAGATCAATTTTAGGTTTTACATGCAGCTCTACAAGAGCCCCCTTGTCACCAAGGCTTACCATGGAGCCAAGGCTTTTGTACTCAAACGGCTTATTCCACGGGATATTCATCAGTTCCGCGTTAACTTTCTTCGCGAGATAAACTCCCTGTCGAGAAGCAACGGCAGCCAATGTCGGCAAAGGACATTTTTCGTTTGCAGCACAATCCCCAATAGCAAATACATCCGGTATGGGTTTTCCCTTTTGCAGAACACGGAGTCCCTCGTCAATGGCAATGCGGCCGCGCGATGTCCGATCCACGTCCAGGTCTTTCGTGAGGGATGATGGACCAACACCAGTGCTCCATACCACAAGGCCCGTGGAAAACACTGTGCCGTCCTTCGTCACTACCTCCTTCTCGTTTACAGACACCACAGCACCTTTTATAATGCGCACACCAAGCGCCTCGAGGCGCTGCTTCCCCCAAGAACGAACACGCAGGTCAAACGTTCCAAGCACCTCACCTGCCTCCAAAACAGTCACTTTACAGTGTTCAAGGAGACTACAATTAATGTGGCGTATATCGTCGCGAAAGAAATCAGCCAATGTAGCAGCAAACTCAACACCTGTCGGCCCACCACCAACTACCACAGCATGAAGCAGGCGCTTAGCTTCCTCGATGTTGGTAGTTGGCAAATCTGCTGCCATGATATTCTGTACCAGGCGTTTCCTAATGCCACGAGCCTCGTTTACCTCCCGAAGAAAAAAAGCGTTGTCCACAACACCAGGTACATTAAAGGTATTGGGACGGGCACCATGAGCCAAAACAAGCTTATCATACTTAACATTGAATGTGTGCACTGGTGCACTAGAATATGCGTCCACGATGCCCACAGCCACACAGTTCACTTCCTTCTCTTCAAAGTTCACCCCATGCACGAAACAGCGGTAGAAACGATGGGGAAGCTGTGCGAGTGCTGGCTGGATGCGACTAATTGGCTCGCATACTGCCCGAAACTCCAAAGTACCTGTGGTTGTTTGTGGCAGAAGTGGTGTGAAGACATGATGGTTACGTAGAGAGAGCACCTGTATGTTTGCCAACCTGGGATCCACATTTTTTGTGAAGTAAGCACCAGCCCATCCAGTTCCGACGACGACCACATTCGGACGAAGTGCAGCACGAATGCGGCTGCCGCAAAACATCTTTTTTTATTGTTATATATGTGAATATTCTTCACTGCCCTTTTCGCGTCTTCTTCTTTGGACTCTTCACGTTTCTTTTTGTTGTCACCCAGTTTTCTTTCGCACAATATATCAACACCCCTTTGTGTGCGGATGACTTAGGCTACGCGCAGGCGCGTGTGTAGTCTAAACAGCGCCAACAACAGAAGAGGCGACACCTTAACCAATAAGAAGAAATGAAACGGAAAAACAAACGACAACCGCACTATCTATCTATCTATATATATATAAAGAAGCCAGGAAAACCCGACCCAGCACTGACGAAATGCGCACACGCGCGTAGCACATTTTGTCTCTCACACAGTCACACACATTTAGACATATTTCTATACATATATCTATATGTATATAAATATACCCACAACAGAAGGAGAACTGGCAACTGGAGTGCGTCAAGAAAAAAAAAAAAAAGGATCCCGCGCTGTCATCAACTATAATCAGGAAAAGTAAACAGCGAGCCTTGCCACGTCCCAAGCTTGAAAAGAGCATGTCGTGGTAAAGAAAAAAACAACAACAACAACATATAGCAGCAAGAAGGGCAGCATACCTTGACACGCCTCATCCACTTTTCTGAGTCTTATAAGTGCCTACCTTTCCCACAGCTCCTCCGCTCTTCCCCACCACCACCCCCTCGCTACCACTCTATTCATTGGGGTAAACACACAATGCCATTTCCCCACCACCGTCCTCAAGGAAAACAACCTACACCCTTCCTGTACCGCATCTGCTTTCCTTGTCTCAGCTTCACTAAAAAGTAAACGAAAACGAAGAAATGGTTCAATTCACAAACATCCACAAGTCCACCACCGTCATTTTCGTAAAAAAAAAAAACTACTCGAATCCGTTAAATTCTTTTCATTTCTCTTTTTTACTTAATTTCCTCCTCACCACCATTATTGTACTGCTTCCTTTGCTCTTTCTTCACTTTATTCGCTTCCCTTATTTTTTTGTGTTTCCCTTCTTTTTTTTTTTCTCCGAAGAAAATGAAAAGAAAAGCTTTAGTCCTTATGCAACGCGAACCAAAATGGAACACCTTATTTTTACTCATTCCTTACAAATCAGAAAGATGTCGGGTTCCGTTTGTCGCCCAATACAGGTTTGCCGGTGAGGTTTCACTGCTGCTTGATTTACTCAGGTGTTGTGCACTGCGCTTCTTGATTGAGTGTTGCCCTGTATGAGGCCAGTCCTCTTCCTCAACTAGTGCGTCAACGGAAATAAGATCGTGCTTGCGCCGCTCCTCCACGGGGTAGAGGCCCACGTGCTCGATACTTTCCTCCGTGTGGATTCGACCGATCGCCTCAGCTAGCAGTTTAGCAATAGAGATGATCTTAATCTTGGAACATTTCTGCACTGACTCTTCTTGCGGAAGACTGTCAGTCACCACAACCTCAACCAGCGCGTCGCAGTTGGTGATGCGCTCACATGCAGGGTCAGTTAGAATGCCGTGCGTGGCCCACGCATGCACCTCCTTCGCCCCATAATCCTTCAAAACCTCAGCTGCCTTACAGAGAGTCCCTGCAGTGTCAATCATATCGTCGACAATAATACAGGTGCAACCATCCACCTCACCCACAAGCTGCATACTGTCAACACGATTCGCTTCGACACGTCGTTTCAAAATCGTAACAATTCGACCAGCACCGAGACGGTCTCCCATACGTCGCGCACGGGTTACCGCACCAGCGTCCGGGGCAACAACAACAAGATTACTTGTATCAAAGTCCTTTTTCTTTGCATACTCAGCGAATTCAGATGTTGCACTCAGGTCTGCTACAGGGCAACCATGAAAAAACCCTTGAATTTGACCGCAATGAAGGTCCATTGTGACGACACCGTTTACACCAAGCTCTGTGATCATGCGTGCAACTGCAGAGGCGCTGATAGGAACTCGGGCAGTGTGCTTACGGTCCTGGCGGGCGTAACCATAATGCGGAATAACTGCGATGACACGCCTTGCTGAGCTGAGCTTTAGAGTATGAATTGTAAGCAGCAACTCCATGACAGCCTGGTTTACGTTAATAACACCGTTGCCGCAGGTAGGCTGAATGACAAAGACGTCATCTCCACGAATCGACTCAAGAATTTTAACATTTATTTCACCATTCGCAAAAGCACCAACGCGACACTTTGTGAGAGGAATGCCCAGAGCGCTGCAAATACCCTCCGCAAGCTTTGGATTGCTGTTGCCGTATACTACACGAAGATTTCCGTTCCGGTTTGCAGCGTCACGCAAGGTGCTTTGTTCGTAATAACCCATTCCAGGGCAACCTTTTTCCATTTAATTTCTCTTGTCGGGGTGGGAGCTAAATTGTGTAAATATATATATATATATATATATAATAATAATAATAATAATAATAATAATAATAAGAAGAAATGAGCGAGTCAAGGCGAGAAAAGTTCCACAACATGAAAAATACAATAAAAAGTAAAAGTTGACAAAATGGGTCTGCCGTATATTCTCGTGGTTTTTGTTTCCCAATTCATGCAGATAAAAACCTCTGCTTGAAAAAGAACAGTGCATCTAAGTTCGTCGCGGCGAGCAAAATAACAACACAACAACGCAAAAAAAAAAAAAAGCTGCGATCTAACTATCATTGAGAAGATCGATTCCTGTAGATGGCATTGAGCAGCTCATTCTGCATATCAGCAGGTGTTAATGGCATTCCGGAAGCATCAACTTCTTGTTCTGAAAGGGTGGTGATTCCATTTGACGAGAGCTCTAAAGAGAGCGACTTGTATGCACGTGCCATCGCTTGCGTAGTGGTTGCATTGAGGGGGCCGAAATAAACCCGTCGGTCAACACGGCCAGGCCTCAAAAGCGCCTCTGGTGATGGCAGACGCGACGCGTCATTAACCGTAATGACAAGCAGCCTTCCCTCACTGCTTGCAATACCATCAATAGCATTTAGCAATGCACTGAGCGACACAGAAGAATCCCGACCTCCGCCCACCTCTGTGACAGCTAAAGTAGCATCGGAAGCGATGGCAGTGTTCGAAACAGGTGACATCTTGATAGCTGTTTCCAAATCCTCAATGACAAGCAGGCTCCTGGGGGGTACGGAGTTGATAAGACCGATGAGCGAGGCATCGTCGAGCTCCTTTGACTGCAGCGAGAGCAGATAGATAGGAAGCGACAACTCACTGGCCAGAACAAGAATAAAGCTACTCTTTCCCGTACCTGGGGCACCCTCAAAGAGATATCCACGGCGCCAGGGAACACCAAGCGACATATAGAGCGACTTCGACTGCAAAAATATCCGCGCCTCCTCAATAATCATGACTGTAGTGCTAGGAAGATACAGCGTAGACAAAGGACGCTGAAGGCGTCTCGCAAGAAACTCCCATTTATTGCCCCAACCACCAGGTATGTACAAGCGCACGGTCCCCTGTTCTCGCTCTTCCCATGAAGAGCGCACCTCTTTCATGAAGCGCTGCACAATAGAACGGTCCCAAGATAAAAACATCACATGTAGAACTTCATCTTCACGGTCTACTCGTGACGATGAACGGTACTGCTTTGAGGTGTCGATAGAGCGAGTTATCCACAGGCGCGTACCGTGAAAATTCATATAATGGCTTCCAAAACCAGGGACAAAGCTGCTTCCTACGACGTACTCATTGCCAAGGCCCTCTTGGTCCTCATTTAACATTGCAGACTCACCGCGAATAGAGAGAGGCATCAGAGAGATGTTTCGAGACCATTGACCTTGCGGCTGACGCCCCATCCAATCCACAATCATCCTGTACTCCTCACGCGAGGAGCGAACCTCAAGCGTCAAAAAGAAAAACTCTCTTAGTTTCCTACCGAGATTTTCCTTTTGGGAACTGAGGGCATCCCAGAGTGTCGTCATTAGGAGAATCACCATCGCCAGCGAGATGGCTTCTCGACTTAGGAAGGCATTGCCGGAACCACCCGATTGATTTCCTGAGCGGCGATCATCGCTATTGACATCACCGTTAAACAGGTGTTTGGCTTCTTCTTTACTACCTTCTCTTTTTCTAATTCTCTTCCGGCACCTTCGCTCCATGCCTCCCCTCTTTGCTATCTTCTCTGGGTCGACACCGAGAGCAGCAGCGGCCAAACAACGACCCCTGACAACCCCGAAAAGCCCTTCCGGGGAGGTGAAAAAGGCGTATGGCCCTAGAAACGTCATAAATCGGCAGGAGGTTTTCAAGCCTCCGCCATGTGAGATAGGCGACGGCCACGTTGCCATGCGCAGTGAAAGTTTTCGCATTAAAGTTTGCTCTGCCCCACCCTCTCAGATGCAGACACTAACAGAGCGAAAACACACTAGCAAACAAAGACACAAAAAAGAGATACTCGACTCCACCCTTCGTATGTTCCCCCTTTGCAACCTCCTTCTCGGTCTCCATGAAGAAAAGTGGAGGCCGCGATACCTCCACGAGGAGCAATAAGCGTTTTTTTTTTTCTGAAAAAAAAGGACAGAAAAAAGCAGCCAATGATGGTTGGATCAAAAGGAGAGAAAAAATATCCCACGCACAGAAATATAAAAAAGCAAACAAAACCCAGAAACAATTTTGTGCTCTGTTTCCCTATACACACACATGCGCGCACAGACACACACGCTGCACCTGCAACTCTTGTCGGCCATTCAGAATATGCAAAGTAAAATTTAAAACGTACCTTCCAGGTTTCCTCCGCCCAATACTTATTCCTTCATAACTGGTTCCCTCAGACCTCGATTATCTTGTATTCTTCCTGAAGCTTCGCAGGTGGCAGGGTATCTTTATCTTTCGCCAGGACCCTTCCAACAATCCACGCCGGTTCTCCGTCAACCCTAGTGAGATCCGCAATATACCGCGATGCTGTATCATGATCGCTAAACGCCACTAATAGTCCACCACTTGTCTCTGCTGAGTATCCTTCAAACAAGCGATACTTATCATTCATGAGCCTTGATGCCTTCACGGCCCCACTATAGATTGGAAGCGACTCTAACAGCAGACAGACATCACTTTCCTGCGCCAGTGCCAGGTTTCGGGCGTGACCAAGGACACCAAAACCCGTAATATCGGTAGCCCCGTGCGCTCCATGTTGACGCATTAACACCGCTGCAGCGCGATTCAAGTGCTTCATGCCCTCAGTTGCCACACTATATAGATCCTCCACTTCACCCACAGTCATCTTTCCTTCAATATTTTCTATAAAAATTGGGGCTGGCAAACGCAACC
Organism: Trypanosoma platydactyli; assembly: GCA_030849675.1. Taxonomy (NCBI): domain Eukaryota; phylum Euglenozoa; class Kinetoplastea; order Trypanosomatida; family Trypanosomatidae; genus Trypanosoma; species Trypanosoma platydactyli. The sequence continues at coordinate 128,304 of JASANU010000913.1, forward strand.
ACTGCTTAAGATTTACCGCAATCTGAGTGCCCAGAGGTTTCGTTAGCACAAGAACATCACCAGGGCGTAGCCCAGTTGGTCTGACCATTTCCGATTCCGTCACCACACTTGTTACGACACCACCAACAAGGGGCCATGGATTCATTACAGTCTGACCACCAGTCACATCAGATCCCGCCAGACGAATATGATCCACAAACCCCTTCAATATTTCACGTGTGCATACCTCGCGCTCAACTTCGTCCATTTCTGTGCTCGATGCCAGTAGCATCAAGACAGTGTCACAGCGATCGATCCCCATGCTGTACAGGTCAGAAAGCACATTAGCGGCGCCTATTTGTCCCTGCAAATATGGGTCCTCTACACTTGGAAAGAAAAAATCAGTTGTTGAAACCATGAAGAGATCTTCTCCACGCTCATTCTTGTAAGAAAGTTTAACAATACTGCAGTCCATACCAACATCCTTCTTTCCGGGTGTGGTGGACACCGTTTGAAGGAGACTCAACAGCTTTGCTTGGGGTAGCTTGCAGCTGCAGCCCTTGAGACGTGTGTAATCGGTGAGAGCAAACTCCGAGGGAAGACCGAGCGTGGTAGGGTCAAAGCGCAATGGTTTCACATCGGTTTTCTGCAACATCCTTCAAACACTAAATACTTCGCCCTCCCCCTCCCTCTCCCTAAATAACTCAAAATGCCAAACGGTGGAGGAAATTACTACCTCACCGAAAGGGGGCAGCAAGAGTACTGAGAGCAGTTGGTACCAACCAAAACGGGGAAAAAAAAAGAAGAAGATAATATGCAATGCAAAAGAAGCCAATACAGATGATTTGTTGTTACTATTATTGTCATTATTCGTGGTTTATTAAAAAAACATTGTGTCAGTGCTCATGGGGAAAGAAGACCCACACCACCTCATCAAATATGATTCTCTTTCATTCACTTTACACCAACCCACACACACACAAGAAAGAAAGAAAGAGAATATATTAAAAAAAGGGTGTCATTCTTATCTTTGGTGCAAGGGACATCACCACCCTTAGAACATAACGTCACAGCTCATCTAAGAATTCCTGTACGTCGGCATCAATGACATCTTCCTCCTTGTATCTACGCTTCTCACCAGGCTTTGGAGCATATTCACCAACACCCTTCTCCACAGCTGATACCCACGTGCGTGGATCGTAACGGCCTTCTATCTGCGCCATTCGCTTCCTGTTTTTCTCCCGAAATTCTTGTGCCTCTGGATCATCTGACAAAATCCACTCAATACGTTCCATGGCGTGCTGCAACGCTTGCTCATTAGGGGCCGTGATGCGGGCATGTGGATCCTCCAGAGCAATACGTACCGCATTGGCGCTAGTGTCTTTCAGCGGATTGGTGATACCGCGACCAGCAAGAACAATCTTACATTTGGTGGTTTGCTCCAGTTCCTGATGCACCAGCCCGCGTGCACCCAAAATGGCACCATAGGCGCCATTGTCCATCTCCTCCTGTGAGAAGTACCGTTTGCGCATGATCTCCCTTTGTGTCCCCGGTTGCGTCCCCATCTCGGCATTCTGCCGCAGAAGATTCGTTAACTCATCCATCACCTTACGCCGCTTTTCAGCGACGAGCTCATCTGGTGTGTTAGTCCGCTGCCCTTCGGCGTTGTACTCCGGCTCCACTGGGATATTCACGAAGTACTCCTCGCATCTCTTTGTCTCAATAAAGCGGTTGAGATCGATGGAAAGCACGCGAAGCAGAAAGGCCTTGAGAAATTGGCCATCATCGTACAGAAGCAACTCCGGAGGTATGTAACTGGGAATGAGCAGGTTTGTGTAGTGTTCCTTACTCCAGCGAGAAAGACGAGGTTTCTTCTCCATCCCACACAAGCGAGCTAACTAAGCCGTAGGGAATATGTGAAAACCAGAAATTTAGCGGCGAGAAAAGAAAAAAAAAGATTTGAGGTACAACAAAACAACGACCAACACAGCGAGAAAAGGTGTAGGGAAGATTAGATATCATTTTTTGTTGTTGTTGTTGTTGTTGTTGTTGTTGTTTTTTTCTATTTTTATTTTTTATCATGGTTTTGTAAAATACACTGCATTACCATCAATTGATTGGAGCTGCAACGACTTCCAAGGCTGCTTCGGCTGACCCACCACTACTGCCTCAGCCTGTCTCTCTTGGGCTTGAATAAATTCATCCACTGCCTTGCGGCACCCGTTCCAGTAGCAGTAATCGTCCACCTGCACCACAGACCCCTTTCTTACCGCAGGCCAGGTGAGCTCCAGTGCAGATTTTGTGGATTCGTACCAGTCTGCATCTACATGCAACATAGCGATACCTCTGTCGCGAAGTTCTTCTACAAGACTTGGCACTGTCGCTTGAAACATTCCTGGGACAACAACTAGTTGTTCTTCTACGTTAAAGTTCTTTGCAAGCCTTTGAACATTAGTCTGTAAGGAGCTGCATGTCCCACTTCCCCATGACGTTGCTTCTGCTAATGTGCTGTTACCACCGTCGATGTCACAGAGTGCATCCGACTCTGTGGGCTCAGGCATTCCGTCGAATGTATCAAGGGCATAAATCCTTCTCGGTTGGCTACTATAGTGCGCCGCAACAACAGCAAGTAGCACGACTGACCCCCCACCGGCGACACCGCATTCTACTAAAGCACCTCCCTGTTCCCCGCTGTTATTGCAACATACCGCCTTAGCTAAGTTATACAAACTATAGAGGCGTGTCCAGGTGAGCATAGTATGGTCTAGGAGTGCGTCGCACAAAAGTCCAAACAGAGGCTCGCCTCTCACCACATCTTTGGGTGGAAGCAACAGGTGGCGAACTCTGCCATTAATTTCATAAAGGAGCATACGGGCAGCAGCGTTTCCAGGAAAGTGGCGCAATTCCTCCAAAAGTGCTTGTCGAGCGTGCAACACATCCTGCTTCTCAGTCAAAAAGCATAGAGCACGGCAGTAGTCGATATTTTCCTCGTGCTGTCGCAGGCGTTTCTTCTCATTCAGCCGAAGTAACACCTGATTGTGTCCTCCCAGTTTGATTGCAGAAGTCACCTCAGCAACAAGAGCAGAATTATGGCGCGAGAGAAACCGTGAAAGCATCAACACTCATAAAAAAAAAAAAACACTCACACGCAGCTATGTCTTCAAACCCATTGAGCGAGAATGGTTAGGGAAACAAAACCAGAAATATACGCATGCATATGAAGAAATATAGAAGCTCTACCCCCCAACAGAGCACCTGCTTCGAGAGATTATTGGCGAAGCAAAGAGTCACGGTTAAATATTCAAACAACAACTAAAAACAACTTCACTTATTTTTGCTCTTGAGTGAGTGGTGGTAGTGCCACCCTTCTCTTCGGTCATATGTCCCATGCATGGCATATGAGAGTGTGTGGAAGGTCAACAACCAGAACCCGTCTATCACCCCACGCAACACGAGAGCCCGAGTGGGCTGAAGGGTTGAAAAAAACTGCAAAAATCAAGGAGGAAAGGGTGACACCGAAGAAACTACGCATAATCCGCACTCGTTCCAGATGCCTCCGTCAATCAAACAAACAAAAAAGGAAAGGTAACATAGCACGACAGCGGTGGAAGAGTGGGAAGGAAAGAAAGAAAAAATGACTTTTCACTCCCTGGTAAGAAAAAAACGTGGAGAGCCGCAGCTTAGAGAGAAAAACTTTCAATTTGTGGAAACTTCCAGCAGACATAGCGTATTTTTATCTCAAGCACAAGACTCCACTCGGAAAAAAAAAAGGAGACGCTTTTATTCTCTGCAATGTGATTACAGGACATGAATTGAGTGAGATAATGCAGCAGCATCGTACTGGCTTCCCATCCCTCATCGTAACCGATGAAAGAAACATTGTTTCACAACCGTAGACATCGACAGCGTTTACTACTATTGTTGGTGAATGCCTCTCTCCACCAGAAACAAGAAAAAAAAACATGCATGTATATATATATATATATATACACTTGATTCAGGTACCTGGGGCATGCGTCTTGGGCTGAATCATAAGGGTACAATTTGTGAGAAGGCCAAGTTCACGCAGTGTCTTCCTGTCGTCACTGTACGTCACAGCTGGAAAGGAGAGCCGTACGTCATACGCCAAAGTAAATGAAGGCACTGCCACCTCAATCTCTTTTCGAAGATCAGCGATAGTGTTTTCAGGCGCAAGGTGCAGTACAACTTTTGTCCCCGATGGAAATCGCAGGAGCACCGACACCATTCCCTTGACACGCTGCGGTGGCGCAAGGGCATAGCCGCACGTAGGTATTGTAGCACCCTCAGGGTTACTTTTGTTCACTACTTTTTCCATTTTTTGACGCTCAGCTTCAGTGAGGTGCCTCAGGATGCAACCACCTTCAGACTGTGGATCGATGCCAATCATTTTTGCAATCTCTCCTCGTACATTAATAATCCGACCATTGGCTGTAATACGCGTGTCTGGAAGGCGACCGAGAAATTCATCCCGGGACATTGACTTGTATCCATCATTCTGCATCTGTTGCAACTCCTTCACATTATTAACCCGGTTGGTGGCAGCAGCGTTGGCTGGACAACACACAGACATTTTATCTACAACTTCAATGGGGAAACCTTCAGGGTACCGCTGCTTAAATTCATAGGGGTAGTAACCGTCCGCGAGATCGTTTAGCACGGCATCGCATAGAGGCCACCCGAAAGGACGAAACAGTCCACCGTTTACAGTAATACCATCTTGATACACAACAACACGCACCGTCTCCAGTTCCCTGATGCCACCTTGTTTGCCATTGCAGAATACTCCCTTGGTACCGACATGATCTGAGAGAATCTGTGCATGCCGCTTGAGAACATCCATGGGAGCAGGAAGAGGGAGGTAATCATTTTTCGGCGCAGCATGTGTATCAGTGTGTGATGAGCAATTTTGCACGGGGGTAACTTTACTATCACCCGTCGCCACCGAATGCCCCCCATTAGGGCTTCGTGATATTACTGCAGGTGGTCGGTTGACGTAGTCACCTGCATAGAGTTCAAATGGCGCTAAGTTTTCTGATGCCGAGGTAGTTCCCTCCTCCTGCACATTCTCCCTCTCCAGAAGCTGGCCATCTTTGCTGCAGTTCTTGTTACCCACCCAACAAAGCCCGTAATCTGCGAGAAACTTACGCATCTCTTCCACCTCCTCCTCCAGTTCCTTTTTATCGTTGTATAGTTCTAACAGAAGTGTTTCCACCTCCTCACGTTTTGCCTTCTCCGCCCTACACATATCCTCTGACAAAATAAGTTTTTCCGTCTTTTCCTTCAGTTCCATGCGGTAAGCTTGCTGCTGTGATTCAAGCGTCGTGAGCCGACGTGCCATAGTCCCCAACAGCTCACTGTTTCCACCCGACACACGACGGCGCAAATTTGTCGGATAGAGCCCTTCCTGTGGATTTCGTCTGCAGGAGCTGGGCTCCTCTGTTGCGGGTAAAACAGAGTCATCAGAAATGTGAATTTCCGCTCTCATGACATTTTGAACGATTTGATTCCGTGTTTCATCGTCAAGGACATCAGGTTTGAGAATATCAGACAGGCGCTGCATCGAGCGAGGCCTAAACTTTTGAAGCAGGGATTCTGCCTTCTTATCCTTGTGCTGCATCTCCAAAGCCACTCGTGCTTGATTTGAATGAAGGCGTCGCTGCTCGCGTCACTGTCTTCCAACTTTCACCCTCCCCAGACGAGAAGGTAGAGAGAGAACAGGAGCATCAACCTTTCAAGTCTACAGGCAGTGAGGTATGTTGATTTCAAGGCAGTAGCAATAGTACAAAAAAAATTTTTTTTTCATTATTTCTCAATAGATTCTGGTGTGTGATTGCCTTCTCCTCACATCCTTCAAAAAACACCTCTCACAGAGGGATGCAAGGGATAGGATTCACTCGCAGATTACTCATCTTCTCTTCCCATTCACACACAACTGGGGATGCCAGCATAACCTCGTGGAGGCACGCCTGGCGCACCTCCGTAACGCTCCATTGCTGCACCAGACGGTGATCGCCCCTCCGAGGTTGGCAGTGAAGTTGGACAACTGTCTTCCACACCTCTCTGGTGTGCCTCTCCGCTTGTCTTGACAGATCCTCGTCACAATTACCATCAATACAATACGAAGATACATCCTCCTTAGACGCATGACAGACCCTATCGGTAGGGTAAATAAGCTCCCAGGCTTGTGCACGTACGTTCCACTTTGGCTTCGTCATGTGCTTCTGATACTCCCCAATGAGTGTGGTCCATTTGTCAAAGCTGCCGCTACGGCCCATACCCCGGGACCAAGCATAGTGATCCCTCAGCCCTTCAATCATTTTTTGCGAGTTAAGTGACGAATTGCCGTAGAGAGCTACCAAAGCTGTCATGTTCACCTTTAGTATCTGACCACTGGGACATAGCAAATACCACTCCGAAACTCCCGTAAGCAAACCCTCACCATCGCCGAACACACAACCATCCATCGGAGTCAAACTCATCAACCAGCGCCAAATATCCCTTCTCATACGGGCACTGTGACGTTTAATGTAATTTTTTTCAAGAAATGCTAGTGTCTCTAGTTTTTTTGGGAGTGGTAGTCGACAGTGCAGTAGTTTTCTCTCTTCTTCAGCATGCTGCATAGACTCGTCAAACGGTGCGGCCTGTTCCACAACAGTCCAGTTTGAGGATAGCTGAACGAAGTACGGTGGAATCTGCAAAACAGCCCCTTCAGCTGCTGTTCGAAGGATATACGACGCTTCCTCCTTCACCACCACAACAGTAAACTCATTGGACAACGCAGCTGTAGCACCACTAAAAGGAGAACGCAGCACCACAGGGAAGAGGCAAAAGAAAAGCATGGAAAGGCCAAAACACCTGACGAATAGAAAGAGCAACATCACGAAGCCCATCCCTTGTTCGGCCTTTCATAAAACGTAAGTAAAAAAAAAAAGAGACGCATGTAAATGAGGGAAAAAACATCAGCGTAAACAAAGATAATATATATATATATATATATATATATATATATATATATATATATATACATAAATATTTATATATATCCAAAATATGTATTATTTGGTTTGTACAAAAAAAAAAGTCGCTCAAAAGACATCGCAATCACTCAGAAACATCCGCACCATACACACCTTGTCCCACTTTTTTTAGAAGAGAAAATGGGAAAAAAATTCCGTTCTAGCGCCCTATGCTTCTTTTACGACATCAAAAATAAGATTTACAAATGAAAATAAATTAAAAAAACATGAAATTCTGAGAGGATTTTCGTTGCCTGCAGTATTTTTTCACACTAATGAAAGAGAGGGTTGGGCGGGTACCTTCAGAGCTTAGACCTTTTGTGACAAGCTGAATATATTTGAAAAGAATGACAGTATTCTATCGTCCGTCGGTCTCTCGGTATGAGATGAAGTGCAAGACTGGGGGGTCATATTCCTCTTGCAAACTCCCAGAAAAGAGAGAAATAAAAAAAAAAAAAAGAAACTGCAACGCATCGTCACACCACCAGCTACCATACCCCTCTTCTATTTCTCAAAGGCAACAAGATGTACACAACAGAGAATAGTCCTTTGCTCTACATTTAACATCTGTTTTGCACCCGATAACAGACAAACACCTACGTTTTGAATCCTTTCCGTCAATGAGGCACCCCCCCCCCCCACTATCAACTGTAAAACTACTCCGCACTTACCAGCGGAATTTCGCTTTGGAAGCCGCAACAATATCTTCCGCTATCGCCATGCACGCTGTTGCAGCAGGGCTTGGTGCATTACGCACATTCAAAATCAGTGGAGCTTCTTCTTCCGACATCGGTACTTTTTTCTTCTCCACGTGGGACGCCACCTCAATAACTTTTTCAGAATTGACACTTGTGGACAGTGTTGTTCGTGGCAGTGAGAACTCCATAGAAAGGTCCATGTCCAGCTCACCATTCTCTCCAACAGCTACACCCATCACACCACAGAAGCTTTCGGTCAGATCAGAGTCTTTGAGCGATGGAATCAACTTACGTGCCTCCTGAAGGAAGGCGTTGCGGTTGATATCCACGACAAATGTCTTTGTAACAGCGAAGATATTTTTTCCGAGGCTTACCCATCCACCTTTGCTAAAGAATGAGTTCCAGCAGTATTCCAAGTCCACACAATAGGGTGAATAGCCATAACGGTGTGTCGCTACGGCCGAACCGGGTCCAACTATGATTTGCCTCCCGCGGCGTTCGTCAACAGTGGGAGTAAAGTGCACACCAACACTAAGCCCTTTGCTGCTGTCTGGTGCAGGGTAAACGTTCATCGAAACAAGATTGTGGGCCTCTGGTCGTAGCTGATAGTAGCGCCCACGAAAGCTAAACGTCTGCAATACCCTATTTCCAATTCGACTCAGTGTGCGACCAGAGCGATTCGCAAGGAGGTCATTTGAGAGACCACAGCATGTTATGACATTTTTGGCCACAAGAGTCTTCTCGGGTCCAAGCTGACCCTCCTCACGGCCACGAATAAGAACCATCTCTGACGGTAAATCCCCTCTTTGGTTTTGAACACTGAGTCCCACAAAATCCAGCGCTTCAAATTGAAACTGACATTCGAAGCGGCCATGTTTGCCAGTGAGGAGTTCTTTCAGCATGTGACGTGCTACAGCGCTAAAATCTGCGATAGCAGTGTCAGGAGAGTAGAGTGCACAAATACCGCGAACATTTGGTTCCACCTTCTTGATTTCTTCCTCACCACGAAGAAGTTGCAGTTCTCGTACACCGTTGTTCATCCCCTGTTTATACAACGTCTCAATGGTGGGGATTTCCTTATCTTCTGTCGCCACGATGAGTTTGCCTACACGCTCACATGGAAGATTGTTCTGCTTACAGTAGCTCATCATGAGGTCATGACCTCGCGGACAGAGGCGGGCCATGAGTGAGTTTGGGGGATAGTACATGCCCGCATGCACCACACCGCTGTTGTGGCTAGACTGGTGTTGTGCAACATCCGGCTCTTTCTCCACCAAAATAACCCTTTTCTTTGGAAACTGCCGTAAAATTTCGCGCGCAGTGGCCACGCCAACGATGCCACCACCCACAACAGCCACATCATAAAATTCCCTTCGGCTGTCACAAGAAAAATTAGCCACAGCCTTCCTTGTGCTCTCTGCATCAGTACGAGCAGCCTCGTAGACGTACTTGTACTTCACCGCGGCGCAGAGTGCACCAACGGTACCCACACGACATGCCCATTCAAGAACTTTTGTGAGCATGAACAAATGACCCAATATCCCTTACTTCCAGCGCACACAGCTTTCACATACGGTAGCTAGTTCGAGAAAAAGAAGAAGAAGAAATCCCCCCCCCCAAAAAAAAGAAAGAAGTAACAGCAATACGCATACATCAAAAAAGAAAACCACCAAAGAAACGGTAAACATAGAAACTTGAAGCGTTTACAATCGTGTAATAATGTAGTACACACAACCGAAACTGTTCCGAGCTAAAAGATGTCGCGCACTAGTTATTTTTACACAACTAGCACACTGTTGAGAGTGCTCGTGTGACGGTTGCATCCATCATATCGAACTGCTGCATAACATCACTCAATGTGCGCAGGAACTGGTCTCTTTCCGTCTTGTTTAACTTCTGCAGATGCTTCCAAAGCAGCACATCAGCAAGAAAAAGTCTTTTTATCATGGAGCATGTCGTTGACACATGTGTAGCGCATTTGTTATTGTTATTCTTGCTCAAGCTGCCGTTCTTTTGAGAAAAAATACACCACTCAGAAAGAGCTTCAACAATGGCCATAACATCATTTACAGAAAGAAGTTCTGTCGTGTTGACCTCCTTGTCTGAGTGAATAGGCACTTCAACGTGTTGCACTCGCTCTGCCAACGCGGCATTCGTGGCATTGAAGACCATGTCTGTGATGCACGATACAATCATCAACTCTGATTTCGCTATTGAATTATTTGAAATTTTCTTTTTCTGAGAGTAGTGGCCTTTAGTAAGTGAGTGCTGCAAAATCTGATACCGCTGAATTACGAGAGACCGAAGCACACCAAGTGCCGTGAGAAGTGTCGGCAGATCGCTTGTCTGGAGCATTATGTCACTGTTTAATGATGCATGTGTTCCTGCCACCAAAATTCCCTCAGCAACGAAAAGAGCGGCAGTTATAAGGCGTCCTTGAGCCTCGGGTACATGCCGTGGAGCACCGTACGCTGCCCGAGCCAATAAATGAAACAAAACAACAAGAGAATAGACAGGAAGACACTCGGCAAGTTGCCCGACGCTGCGATTATTTACCTCTTCAAGGTACTTCCCACGAAGAGCTGCCTGCATCTGACGCTGTTGTAAGCGCGCACGTGCTCGCACCGAGTCTAAGAGTGCGCTTTCCTCTTCCTGTCTAGAGGAGCATCGGCGATGCAGTCTCAAACGCTGACCCCTTGTGGCGAAGGCGAAGAGAACATTCTGTCTTGATTTCTCCAGTAAATTTCTCTGTGTGCCATTTGACAACTGCGGAAACATGCTCATAACAAAATTCCCAAACAATTTTTGTGAATCAGCTTCCTCAGCAGAAAGAAGATGCATAGAATTCAATCCAAGAAGAAGACGTGCTGCCTTAATCGGGGAGAGAGCCGAAAAAACATCCTTCGTTTGTGTGACGAAAACGGCCTTAGATTTGGCTCCGCAGTCCAACATTGCGTCTTCCAGGCGCCTTAGCGTTCGGTGCATCTTTGCCTCATCTAAACCTGAAGAAACACCCAGTGCCAGAATCGATGAGGCTGTGGCCTGCAGAACGGACATTAACTCAAACAGATCCTGCACCTGTCCATTGCGAGCAAACTCTTCGGTGTCAAGTACTGGGATTAAAAAAGAGCACATTGCCAGTGTCTCCAACGCCAAGGATACAGCATCGTGCGACGATGACGATGGTGGTAACCACCGTATTTTTGTAACTTCTTCCTCAGAGTTGCCTTGTGCGCTCTTCCCTCTCTTTGTTTTTCGAAAATGACCTGGAGTTGATGATCCCTCCTTCATTCCTTTTGCCCAAACTGTAGTCCCTGTCACTGATGCTGTTTTTCTTTTCGACGACATCCATGGCCGATCAACAGATTCAGTTGTGGGCGTCGTTATCGCGGAATGTGGTGAAGAAGGAGAGACTGTCTGATGCCCCCCTTCTCTGGTAGAGGTTTTTGCTCGCCTGATGTAATGCCGCATTTTACGTGAAGGTATAGAAACCGCAAATCGAGGTGCACGTGTGTTCAGCGCGTGCCCTTGGAAGACATCCTGCAGAACACCAAAGCTCAGTCGAGTGAGGGAGAGAAGCATCATAAGAAGTGAGTAAGAAGTGATGCTTTCTTTTTTTTCCAACTTGCAGAGAGCCGCCAGCCATAATTCCTCCCGCAACAAAAGACGCCAGAGCCTAACGGAGAGATATGACCGTGAGAGAAGAGAGTTCTGCAACAGTGAAACGTCAGCCTTCGCTTCGCTCAGAGTCTCACGAGCTACTAGCAGCTCCGATGCGCCACCCCGCCGCTTCTGTGCGAGAGAGAGGTCCCGCTGAGCCGATTTCAACTTTGATGTCAAACGGTTCAGGTGGTGACGGTACAACTTTCGCCGTTCTTGCTCCAGAAAATGGAGTGAGCAGAAAAGATGCAACATGTGCTTTGGGTGACCCAGAATGCACTGCTGTGTTGTTGTTCCACTAGTTACTACCTTCGAAGTATCCGGGCATTCTTCATTTTTCTCTTCTTGCCGTTGTTCATTTTGATGCTCATGTTGATGAATTCCCTCATCCGTCCCACAACGCAGCAATGCGTCGCTGCGTTGCAACCTTTCTCTTGTCATTGTTGTCAGACGTTCAACCAGGAGTTCCCGCCTGTCATCGGAAACAGCAGCTGCAACGTTTTTCTGGCCACGCGTTGCAGGCAAAAGACTACGCTCAAGAAGTGACAGAGCCACTGGCACTCGACGAAAGAGCAGCTTATCTTTTAGAATACCGTATCTCCTCAGCTCTTCCGGCAAAGCCAGGTTACTATTATGTCGGTTAGGTGCAGCAGTGCAACGCATTGATTCCTCCTTCACAATAGACCTAAGCTGCTTCTCCAACTGCTGGACACCAGCAATACGCCATGAGCCAAGCATTAGAGTGTCGCACTGAGTCACCTAAACCACCAAAATCAGTTTCTTCCCTTATCAATCTGGTCTGAAGATCCCAAGAGAAGAAAGCAAAATAGAAAGTACAAATAAATATATGTCAATGAACACACACACACACACACACAGACATATATATATATATTAAACGAATCACACACATACAGGCATATGTATATATAATTAATATTTACCTATAAGAGACATGAAGAACGTGAGTCGCAAGAACAGAGGTACCAAATGAAAGAAGAAGGGTGGATAGATTGAGGGCAAAGAAGAGCGGCCACCGAACAAAAACCAGGCTATTCGGCTGAGGACTAAAGAAATTTTTTAATGTTCACGCCTCTACCTCCCCAGAAAAGTAGTCACGGATAATAAATATACCCGCATTTTGGCACAAGCAAGTATTAAACAAGGTATAGCGGGAATCTATATCATAGAAACGAATTTCTTGTTGTTTTTTTTTTTTTAGTTTTTGACGAGGAGGCGGGGAAACTTAGAAATGGAAGAAAAAATGAATATATATGTATATATATATCCCCTTTGCTTAAATGTGTGTATGTACACCTGCATGTCATGGTTTGGTACGGTTGGTGGACGTGGGTGCAGAGGTAAAAGCGAAAAGGAAAAAAGAAGCCCACAGTAAGACACACCATGTTCACCCTACTTTCCCCCACCCCCCTACACACAAAGACAGAGAGAAAGACATCATCGCTTCGCCACATACACACACACATATACTTGTATATGTTTGTTTGTGCACAAAAAGCAAAAAATGGAAAGCGGGGGGACGGAGGAAAGAGGAAAACTAAAAGAGGAAAAGCCACAGCAAAACTCACGCACAGTAGAGATTAATGAGTGAAAACAAAAGAAAGCACAAACACCTCCACTTACGGTGAAAGAGCAAAATTGAAAAAAAACCCCAAAATCAAGAGTTCGTTACTATCTCCCCCCTTTTTTCCATCGCCTCGCACCACCGGCGCCCACCGTCGTTATCTCATCAACGGCAGCAGCAATAACAAAGACTAAGCCGCAAGGCTCTATTCTTTACTGTTCATTTTTTTTTTTCAGTGTTGTTCAGTTTCTTTCTTCTTCCTCCACTCTCTAATACTCCCATAAAACAACATTAACTTTGTAAACGTTTGTATGCATCCAGAGCATCCCTCTCAATAAATTTTCTTACCACCTCTTAAGCACCACTTAGTAGCAGTAAAAAACGCAGCGCAGAGGAATTACAACAAAAAATTCCATTTTCTCTCCATCCTCCGTTACAACATGAGGAGAGGAAGGTGGAAAAAAAAAAAAGAGAAAAGGGTTACGTGTAAAAGAACGAATTGCAAAAAGAACACCCTCAGCCATACGTAGCTCAGCTTTTCTGCACTTATCAGAATAAATGCTTAATATACGTAACTTATGCATTCGTCAATTAGAGCATATCTCTTTTGTTTCAAGCACAGAGGCTCCCCACCTCTCGAGATGAAGTCTACATTCTTCCAGTCATTCCTGATGCCATGCTCGTGTGTCCAATATAGGGCGGTGGCGTCGGGGATGGCATACCCCAACTGACATGGGGCATGCCCGTCATTCCGTAAAGTGCGTTCACACTTAACGCAGCCATCATCACCGGGTGTTGTGATGGGAGAGAAGGTGGCATACCAAACACCGGCATAATAGGTGGTGGATTCATTTGAAGCATTGTTCCATCAATATAGGGCCTTGACACACGTGGAGGATGACGACTCTGCGGTTTTGTTGGTGGTAACGGCGATGTTGCTTGCATCTGTGTTTGCGTCTGCGTCTGCGTCTGCGCTTGCGCTTGTGTATGCGTATGTGTCTGTACCCCTTCAGAGTCTTGCATTTTTGACATGATGTCAGAATACATGTCATTGAAAACACCATTTGTAATGCTCCGAGTAATTTCAACACATCCTGGAGACTCAGTGGAAAAAAGCACTTCCACTGCCGATCCACGCAGCTGCAGAGCAAGTTGTTGAATAAAAGCCATCAACTCATTCGGACTTGCACTTGAACTCGGTCCAGAGCAAAAGACAGTTATGCGCTTGAAATCCACCTGGTATTCCACGCTAGATACCTTAAGGTTGAATCCCCGTTCACGAACGAGTCGTTGGCAAATGTTAAACGCCTCAGTATCACGTCGACGCGCATAGTAGAGTCTTTTTTTACCTTTGTTCATTCCACGGCGTATGACTCGGGGAAGTCGGAGTAATGTCTCTTTATTGGTCACAGAATCAACCGTCTCAAGTGGAAGAGATGGATCTTCTGGGTACAATACCTCTCGTGGAAGCTGGGCGAGGATCTGCGGAATTAACGATTCATTCCTCATTACTTCTGTAAGATCACATACAACCCTTCCGGTATTTTCTCCTGTATGACTCTCCACAGAGACAAGATCACCGACATTGAATGTACCCCATTCACTCTCTGGGACGTAAAAAACACCGTAAAGGTGCTTAAAATTCACAATAACATGTGTCATGATAAGTCCCCGTGACGACTGCTCTCCAGTTTCTCTGTCGGTGTGTAATGCAGAATCAGTACCCTCGCTCTCTCCCCTCGGCTGTGCGGTATCCTTGTGACTGAGCAGACTGAAGGAGTGTTGGTGTCCCAATGGGGCTGTTTCAAACAGCGACTCTGAGTTCGGATCCTTCATGCCAATCGGTGTGATGTACCCAGCAGTCCTGTTTGGCGTTACAGCCCCCTTATCGGTTTTCTCCCAAAGTGCATCTACTTCATTCCTATCCCATCCTGCAAGAGAGCGAACATGCTTTCGATGACATTCGTCGTTTGAGTCGTGAGCACCAAGGCCATTTTCCCCCGAAAGCCAACCGAGACGCAATTGTTCTCTGGTTGGATCCACTGGCAAGGAAAGTTCGGCTCCCACCTCCTTCCATGCCAAGGAGTCCCACGAAAACTGTTCACGGCTGCCCATCCGTGAATGCGTTGCTGATGGCATACTGCCATTACAGGGAGAGAAGCTACTTTGAGAATGGTTAGGGTGATGCCGGTATCGAGGATAAACTGTCAACGTGCTCACAAATGGAGTCGAGTCTTCAACTTCATTATTTATCTCCCGCTGAGATGGTGTCTGCGTCACCGAAAGTGATGCTTGTACCACTGTATTTTTCTCGGGTTGACGGGGAAAAGAGTGCACGGGAACCCGTCGAACTGCGTCTTCACTGTTTACACGAGTGGCATTACTACCAGCAGCATCGTGAGAGTTGTCACTGCCAGTATTTTCGGCAATAGAATTTACGTGCTCTGTTTCAAACTTCGCCGACACTTTCTCCAGCCTCTCGTCCCTTGAATGCCCCATTTATATTTACCGACCAATTCACAAATTAAATAGCGGATTGAGTGAGTTGAATCTGAATGCCGGTTTTGGGTTCCCAATACTCAGCGCTTCTCGTTCCCCGTGTATCCCTGAAAAGGAGATGACTTCGGGTTTTTTCCTTCCTCCCTCACCTGTCCGACGACAGTAATAGTGGCAGCAGTAATGGTGGCGGCAAGATGTATCAAATCCTTCCCCAGCAGGATAAAGAAAAAAAAAGTAATAGTAGCAACTCCAAACACCCCGGTGACAACAAAAACAACCAAAAATACGACAACAAAGAAGTGAGAGTCAACAAAGCAACACGCACACACTCACGCGCCCTAATCCTCCCTTGCACAACAAGAAAAGTGAGAAAAACGCCAAATTTTATTTCTGTGTATTCCACAACTGCACACGGCAATCCTATTTGTTTTTTTTTTTACCTTTTCTTGCGTTTGTGTATATGTATTTATTTGTGACTCTGGCAAAAAAAAAAAAGAAAATCCCTCCGAGTTTTTGCCCTTTCCACCTTCTGAGCCTAAAGACGCTTCTTTCTTCTGAAGGCCTAAAAAGAACAAAACAACAACGCGTAGGTAGCGATACAGGCAAAGAAAAAAAAGAAGGCAAACCGCAGCATACAGACAGACAGACTCAACGAGAAAGAGGAGAGCTAATAAATAAATAAATAAATATATATATATATATATAGAGAGAGAGAGAGAGAAAGAAAAAATAAACTAAAAAACTAAAACGCATAAAAATAAAAATCGTCAGCAGCTCTGCTGACGAGGTTAAAAAAAAACAAAAAAAAAACAGAGTGGCAAACGAGTGCACACCCTATATGTACATCTTCTGTACTCTGTAATTATTCTTTTAAAAACACTGGACATGAATTATTGTACTGAGGGCATGACATCAGAAATTATGCGGCAGGACACTGTCATCTCATGACCACTCGTCCTTGGCGACAGCATCAGCCAAGCACTCGTGTCGCTTCCATTTGTTTTTCTGCGCCATTTTCTGCCGAAGTGCAGCCTCTTTCACTTCAGAACGCCAAGACGCTTGAACCTCTCGGCGCGACCGACACACCTCTGGTGACGGAAACCAACGCTGCGAAGAGAGTTTTTCCAGGAGTGTGAATCGCAAGAGACGGCATGTTGTTTCAGCAGCCGATTGGTACACATCTGCTGAACAGCGAATAGCTTCAGAAATTGCCTCTTCATTCTTTTTCATTGTAGACTGCATGACAGCACTGCACACTGGTATCTGTGGCATTGTGACGTAACACTCTTCTGCTTGATCCTTTTCCAAACCCGTGGAGTTGCCATCGACAGAGCCGAGGTGCACAACAGTCGCCAAGACAGCTAGAGAAGCCGTCTCAAGCAGACTCTTCTCCTGCTGTTTCTCAATGATATCATCAACTGCCACAGCCCTGTTCCTGACGGCAGCAGACAAACGCTGAACATGCTCATCAGCAATCTGAACACGCCACGAGAGGCGTGCCAGCGCTGCAGTGACAGAATGTTGCACTCTTGCCATGGTGTGTAATACAACACCAAGTTCAGCTGATGTCATTTGCTGCTGCGCAAGATCCATGTCACATTCAGCCGTGTACGTTGGAGTGAAAAACAAAGGTAGCGATGATAAGGCTTCAGCACGTGGCTCTTTCGGCGTGCACTTGGTGGCCTCTAGCGTCTCAGCGATGGTTGTCAGTAGGTCCATAACGCGCCTCTGGTTTGCCTGTTGTCGCTCACTCTGCCGCAACGCGAACTCCACCCGACGCAGCGCTTCAAACGATGCCGTCGCGTCATTAGCCATTTCGCACAAATAAACACAAAACACGTTCCTTCAAGACCCTGTTTCTGCAGTAGCTATAAGAGTTCCTGTCTACGCTAGTAGACACAAAAGCAAAACAAATATATATTTATGCATAAATATGTAACATTGAAATGAAAAGCGAAACAAGCAAACAGTTTTTTTTTTTTTCAAAAGCACCATGGCACCGAATGGGAATACAAATACACCCACGCACACTCAAATGGGAAAAACACACCTTTAAAGCAGCAGAAAATTGGTACGGAACCATACCACCAAAGAGCAAGAGAAATTATATTTCCTCCACGAAAGACAGAAAAACGACCAAACATGTGAGGAAACCAAATGCGGTGCGTCCTCCTATTCTCCGCCGTAGTCAATTCTACCACTTCCTCCTCCCTCATCTACCACCCCCCCCCCCCCACACACACACACGAAATAGAAAGAGAGACGAAAACATACAGCCTCAGCAGCTCAAGGGCATCCTTCTAAAATTTACATACATGGAAGCACAGTTAAAAAAATGAACAAATGCAGCCGCCAAAACAAAGACATGCCAGATTTGATGACTTGAAAGGTACAAATCAAACTTTCCAGGAAAAAAAAATTCGGGTATCTGAAAAACATAGACAAACACGCCCACACCGTAGAGCGTCATCATTAACAGCAACCCCTCTACGAAAGATGATGCAACATTACCAGGAACAAGAACGTATATGTGAATGATAGGGAAAACTCCACTCCCCACCATGCAGACGTAAAAAAAGATCTTGGCCCTCGCATGTTGTACCTGCGTCCACTGTCTAAAAAAAGGTCCAAGCAGTCCAATGACACCAAAGAAGGAGATCATACATAGGTATACCCAGCGCCAGAACGGCTCGCATGAGAAGCAAAAATAACAGAAAGGAAGAAATGAACCCACTACAAGGAATGTAATGCCGAAATAATCTAATGCATGCGCCCAACTGTAGAGTACCATGTTTTCATGAGCAATCAAAGTGTGAAATAACGTGCTGCACAGCATACACATCAGACATCCAAAGGAGTAGGCAGCAAAGATAAAGAGACTTGTCCAGTCTGCCCCAACACCGGCTGCTGCTGTAGCGGTCGTAGTAAGGGAATTTTCACCCGTATCTTCAATCTCCCAGCTGCGGTGATTTAGGAAGGATGGAATCAAAACCACCGAAAAGAGGATGAAGATAGAAATGACAAAAAGTATGTATCCGACGAGATGTGTCCATATGTTTAATGTTTCGTTATGAAGGGCCAACACGCTGCGCAGACACATCCGTGTGGTGTAACCCATGCGATATCCTGTCCAAATGTGAGCGTTGTCACAAAGGTGCGGTGGGATCTCATCAATAGTGTAAAGAGGAAGGTCAGTGTCACTGTTGTACTGCTTTAGTGTCTCAGAGCAACATGGTCTCTTTTCCCATCGCTTTGCCGACCTGCTATGGTGCACATTCGGTACTGCTCTCTTTTCATTGCATTTTCGGCCGTGTGGACTTTTCAGCATTAATTTTTGCTACGGCTGTCTGAACCCCAGCCACCTACACAGAAACAATTACAAATGTGTAATTATCTCTTTCTCACTCGTTTTTTTTATTTTTTTTTTTTATTTTATTTGGGTGTATATATGTGTCCCTTAATTGACGTTGCTGATGTTCACCTCTCTTCTCGTGCCGTGAAGACAGAAAAGAGATAATACCACAGCACGAAGAATAACTAAAAACAAAAAGGGAAAAAAAAGCCCCGCTTTCTTGACTGTCCACAGCACCCAAAGACGGTAGGGAAAGGCGGATGTACATGCAAGGACGCATACATAAACATCACAGGTATCAACACCGTCACGGTGATCAGGATGCCCAGAAACACTACAGTTATAAGCCTCACAATAGGTGATAATGGCGTGTTTACCAAAGAGGCGCTTCGACTCAAAAGCCACTGTTGGTAAAGCGCAGTAGAGGTGAAGAAGTGCATGCAGGCCGCATGCAGGGACGATAAGGTACCATATCTAGTGACGGTAAGAAGTATATCAGACCGGCATGGATACCAACAACTGAGAACTCGAATGCAGTAAAACATCATCCCCACGCGGTAGAGAAGAGAAACAAGAAAGCAGCGTCTTCAAGGGAGAACGGGGTGTCAGAATCATAGAACAGTGATCATTTATGTATTCATCTCTTTTCATCCTCCCTCCCCCTTTTCTTGTCATCCATGGCAAAAAAAAAAAAAACATGGAGAATGAAAAGAAAGAAACTCCACAGCATCCCACACATCATCTTCGGTGACTGCCCCAAAATCAACACACTAACTTAGAAAAGGAAAAAGGAATGCGCGAGAATGTTGCTGCTTCGGATAGTTGGGTGTCAAGCAGGGAAGAGAACTCATTCCAGTACCAGAATCACCACCAAGTATACACACTAGATGAAAGAAAACGGTAACATCAATAATGCAAGATGTGTTATAGACTGGACGAGCGTCACCAAGCCCTTAAAAAGAGTAAATCAAAAGATTTATCACATCATCGAGAGATCCCACTCAAACGCAAGAATCAATTCCTGCAGCAGCAGCAGAAGCTCCGTTTCACATGCGCCAACCAACCTTTCATCTGATTGTAACTGAGCGAATCTCGCCTTTGCCCGTGCATAATGCTCTTCTCTGCATTTACTTATGCGTTTACCTATACCAACCCGCATTGCATCAGATATTTTGAGATTGGTCATGTAGTGTCCTACAACAGCACGCATACGAAGATCTGTCTTGTGTAGCCAGTCGTTGTGGTTGCTCTTAAGCAATTCCCCACTAACGAAGAGCTGTTTCCGTTGCCTTTCCTCCTTTCTTTCTTCGTTCTCACGCCTTCGCACCTCACTATCAAAAAATAGCTCCGCCTGCTTATCCAGTTCGAGCGTCACATGCTGTGATCGAAGTTGTTCCAACAAATCTTGTGCCAAAAGCTCTGAGGGAAGAAGGCTGCTCGTTTCCTCATCTACAAGCCGCAATACAGGCCACGGGGCGGCGCGCTGGCATGGTACCATAGCCCAGCAGGCACTGCCATCGAGGGATCTGACGGGGGCAAGAACGCCTTTGTCAAAGCTGTCACTCATACCTCTAATAACGTAAGGAGGAATGTACTGTGGCGTTCTCGCACGACGCTCGTTTCGCTCGAGACACACCTCCAAGGGCGTGTTAACTCGCACCTCTATCATGCCAACTACAGAAAAAAGGTCATTATGAACATAGGAGCTACCCTCATGTTCCCCGGAAATCTTCTCTCTGATACGCTCTTGCCCTAAACTCAACTCCCTGCATATCTTCCAGTACGCTTCCCTCATACTTCTATAAGGAAGGTTGTCCACAAGGAAGACAAAACGCATCGATACACCATTTTCTTCGTTCAGCAGGCACTGATTTAACTGCTGTAATGATGCTTCGCGTAGCATGGTGTACGCCTTTCGCCAGGCCTCAGGAGTGAAGGTAGAACTGCCATTACTCCCTCTATCCTGATCCATGAAAGCATCCAACTCCAGCACCGCATCAACCACTTGACGTGATCTCCCCCCCGTGTCGCATTTGCACTCCTGCATCTGATAAACTTCCTGCTGTTGAAGACGATGCAGCGCCACCGCCAGGCTCGTCTTTCCAGCACCTGGGAGACCAGAAAAAAGAACAAGACATACCTTCATCTCCCTGAAGCCCTTTCTACTTTGATCCTACACAGGTCAGCTGCATATTTTCCTCCTTCAAGATCAATAATAATAATAATAATAATAATAATAATAATAAAAGGAAGGAGAAAGGATAACCAAAGGAAAATAGGAAAACAGATATCAAGAAATCACTTCCTCCAGGCACACATATGCATTGGACTGGTTCAATGTTTACCAGGGCATATTTATTTCCATACCGTTACCCTCATCATTACTGTCAGTAGTACAATACGGAGCCGCGTCGCAGGGTTGTAATGATCTTGTTTAAACTAAATGTTTGTTGTTTTTTATGTGATGCAAATACTTCCTTCTCACGCTCCTCGACATCGCCTTCCATCTTTCCTAGATGCTCTGAGATAAGTGATATGAGGTAAACACGCATATCCACATCGTCAATAAGATCGGAGCAGCAAAACATATCAGCAACCATTTTTAGGTCCAAAATTTCTTCATGCTCCCCCTTTTCCTTGTCTTCACTTCGTTTCTTTTGGTGTATCCCCCAGAGATGCCACGTTCCAAGGTTACCACAGGCTTGAACATTACGCAGGGTATGGTTCAAGGCTGCCTGCAACACCCGGGAATGCAGCGGCGTGTATTGGCCTGGAAGAATAGTTGGAAGACTCGTCAGTATTCGCTGCGTCTCATACCAAACACATGGAGATAGAAATGTACTATTCTTCTCCAATATCTCACATGCAGTAGAGATGATAGCTTTGTTTCGTCGAATATTAGCTTGGAAAACTGCTCGGTCAAAAAAAGCAGCAAAAACAACACGATGAAGCTGCGGTAACATATTATCCAGCAAATCGTGACAGAGTACCTCGTCCACACACGGAGTTCTCAGAGTGCTCACCGCCACCATCTGGTCACCCGCAGACAATACCTCCGAAACCCAGTGCTTACCGGCGAACCGGAGTAAAGGATTCACGTAACGATCAATTGGTATATGTGGAATAGGTGAGATCGTAGCCCGTACGGCCAGCGTCCAAACAATGCTAGCGCAACGGCGTAAGATCATAGACAACTTTCTCCCCCCATGTCCCTGGCAGTGTGATTCTGCTACATGTGGGGTAAGCTTGTCGGAGACTACTAAAACCATGACAAGCAGCAAATGGTTTCCCACCTTTCTCGCCTCCTTTGAGGTTGAAAAGGATCGTGACATCTCTCGATACAACAAAGTGCCACGCTCCATTGTAGCTGCTCGCTGCTCCCAACTCAAGCTTTTAATGATTTGGGTGTCTGTAGCATGTCGCAACGATGCCAACGCAATCTTCAGCACCTCATTGTCAGCCACGTGAAAGCGAATGGAACGCAGCACCAAATCGTAGCAGTGTTGCGCCGTCTGTTGAGTGATCTCACGGTTTTTCCCCACCACAGATCGCAGTGAGATGAGGACGAGCTCACGCACCGCTAGTGTGTACTGCGTATCAGAGGCGAGGTCAAGGAATTCCATCACCTGCAGTAAAACAGAGGCGAGGAATGGATCAGAGTGTGCAGAGTGTTGCTGAAGGAAAGAAGAAACAATTTGTACAATCAATCCTCTCAATTCATTTCCTTCTTTCATGCTCAGAAGTTCATCATATTGAATGTCACGAAACATTGCAGCAAACATGACCAATACATAAGTTATTGCCGAAATGTGACTCCCCTCAAGCGAAGGCAACTCCAGGATGCGCAGTGTACACTCTGCCAGCAATTTTAAGGAAGAGTTCAATGTAGACTCGTCCACCTCCGGGACCCTTCGCAGGTACCGTAAGAAGTCAGATGAATCGCGAATAAAGTTGCATTCCAGATTTTCACCTGATACAAGTGCTTTTTTCAGTCCTTCAAAAGTCTTTTTCAGCTCTTCCTTTGTCATCAAAAAAGGAAAGACCTTCGTAAAAAACATCCGTGAGCTTACATAAAAGTTTGTTGATAAGGATGATGATGATGATGCATCCAAAGCCTTTATGAGACCCTTCACTGCCACAAGCACCCGTTCGCGCTTCTCTTCCACATCGATACCATGAAGATATGCACCTAAGTCGACTATAAGCAGATGTAAAACCTTTGCTCTTAGTGCTGATAGAGTATCTGGATGCGTCACGATGTCAATCCACAATTCTATTGCATTTCTCTTCGCTTCTCCCCTCAGGCTTATCAAGAAACCTGCAAGCGTGACCACCAAACAACTCCTGTCATCTTTGCAGCTTATTATCTTCATTGGGTCTTGGTGATGTAACTTTTGGAGCCACAACCGCCTCCCAAATGCATGCAGACGTGGGTCGCCACAACCGATAAGTTGTGCCATCATCACCCAATCATCGTACTGCACTTGTGCGCTCTCGGTTCGGAACGCGGGCATTGATTCCACGCAC
Source organism: Trypanosoma platydactyli (assembly GCA_030849675.1). Lineage (NCBI taxonomy): Eukaryota > Euglenozoa > Kinetoplastea > Trypanosomatida > Trypanosomatidae > Trypanosoma > Trypanosoma platydactyli. Next base: position 151,641 of record JASANU010000913.1, read on the forward strand.
CTTATAAGAGGCTCCACAATGTCTGTAGGAACTGATCTCATCTCCGAGATGGCACTCATTTCAGAGTCTTTCAAAGCACGATTAACACGTCTTGTCGACACATGCCGTAAGGTGGATACAAAAAAATACAACTCTGGCTTCTCAACATCCATCCTTTTTCGCTTGTGTATAGCCTTCTGTGACAAAATGGCGCACTCCACCCCACCGTGATGTACTGCCGCACCATCATTTGGCATGCGGCTAACTACACGACGAAGAAGATTATCCACAAGCTCATTGTCTTGGTTGCTCGCGTAGGCAGATTGGAGTGGTGTTTCAACGCGCCTTCCACACGTGAGTCTCCTTGCCATTGTCAGGAGGAGACCAGTGGGAAGACTATTGTTGACACTGACGGCCCGAATGACCTGTCGCAGTGAATCCTCCATCTCCACATCTTCTATTTGGTCATCAACCAAAAAGCTTGTTAGTGTTCTTTCACAGATTTTTTTGTGATGCACATAGAGAAAAGACGCATGGGGACAGTTGGCAGCTATATTCATCATGTTCAGAGTGTCAGTGCGGCTGCGCTTATTCACGTCGAAATTGTTAAGAAATCCAAAGACCATTCGGGCATGTGCCTCTGTAAAGGCCGGCTGAGGGGATTTGATGAGCCTGGATAAAACCTGTAGAAGAGAAGATGCGGAAACCATCCCATCCACCGTACAGTACTGACTTGGATTGCTTCCCTGGTTCTATTCGTCGAGACCGCCCACCACCACCACCACCGCCCTTTCGCGTATTTCCTCCTCCTCCTCCTCCCCTCGCGCCAGCGAAATAAAACAAAACAGAAAGGAATGGAGGTAAATACACTGAAAGGACTCACATCGAGACATCAAAAAACAAATGAGTAAACGAATAAAGTAACAAGAGTGTCAATTTAGCTGTAGGAGGAAAGAAATCCTCTTGTCCATGTCTCGTGCAGTCTTTGTTCGCCTAAACAAGAAAAAACAACATCATCCTTTTCACTTCGGTCATCGTGTCCCTTGCCAAAAACAACATTCATGATCCTTCCAAAGCACTGATTCTCCCACACATTACTCACATAAACGTGCACCCATATATATATATATATATATATATATATATATATATATGCAAAGAGAGGGGGAGGTATTTATTAGTACATAGGCATATGCAACTGTATGTACATGTATAAGGCTGGATGCTTGTGTAATTGTCTGCATTTTCAACTTTTTTTCTTTTTTTTTTTTTTGGGGGGGGGGCAGGTTTAAAATTCCCCGCGGCATCTCTAATCCAGTCTTAATCTGCGCACTAAACAAGCTTTTTCTTTGTGAAGTACCGTTCAAGGTATCTCTCAACTCCCACACTCATTCCAACGGCAAGGATCAAGTTGAAGAGTAGCATCCAGACGACACGGTAGTACAACAAATGGGTCTCTTCATCCAACATGTGGAGACGGTTCTCCACCATCCGAACCTCCTCATGAGTAACCTGCACACAGATGTCCAGCATATGCAACCGATCTTTATAGTCTTCGGTCTCAACTGGCTTGTCCACCACTTGTGTCCCATCTACTGTTGTCATCTGTTCAACGAGGTCTTTTTCACCAATAAAGCGCATCTCAAGTCGTATCGGTGGATGACTCAATGGAGTACGCATACACAGACGGTAAGCACCGGTCTCCGTAACATGAAAAAAGAGAGAAGCGGGATTTCCAAAAGGGTCAATGCGCTCATTCAGCTGTATTTTCTTCCCGTTTGGCCCGTATAAATGAGTGCGAATGTTGACAGAACGCGGGTCTAAATTGCGGTGACGCACGTCTACCATCGGCGGATCCTCCTCAGGGTCGCGGTACCCCTCGTAAGCAACACACAACTCCTTGCCGGGGAATAGTTTGATGTACACCAGTGCATCCACCGTCTGCAGCGCTGATATTAGCACAAGAAGAGCAACAGGCACTAGACGTGGAAAAACGCCTTCAGCAGCACACAACATACCCAATGCAAGCAGCAGATGAGATGACACAAAAAACAATATTTGCAAATATATATATATATATATATATATATATATATATATATCCTCTCTGTTAAAACCGAAAAAATAATAATAATATAAAATAAAAGATGCGCTTGGTCTTTTTCGGGGATTCCTAGTTAATAAAATTAAAAAATATATATACCCTTGATTACCCCTACTTCAACCGAAAAAGAAAACAGAAAACAAATCACGTAAGAAACAAGAAGGTGTACCTGATATGCGCTCGTCCGCAGAAGTATATGTATATAACCGCTGATTTTTAGGCTGTGTGACAAGCACAGCATTGCCAAAGAAGAGGGCCAAAGGTGAATCTACAGACGGAAGTAAACCCTCCCTATTCAATTCATCCTCGTAATGGTGCATCCAGGAATTATTCGGGTACATTAATTTGATCCGAGACCGTTTCTTTCCGTTTTGAGTTGGAGCTTCGTTGCCTAACCCCGACCTCATTCCACTCCCCACGTCTCACAACCCCCTCGGACATGAAAAAAAAGTACACACGATCAACATTTGAAAAAAAAATTTTTTTTTAATGCACCGTGAGAATTTCATGAACGAAAGCGGAAGAAAAGTTTGGCGAAAAGAGAAAATATATATATATATATATATATATATATATATATATATCTCACTGAAGCCACACACAACCGGCACCTCCACTGCTTCGCTAACTCCCACCCCACACACTACAAAGTCTCCTTCACACCATCTGACCATCCCAATGTTCTCTCGATCACAGATTCTAGTGAATTCCCTGCAGATCACCACCACTTGGAGAGAGTTTGTTTCAAATAGCCTAAGGTTGAGCTACCAGCGTGCTCGCGAGCGCGCTGACGTTGCACGCGAGCTGAGAGTGTGTTGTCGCTCTTACTTCCACGCAGAACAAGGGCGGTTTGATAAAGACCATTGGTAAAGCTCTCTAAATAGGACGGCTGCTCTTGCGATATTCCGCTGGCGTAGCAACTACGATTACTCTTAGAAGCACCATCATCACCACCAATATTAAAGGGATTCTGGACAACTATATCATCGCGTGTCACTACCGACTCAAAACCCATATCTGAAAGCACCTTTTGCACAGACTGTACTTCGCATGTCAAGAAAAGTCGCACCTGGCGGTTTGAAAGAAATATAGAGTACGAGATCACACCCCGCGTTGTTTGAAAAATGTCTTCAATCACCGATAGGTCGTTCACATTCTGCGGGTCCAAGGCAGGGATGTCGAGAACGACGGTGTGAACTGTGTCTGAGCCTGAACCGTGCAGAATACGGGATGAACGTGCCCGACGTGCCAACGACACGCTGTCATCCAAGACACTGTTGTCGAGCTTGTTGTTGCCACTGCTACCAATAGCATTCCCTCTGGATGTGTCCTGACTCCTTGGGTCTCTGCTCTGCAGGACGGGTTCAAGGCAGTCAAGGACTTTGTTGGCCAGGACATGTAGCTCCGGATCATCGCACTCCGCATTTTTGTACAACTGAAACACCTCCTTGACAAGCCCACGTTCGTCACTCAAAAGCTCCACGTTATCCGGATGCTGAGCAAGCAGGTGAAGAGCCATGAGTGAGTGGTAGCGTGTTTCCCTGTCATTATTCCCAAGAAAACGGATCAGCACAGGAATCGTGTTTCGGCGAGCAACTACAGGGCGGTTGTCGTAGTTTTCACTCAGCATGTGAAACCGCTTCACAAGAGCAAGTTCCGTGTTTAGCGACGCCATTGGTCTTCTTAATCGTCGTTCTCTGTTTTACTTTTTTTTTTTTTGTTTCTTATTACTGCCCTCGCGTGCTCTCAGCGAGACTACTACTACTTGCAGGAGGAGAAGAGGAGGAAACGGAAAGATGGTGAGGCAGCAATGATAAGAATGATGAGAGGAAGAGGACCCGTAGGCGCACATGCAATTTTCTTTTTTTAAAAAAAAGGGGGGGGCGAATACAAAAACAGAAACAGGGAATCAGACACACACACACACACACACACACATATAGATAAAAAGGCATCACATGAAGCAGCAGAGCCGATTCGAAAATGAGCAAAAGAGAAAAACCGACGAAAAAAAAAAAGATACACAACAACAACATCAAACAAAAGAAAAATATTGGAGTCTTGAAAGCCGAATTTTTTAAAAAAGAGGACATTGCTGTAAAGAGAGCCTGACAAAACTTCTTTCTGCGCATCCTTTTTTCCCCTCCTGTTTTCTCTCTCTTTTTTTTTCCTTCTTCTGACAGCCAAAAACATCCTTTCGGGGGTGGACTGATCAGCAAATAAATAAAAAATGAAATATCAATAGTAGAGCGGGTGGTACACGGCAACGATACCATCACCACCGTCGCCTCTACGATACCCAAGAGCTCTCAAAAGCTCTAATTTTCTTCCTTCTTGTAAAACAAACAAAAAAAAAAGAAAGTTGCATTCACGTAATGTATCACAGTCTACAAGTTGCACTCCATCAACGAGAGAGAAAGAAAGAAAAACTGTCATAAATTGTCATATTCCCCCCTCACTAGCCCCTCCTTCATTCGGCTCCTTGTTTTTCCCTCATTTCTCGTTTTTTTTTTTTTTTTGTTTATCATGGGATCCACGTGAGGAGTTACATAAAATTAAAGACGCACATATACACACACTAATGAAGAAGCAAAAAGGTGATTTATACAATGTCAGTAGGCTTCGTCTCAATTTTGTATCTCCCCCTACTGTCACGCACAATCTTCGAAACAAATTGCTCGGGCAACGGACGTTCCACAACATCGTCTGCATCTTCTTTCGTAGAGAAGTTAACATTCACAGCTGAACTGCATGCGGTGACGATTTCTGTGTTGAGTGCCTCTTCCTTGTCCAAGAGGTACAAATTCACTGAGGTGCTCTTCTCAACAGAGGCAGTAGGAACCGCACGCTGCACTCTTACATCAATGTCATTGGACTTGAGAACTTCAAGGGAAGAGACAACACTCTCCATCACCACTTGCACCCTACCACATGACACAATAGAGACGGAGTTTACCTTTCCCTTGATATCAACGATGGTGTACTCGCAATTGAGAATCTGAACGGCATGGCGCATATGCACATTTTCAAGCACCAATTTCTTCGGCTCAGTGCTTGTTCCTTTTTGATGCTTCACCACCCAACGTTTATCACCCTCGAGCTGTAATACAGGGTCCTCCGTTTTCCCAGCGGCACCAGTACATGAACCCGTCCCTGCGTTATTCAAAGTTTGCCGCTTTGCCTCTGCCTCAGCTTTCTTCGCATCAAGGGAAGAAAAATCGACTGCTCCGTGTTGGACATTTTGCTTATACGCCTTCATGTCGTCCGTCACGTGGCGCAGGCGTGATGTGATATTGTCACCTCCATCGCGAATCTCTGCGAAAACAGCAGATGCTGCGCCACCAACAGTGGTGGACTCTCCGGTCGACGCCGTTGGTGGTGGCGGTGGCGGTGGCGGTGGTGGTGGTGGTGGTGGAGGAGGCATCCCGACGGTTTCTTGTGTTTTATTATGCACAACTGAGGCAGTAGAACTCCCTCTTCTGCAACAGCCAAACATTTTAAAAACAATAAGCCACGAAAGAAAAAATAAAAATAACAACAATAATACACAAGAAAAATAGAATCAATCAACGAAAAAATATATATGCCAGGTTAGTGCAATTCTAGCACTTGATCCTCATAATATGCAGTAGAAGGGAGAAGAGATAAAAGAAGAAGAGAAAAGAAATAGGGGTACAACAGAACCACCCCACAAAAACACCAAAATCTCCCAGTGTCCTCAGGACGAGGTCCAGTTGATGAGTAGCCCAAAGTCACAGGAACAAAATGAAGAAACTACAAAAATAACAGGGTTACAGAAGCACAAAAAGATACAGTGGTTAAAGTACAGTGGGCTTTATTACAACCTTTAACCCTTTATTTCCTTGCACAATATCCCCCTTTTTCTACAGTGTTTGCATGAAGATACATCAACGAACAGAGATTCTAACTCCTCCTTTATTTCGCTGTTTTTTTACGCTTTCCTCATCCTTTCATATCCCACCTTCCCCACCTCACCTTCCCTAGAATACCCAAAGTGATGTCGGCAAGTGGCAGGAAGAACAAAAACTCAAAAAAAAAAAAAAACAACACCAACAACAACAACTAAAAGAAAAAAAAAAAACAAGGTTCTGGATGAGGGTGGGGAAACCACCTCCCTCAAACAAAAAAAGAGCGCTGAAGATAATAATGATGATAATAACAGATACAGAAAATACTCCTCGAAGATCACCAACAAAAGGAAAACATCTACAACCTCCAATTTCACTCTATGAGTTCATTGACCAGTAAACGCCACCGTGTAATAGTCTCGGTAAAGGTTGGCATAATTTCTCTAAGGGCTGACGGAATGCAGGCACGCAATGGAATTGTGGTTGACAACACAACGATTCCGTTCTGCAGCGAGAGGCCAATGCCACCACCACAGACTTCACGACCAAGCAATGAACCCTCCAATAGTAGCTCGTATAGCTTAACTCGCACATTTGCGTCCTCTGGTAAGTGCGTCAGTAGAGTAGAATATACATACAGTCGTTCTGTCGGTTGATCAAAGGTGACCAGGACTGTATGACGTTCGTCCGTTCCAACCACACAAGTGAGGTTCATATCAAACTGCAAGGGAATTCCAAGTTCTTCGCTAAGCTCATGCAGGTTGGCTTTTGCATTGCTAAGTAAGTCTACCGACACGGGGTCCTGATTTTTGGTGTTTCCTCTGGTTTGATGCCGTTCCGAAAGCGCAGAGACCTCCTGGCGAAGTCGCTGGACTTCTTCACGCAGCTGCAAGTTCTCAATCTCCAACGCCGTGCTAAGAGCACTGGTACTATTATTAGCATCAATGTTATTATTGTTACTATTCACGTTGCAGCTGCTGCTGCTGTTGTTGTTGTTAGCATTACTGTTGTTTAGAGCACTAGCAATACTCCTATGTACTCCATGTCGAACCTCAAGCATGTTCCGCGGATCTTCATGTGTTGTCAATCCATTCGTGTATACCCGCGATGAGAGACCCTGTGAGGAGTAATCCCGTAATTCTGCGATAGCCGAAGAAGGTGATGTACAGCTGTCCGTCACCTTCAACGAGGGCTGAAGGGTTTCATCCCCCTTCTCATTCAGCGACACCGTCTTCGTGGTACCAGGCTTCGCAGGCGCTAGCTGCAGCACTGCATGTTGGCACAACCCAAATTCCTCCCCCACAGCATTATCTGAAAGAGGCACACCGTTGTGAAGGAGCATTTGGTCCTCTGGAACCCCGTACGATTTCAAATACCGCCGAATCTTTCCCACACTCAGTCGGCCTAAATCGCCGCGAATCACCATCTTGAACTTGCGACCATCTACGCTCTGCACGAAAAACGCCTGCTTGTCATCCATTTTCCAAGGGTGTGCTATTCTCCGCTTGTGTGTGTATGAAGAAGTCAGTACAAGAAAAAAAAAAACCCAGGTGACAGGTAACTCACACTGCAAAACTCCTCTCTACTTTCTTGTTTCCCTCCCCTGTTTCCTCTCCTTCTTCAATACCCACATGCATGAGCACACGGATAGATAGACAGCGCACAAGAAGAGGGGGGGAAAAGTACAAAATGATGATAAGACCCAATGGCAACATCCCCATGCAGGACCCTTACCCCCTTGCCCATCCTGCTACAACAGGAAAAATAAACACACAAGATTTAGAGAGCGATAAGCGGAAGAAACAGGACAGGCAAAACCAGGTGCAACGGTCTTGTTAGTTCCCACGACAAAATAAAGCTACCACAAAAAAATGAAACTTTTCCACATAAGATCACAATACTCAGTGCTCTAACCCCCTCCTGATTCCATTTTCTCTTATTTTTCTTTTCATTTCGTTTCTTCCTTCATCCAAGTGCATATAAACGTACACACAGACATAGATAAAAAGGGAAGAAAAAGAACGCAAGGATCAAAATCGTCCCATTATTCTCTTGAAGATCGTGATAAACCGATCCAAATGGGGATTGTCGGACTTAATTGTGACGCTTACAGTGCCGGTGATATGCATGAAAAGCTCAAGAAGAAAGTATGTGTTGTTATCGCCCTCTTCCTGTGCATACAGGTAGAACTTACGGGTGTCACCTTGTAATCCAGAGGCGAGAGTAATGACACCACAGCATCCCAAGCCTTCCTCAAACATTTCTGTGTCAGGTACCGACCGCAGGCGTAGCTGCAAAGTCACTACCGCCATCTGCGAAGCATCTAGTGCACCCCAGCGACGCTGAAACTCGTGTGGCTCAATGCTTGCGTCCTCTGAGAGCTCCAACTCATTTTCCATCAAACTCGGGGCTGCGACTTTCGTGACCGAAGGATTCTCACGCGTCTCCTTCACCGCCATGCTCCCAAATCCGCTCTCTACCATCCTCCCTGGTTCTTTTTTTTCCTCTTCATTTTCCTCCACCTCTTCATCCTCGTCATCATCACCATTTGCTAGAGCGGGGAAATTCATAAAATCATCACTGGGCTGGTGGTACACTACTGCGAGGGTATTAAATTCCTCAAAGAGTTTGTCACGCAGCGCTGCATTTTGATCCTCTAAAAATACCTCGATCACAGATTTGGGGGCGCAGATGACTTTAGATGCTGCAGCGAGGTTGTGACGGAGCAAACGGTAGTACATCAACGCCTGATCATGCACATCAGCGTGTGAGAAATCGTTGATGAGCAGTTTAAACGTCATTCCCAGTACGGGCTGCATTTCCGGGGGTCGCTTGAATAGTAGTTTCACCGCAGAGGTAAGAAACTGCAAGCGAAATTCTGGTGTACTGGAGAGCAAGTTGTCGCTGCACATTCTCTCCAAAATGTAGGGAGCGTCCTCAATATGCTCACCGAGCTCACCCAACACCCATACAAGCGCTACCTTGCTTTCCTCATCCGTGAAGTTTATCTCATGATAGACCCTTACAAGTGTCTCAAGAAAAGGTCTCACGACGGCAATGTCACGGTACTTACGCAGAAAGTCCTTCATTACAATGAGGCTCTTCCCTCTAGCATGACTAGATTCACCTTCAAGAAATTGTAAAAAGTACCCCAGCACTGTGCTAGCAGTTGAGGGAAGGCGCAAGGCAACACGTCCCATTGCCTCGATAGCTGTATGTGTTATCGCCGTGCTCTGCTCAAAAGTGTAGGCAACAAATTCCTCCAGGATCTCGGTTGCCGATGCATCAGTTGCCAGAATAGCGAGTATGTGAATCTTCATTGCTTTCACATATGTAGGCTCGATATAGTGGCAATAGAACGATTTATACGACCCTTGAAACGCCCGGGGATCGCGCTGAGCAAGTAGTTTAATGTGACATAACACAACGTACGTCACCTCGACGTTGGTGGATGAAGAGACAAGAGTAAGAAGGGGCTGCTTTATTCGATCATATACCTGAGAGTGTACAGCTGGGTAATTTTGTGTAAGATGCAAAAACACATTGCAAACGCTGAGGATTATGTCGCTATTTTCACTCTGGAGGCGGTCCTCAAGAAGATTCATGATGTCAAACATCTCTTCCTCGTTAACAGGTGTATAGCGCAGAATAAGTTTCACAAGTTGAGTCTGTTGCCACTCAGAGAAGCTGCAAATTCTATTCAGCAAGTGATACAGAATTGTTTTTGTAACCGAAAAGACTTCTTCTGTGATACCATTTCTCGCAGCATCACGAGAAACCTCCACAAGGACAGCCAACGCATTGCTAGATACCAGCGGATCACTGTCCCGCAGCATGCCAAGCATTCGGTCCAGAAAACGTTGTCTGTGGAACTCACCCGGAGAAATACGAAACACTTTTAATGCACAGAGACACGCTGTCTTTCGTACGTACGGCGAGTGGTCAGAGAGCCCCTTGTTTACCACAGGGATGAGAAAATCAAAGAGCTGTGGTAGGCGCAGCGATGCCAACGAACGGAGTGCGAGGCCACGCACTAGCGGACTGTCCTCAGTACACTCTTTTGTCAGTGTATTGATGCTCAGTAGCGCAACATCAGGATTATTCTCCGAACTATTAATTAGATAGAAGTAGATGAGCTTCTTGCTCACAAGGTCGGTGGTGAAACACGCTAAAATCATGTCAGTAAAGATACTAGAGGTATCGACCCCCATCGTCATGATGGCAATCACTTTGCGCAACACCTCGCGCTTACGAAAAGGGTCCTTTTCGACCTGCGGGTCCCGCAGTTGCTGTCGAAGCTCATTGAGCTCACCACGCAATTCAGTAGAATTTTGATGCGTCGCCTCCGTCATCGCTTTGCAAGCAAAAAATATGTCCGTGCGTGTGTGTCTTTCACTCAGCCCGTCCCCTTCCCCACTCCTTCCCTACAACCCCACGAAAAAAGCAAGAGCGACTTACTGCCAGAGACTCGGCCAGCAGCACTTTTTTCTCCTCTAACACGAAGCGGCAAGAAGCACACACGCACACCAAAAGAAAAAAAAAAAAGTGGGAAATTCAAATCACGCAGAGCCAACGTATGAATAAATAAAAATATGCTCCTGAGAGAATAAAGACAAGAAAAATCAGAGGGAACAAAATCATGCGGGACCGGTCACCCGGCATCCACTACTGATGGAAGATCGATGAACAGCAGAATATTTTTTTTTTAAAAACTCTCTTTTGAATTGGCCCCTTCAAACAAAATGTGGGGTTTTGTTGTTGTTCTCCCTGTGCAATTCTACCGAACAGCACCAACTCCGCTCGTGGTCTTTCTTCGCCTTCTTTCACCTCACAAGCGTGGCTTGATAACGCGCTGCTTTCCAGACAGAGCGTCACGAATAATTCTTAAAAACGTGACCGCTCCCCTCCGTATAAATGTCGCATACGCGAGTTTAAAAGTGAGAGGGGACACAAATGTTTATGACCGAGTGGATAAATGATCAAATTGAAACGAGACCAGATTGAATTGGATAACTCCTTCGAAAGAAGCACAAAGGATGGCAAATCCAAGACGCAAAACATCGCACACACACCCACACTTAGAGAGAAACACACAGCAGAAAGTGAAGACGACATCAAACACAACATCAACAAGAAAAAAAAAAAAACTAAAAGAAGGGAGAGGGGAGGAATAGCGCTCAAAAAGGTTGTCGCAACCACACAGCTACACCGCCACTCGCCACGCACTCACAGCACTTGAGCAACAGCAAAAAAAAAGATTTTTCTTTGTTTTTTTCATTTTTTTTTTTTTTGCGAAGAGGATTAAAAAAAAAAAAACGAAAAAGAGATGCGTTAGAAGGGAGTGACGCACGTCGACAGACATGCAGCTCCATGCATCTCACTCCACTTTCCCACGGTGTTTCCACGACGAGCAACTGACGGTGCCCCACAGAGGCACAGAAAAAGTTTAGAAAAAAAAAGGGGGAGGTGGGGGGAAAAAAGAAGAGACTTGTGAAGCAGGAAGAGCAAATTAAAAAGGCGGATAATCGACGACCATCAAAAAACTCGATTCAACTGCACAAAGACGGAAAAAGAGGAAGGACGCCGAGAAAAACAAGGAGTAATACCGACAGTAAAGAGAAAATTATTTTGCTTTCATTGACAGTAACAGTAAGACCTCAGAAAAATAGCACAAAAAAAAGGAAAAAAAAACTTCTCTTATCATCGACCCTCAGCAGAAGTACCAACGCTTCCGTCTATGCCCAAACGCACGCTATGTGAAGGCAATTCATCGTAGAAGTCAGACCGCAGCATCTCTTACAAGGAGACGCTGATGCAAAAGGAAAAAAAAAAGTTTACAACAGTAATAATGAAAGTAAAAAACATCAACGCCCCTCTTTTACGCCGTAATATTAAACTTCCTGTAGCACATTAATACAGACACAAGCAAAAAAAGACGCCTTTACTCTCCAATTTTCTGCTCCCGTTTTTTTTTTTTTTCTCTCTTCTTCCCCCCTTGCTTTTTCTTCATAAAAAAGGGAAAATAAAAAAGAGAAGCCGTGGCGGCTCATATCCCCCCTTTACATGCCCCCTCACAGCGTCCCCAAACAAACAAGCAAGAACGCCCACTCGCTCAATTCCGCACGAACAACGACCTGCCCCCTTCATTTTTTTTTTTTCTCTATTTAAAGAGAAACTCCCATCTCTCGTTATTAGTTGCATTTAGCTCATGCCGTAAGTTTTCGTGTGTTCACCCCGTTGCTTTTCGTACGTTTTTTTTTTTTTTGGGGGGGGGGGGGATAACTATTTCAGATAGTTTTTTTTTTTTTTGTTGTTGACAGTGTGTAACGCGCCAAAAGAGAAATAGAAAATTGGGGGTGGAAGAATGTCAGAAAGGCGTACACCGCAGCACCACCGCCACTGCTGATCGACACACCACACCCTGGATGAGGAAAAAAAAACAAAAAAAAAACACCTCCAAATGATGAGTCCATTCGATGGCATCTGCACCAGAAGCTAATTCCCATTAAACAAAACACGAGCGCACACACACCCATAGAGAGAAAGAAAAAAAAAAGGAAGACGCACGAAGATAATTCAGAAGAAAGGGAAAGTAATGAAGCAAAATAAAACAAAAAAAAAGGTGAGCATTCCTGGAGGATGTAACATATTTATTTCCATCATTTTCCCATAGACAGAGAAGCACATGCATACAATTACGACACCCACTCCTCAGTTTTTTCTCATAATGATGCGGTAGTAAAATTTTCACGATTATTTCTCATCGCTCATTCTCCTTTCCTGTTTATAGGTTGCCGCTGTCACAACCCATTCAGTTCTCTACACTGTAAGTATATATATATATATCATCACCATTTAGCCTCTATTAGCGTTCACAAAAATTTTCTTCTATCCCCCTCATCACTCTTACCCACAAAAGCTTGATTAAACATTAGCGCAGTGAAGCAAAACGCCCACCCGATATATTTGGCGATTGTGCATCGTTCCCCCACCGGATGTTACCTTTCAGGTTACTGTTTTTTGGCCCCTTGCGCCGCCTGCCACCTTCACCTCCTCCAATAATTCTCCAGCCCCGTTGTCCGCGTCCCCGTCTGAAACCACCACCACCAGCGATATTGCTGCTCTCTCGCCCCTGCAGCGGCTCGCGCGCCCCTTTATCTTTTTCCCATGAAATATTGATGGAGTCGAGAAAACATTGGTCGTCATCTGCCCAAGAGGACAAAACCGATTCCTGCTCCTGCATTGTAGAGTTCGTCACAGATTCAACGCAACCGACTACCTTGACGGGATTCACTGGAACCCCATCCAACTTGACACTTTGTGACTTCACGGCATTCGCGTAACTCTCAGCCCCGGGAAGGCGCACAGTGGTGTAAAAACAGGTAGATCCAATTCTATCCAACGTCGCCGTTGTCGCTATTGTCGTAACGAAACGTTGCGAGCCGGCTAACACTGTCATCGCGGAATGAAGACTGTTGCAGCTGTGGAGATTATTGTTGCCACCACCACCAATACTATGATATGAGGAGAGAAGATATGCATTCCTCGCAACCACCTCCGCAAACGTAGGTGTCTCACCCATTTCTCGCAGCTTCTTCCTTCGGCGTCAAATACCTTCACCCTCCTCCCCTAGTGTTTGTCAGCCACACACAAAGAGAGAAAGAGTGGGTGTGTGTGTATTCCCGACTTTCCGTCACTTGATTACTGCAGCAGCTTTTAACGAACCTGGAAAATTCAAATTCCAGAGGAAAAAATGAAAACATGGAAAAAGAGAAAAGGAAGAAAGAACATGCTCTCAAAATAAACAACCAGAAAGAAGAAAAAAAAAAACGTATATGCCAATGCATAGTTTACGCGATGCATTAAGGTTCTCGGGAGAAACAAGAGTATATTTTTATCACCTCACCCTTACAAAAGGAAAAAGAAAAAAGGGACTAAAAGCTTCTCCCCTCCCCTCAAGTCAAGCACGGCTCACCTTCACCAAATCCGCAGTTATGGCGTCGTAAAATCCAACACGTTCCGGACTCAATGCGTCCTCACCACCTTGCACGATAAGCCCACCGTGGCGAAAAGAGAGTCGGTGAAGCAGGTCAGCCAAAACTGGCTGCATCAGCTCCATCTGCTCACACAATTTAGCAGCACGGTGAACCTGTAGTGTTCGACGGACGCCCAGATCGCCTTCATGCGTATAAGACCGAGAAGGAGTGGAACAAAAACTTTGCGTGACTCGCATCATCTCTTCCTCCTCCTGCACTGCAGCAGAAACAGTAGCGGCTATCAACTCCACAACTGCCTTATCTCTGTGAAGACTTAGCGCTATGGCGGAAACACCCTCCAATAGCAAACTCAAAGTGAGACTGTGCATACATCGTGGAATAACACCATTAGGGCACGCAGTGTCACCCCCACCTGCAAGAACAGAGAGAACAAATGACTTTAATGGATCTTGTTTCGCTCTGTATCGAAGTGCTTTTATCGTTTTTTTAAAGCAGGGTTCATGATGAAATCCGAAACGATGAAAGGCAATTAGTAGTAAAAAGAGGTCCCCTGCCTCGTAGTGCGAAATACTCGATGATGTTAGAAATGAGCCACTGACACATGTAAGCCGCTGCAGAACAGCCTCCTCGGCCACCCCAAGACTAGATAAGACTAGGAGAAGCTGCGGTATCGCATCCTTGTAAACCCCATGTTTTCGCGCCAGTACATCATCCGTATGCCTATCATCAGAGGCGAAAATGATACGACGTAACTCTTGAAGAAGCTGCAGAAGAAGAGCACCATCTTCACATTCCAATGCGTGATAAAGCTGGAGAAAAACCACAACATCTCGGATGTCAAAAACCGGTGGCGTCAACGATGTGTTTCCTTCCGAAAAAGTACAACTTCGTCCATCTGTATCGTGTAAAAAACTCGCAACATCATCTACAGCATCATCGGGTATAACAGCCATACTTTCTACCAATAGTTCAGTCGCGCCGGACACACCTGCATGTTGCTGCCGGGAAGCCGAGATATCTTGATTATCGCGCTGCTGAGAATCAGTAGTATCAAGTCGAGCGGGGGGTAAAATACCTCTTAAGACGCCAAATATTTCCGTCTTAACTCTCAAGTGCAGTGCATCCCTCCTTTGACTCAGAGTTGGTGCATCATCCACTCCACCCGACCGAGAAGAGAGTGAGGAATACGACGTTTGGCTGCCGATTCTTCGTTCCAGCATCACGTCGTCCAACTCATGCAGGCGGCTAAGGAGCAACTCTGCACTCCGCGTAAGCACCCGCCACCGTGCATTCACAGTGGCAGTTGGTGTACACAAGGAGGACGGTGCTCCTTCTTTCTTTTCGCCCTGTACCACTTTCCCACAACCAGTTGTTGATGCACTGTCGTGGATATCCGCATGTGCATTTACTATTAGAGATTCGGAGAGGCTCTTGTGTGGCTTTTTGGCCTTCTTCACAGCTGAGGCAGCAGCATTCGAAGGCGATGATGGTGTCCTTTTCACTCCCTTGGACACATTCCACTGATCACGACGAAAAGGTTGAGATCTTCTACCGAAATATCGTGGAGCCCACCGCATGACGACACCATGATGAAGCATTAACTCAAGAACACTAGCGTTTGGAGTAAAATAAACCCTCAACGGTTTGAAGTGAAGAAAATGAAATCCCACAGTGTTGCTACTGAGGAGGCCTCAGGACCCCCTCTCCTCGGACAGTTAGTGTGCAACACAAATCCAAGATCACATGTCAGTCAAGTGGTACGTTAACACCGGCAACGAGAGTTTTTTTTGATTTTTTTAAATTTTTTTAGGGGCGCAGTGAAAAACGCATATTTAGTTTATATCGCCCACCAGCTTCATTTAGACGTTCAGCGTTTCACACACCAAATTTCTCTTTATCTCATTTCAGTGCTTGCGCTAAGTGTAGTTGGGTCCATATAAATGCTGCACCCGGAAATGCACCACCGCTATTACCACGCAGAGGAGATCATTTCCTCTTGAAGACTGGAAAACACACACACACACACACAGAGAGAAAGAGAGACAAACTCAGACACTCACAGACATAGAGTCTGTGTGTCAGCACACATGTACGTATCCGCTGCTTGGCTGTTCCTGCTAATGATGTAAGTCGTCCATGTGAAGGCTGAGCTGCACTCTGCGTATATCTGATAAGGCAACGGTCTCTATAGACCTTGATCCAGCCTTTCTTATCTGCAGATGATCATTGCATTCCACATGTTTTGCGCTCTTCCGTACAACGGGAAACACAATCTTGTCACGCTTCATTATCACACATCGTGCAGGAGCCAGACGCATGCGCACCAAACCAGCACCACCATTCCAGAGGCTCCTAAGAAAACCTGTCACACCCTCAAACCACTGGATCTCAACCTCCAGCACGTGGCGCCGCTCAAAACTGCAACGGATAGATGGAAGATTAAGCAATGTCAGATCCCCGTGTAGCAAGCGACCATTGTGAAAGTAAACCATATCCCACGTTCGCATTGTTTTAATAGCGGAAGCAATTTGATTCTCCTCTCTTGACGACAATGAAAGATTGGCATCTACAGGGCTACAACAAAAACGACGCCAAAACCACAAAAAAACTCTTCCTCCCCAGAGTTTCCCCAGAGTCGACGGCCCACGGGAGCAGTACATGAGTTGCTCTGCGTACGTTTTGAAAGTTGGGAGGTCAAAGACAAGCTTTTTCGACTTCACTGTGTTTGGATCAAGCACTACAGAAGGGTTTGTAAATACAACTACAGGAACAACAACCTTTCCACAATGTTTATGAACCCGGCGGTCTGTGTACCACGTGCCATACTCCCGAGATGTACCCATCGCGTCGCCTGAAGCATCCGACGGGCTGTCAGCAACAAGATGATAATCTGGTAGCGGGATACGCCTCTCATTCTCAATATATCGCCGAATCGCCGCTGCTTTTACTAAGTTGTCCTCCTGAATGTCTTCAAACTCCAAGGCGCGCTTGGACTCGCCTGGGCGCTGAAACCATCGGTGACCGTTGCTCCAGACGCAGCCACGCCAATGCTTTACTTCCACAACCACTATGACAGGTCCTACTGCAACAACATCAATTTCTCGGTTGTGCCCAAGTCGCTGAACATGTACACGACGGCGAAGAAATACATGTTTCCATCCGGCATCTCGCAATGCAGCTTCCACCAGTTCCTCCGCCTCCATGGAGGCCAGAAGATTCTTATGGTGAAGTGACATATGAGCGAAGGATAATATCCGACGCCAAGACCACGACATCAAGGCCTGACGGAAAAGGTTACGGCTCATAGCCACTGCGATAACCACTATAATCGCAGTGGGGATCAGAAGCAGTAGAGACGTTAACAAATAGCGCAATTCCTCCACATTGCTTCGCATCGAATGGTTTCTTAAACACCCCACACCCTCTTTGGCTTTTCGTATTGCCCCCACCAAACACAAAGCATGTGAGTCAATGCAAACAAAAGGATAAAAATAAAAAACAGAGAACAAGAAAAACTTAAATGTTCAACGACGAGTAGCCGAACAAAAATAAAATACAATACAGCAGCAGAAACAACAACAATATATATATATATATATATATATATATATATATAAACGCAACGTGAATTGCGACGGTGGCAATTCATTACAGCATCAAAAGAGAAGAAATACAACAACAATGTAGTCTTCAACGTTAGTGATGGCATTCTGTCATTGAAGCATCTCAACACAGATGTTCCCACACCTTCCCTTCTCCTCTCCTATTACCTTCATTAGTATCCATTTAATCCATATTCTTCGTCTATCTTTCGTTTTTTTTTAAAAAAAATTAATACGTAAACCAGTGCGCATACATATATATATATATATATATATATATGCGAAGCGCCGCTAATCTCTTTCACCTCGCTTTCACTCTGTCTTCCCCCTTTTCTTCATATTTCACCCCATCCCATCGCTTATTCGTCTATAGCCTTTTTTTTACTGTTGTTGTTGCTCTAGTTTTCATTCTGGGTGGGGGGTGAGGAGGGAGTCTACGCTTCTTCCGTCAACGGATGCGTGAAGATTATCTTAATGTTGATGCCTGAAATAGTGTTGTCCTCCTCGGCGATCAACTTCGCACCAGCGGGGAGCTTTTCCATTGGCGCCCATTTGCCCCTAATGGTCTTGTTCACCTGCTCCGCGCAATTCACGATAGAGTTTGTCAATTCAGTCTCCTCCGCCTCAAAGTAGACCTCCACCACATCCGTCACGACGAGCTTTGCCTTTTTGCGCAGTTGTTGCACACGGTTGACAAATTCGCGCGCTCGCCACGAATCTACAAGGGCCTGGTCTTCATGTTTGTCGACTAGCACTACCACATCGTTGTCCGTGTTGCTCTCGAAGTCTGTAATACCCTCTTTGAATTTTCGCAGCACTTTGACATCGTCGAGCGAGATCATCTTCCCACACACTTCGGCTTGCTTTTCCTTAAAGAACTTGGCTACCGCCTCTGGATCCATCGCTTGAATGGCTTTTCGGATCTGCGGTGCTTCTTTTCGGTAGCGCCTCCCCAACGTTTCCATATTGGCATCCAGGTGCGTTGTGATGTACTCTTCACCAGATGACAAAACCACTTCAAAGGCGTTCACCTCATCCTTAATGTACTCCACCACTTTCCGCACATCGTCCAAGAAAGACGGCTCAGGATGCACAATGATGACTTGTCGCACCGGTCGCTTCATGCTGATCACCATGCGGTCACGTAACACACGGACAAGATCAACGATAGTGATCATACGCGTCATAGAGCGCTCCAACGATTCATCGTGTTTAGTCGCATCATCCTCAGGAAACATGAGAAAATGCACGGAGCTCACCTGCTGCTCTGCTGGGAGAAGTGGCTTAATGCGCTGATATAGCATTTCTGCTGTGAATGGAGCAATTGGTGAAATGATGCAGGCCAGAGAAAATAAGACTGCGAGCATCGTAGATAATGCCTGAGAGCGATCTTCCAGATCAACTACACTCTTCATACGGCGACGGTTCATGCGGACGTACCAGTTGGAAAGATCAACTACAAACCGCAGGACACCTGGAATAACATTAAAGAGATGATACAATTCCATTTCTCGTTTGACATATTGCTTCAATGTTTGCGTTGAGGCTAAAATCCAACGATCCATTTCATTGGTGCTGATAATATCAAGAGAAACTTTACCTCCCTCCTGAACTGCGTAGTTAGTGTTCACAATAAAAAACTTGGCGGCGTTAAAGAGAGGCAATAGGACATCCTTCACAATAACCTTGACACCTTGTTCGCGAAACCGAAGTGGTTCTGCACGCACCACAGGGGAGTTTATCATGTACATGCGCAACGCATCTGCACCATGTGTGTCAATGACAATTGATGGCTCTGGGTAGTTTTTCAACCGTTTGCTCATTTTTTTTCCATCCTCGGCAAGGATCAGTCCATTCACCACGACGTTTTTGAAGGGGCAGACATCAAAGAGGGCAACGCCAAGAACCAGCAGTGTGTAGAACCAGCCTCGCGTCTGATCCAATCCCTCGGCGATAAAATCGGCAGGAAACCTCTTCTTAAAGAAATCTTCCTCGTTCTCAAATGGGTAGTGCACTTGCGCATACGGCATAGAACCGGATTCGAACCAGCAATCAAACACAACATCAACGCGCCGTAACGGGGGCATCCCTTGGCGTTTGCTTGGAATCGTAATGTCGTCGACAAACTGTCGATGGATATCTTTGATGCCCTTTACACCGGAAATTTCTTCCAATTCGGCGACACTGCCCACACACACCACTTCTTCCCAGTCTTCACTGTGCCATACAGGTAGTGGGGTGCCCCAGTAGCGGTTGCGAGAGACGTTCCAGTCTTTCACTTCCTCCAGCCAATTGGAGAAGCGTCGCGTTTTAATAAAATCGGGTACCCACTCGGTTGCCAAATTGGCCTTCAAAAGACGATCGCGAAGCGACTCAGCATTTACAAACCAGGAGTCGACAGCCTTGTATAAGAGTGGTGTTTCACTGCGCCAGCAAAATGGATAGCTATGCACAATGGATCCCTTGCTGTGCACTTTACCTCTAGCCTCAAGGTGTTTGAGAATATCTGGGTCAGCCTCCTTCACATAGCGCCCCTTGAAGTCCTCTACGTCTGAAGTAAACATACCGTTCTCATCAACGGGACACAACACTTCCTCCTTGGTAAGAATTCCATTGGAGATGCAAATACGGTAGTCTTCCTCACCAAACCCGGGTGCTTGATGCACAATACATGTACCTGAGTCTGCCATCACGTATGGGTCAGAAATCACACGAAATGCGGTAGATCCGAATTTCGATTGAAAATACGGAAATAGAGGTTCATACTTGGTGCCAACAAGATCGCAACCTTTAATTCGATGAATGATAGTATACGGTGAGACCACGGTATCCTTCTTTGCATCGTCTACTTTCTTTTTCTTTGGGTAGACCTCAGCAAGACGTAACTCACCGAGGATGTAGTATTGACCTGTCTGCGTGTCAAGAATCTTAACATAGTTCATATCAGGGTGTACACAAAGCGCCAAGTTGCTCGGCAAGGTCCATGGTGTTGTCGTCCATGCCATAAGGTACGTGTTTGGATCATCTTCAGTCTTAAATTTGACCACCACAGAAGGGTCACTCACATCCTTGTAGTTTAAGTTCGCCTCAAAATTGCTAAGCGGGGTGGTGCACCCTGTGGAAAATGGCATCACCTTAAAACCACGGTATACAAGCTTCTTATCCCACAAATTCTTGAACACCCACCAGATGCTCTCCATGTATGAGAGATACATTGTCTTGTAGTCGTTGTCAAAGTCAATCCAGCGCCCTATACGGTTTACTGTCTTTCGCCATTCCGAAGAGTATCGCATCACTATATTCTTGCAGGCTTCATTATACTTTGCAATTCCCATTGCTTTCACATCATGTGAGGATTTAATTCCGAATTCCTTATCTATCTCAAACTCAATGGGGAGTCCATGACAATCCCATCCGAATCGACGCTCCACGTGATGACCTGTTTGATGGGCGTAACGACACACAATATCCTTGATAGTGCCAGCCAAGAGGTGTCCATAGTGCGGGAGGCCTGTTGCAAAGGGTGGACCGTCGTAAAAATTGAAGGGTTTTTTCCCTTTGGATTGCCTGAGGGATTCCTGGAGAGCATCTATGCTCTCCCAGTACTGAAGCACCTCTTCTTCCATCTTTGGGAAGTTCAGAACTTCATCAAAGTTTTTTAGAGGCCCTCTGTCCTCACTTTTCCTCCACTCCACCATCTCTCCCTTGTTTGTTATTTTTGCTTGAGTTAAAGTGAAACACTTTTGGAGTTTTTCGTTGCTGTCGGTGCTGCGAAACGAAGAGGAGGAAGTGGTAGACGGGTCGATGGGGAGCACACGGGGATAGATGACAGTGCGACTCGCCGACGGGGTGAATGATTCACCACCCTTGCCCCCCCTCACACTGCATCGCCAGACAAGCGTCAGAGAACGCAACATTTACCAGATTGAGTTCCCTTTTGATCGTTTCGTGGTGTTGTCGGTTTTAGATTTGTGACTTTCTACAGAGTAGTATTAGTAACAGATAATTTTTTCCCCTTCCCTGCTTCTACTCTGACACAAAGAAACTTGATCACTTTTTTCGGCACATGCACACTTACGTGTGACTCCCCTCTCCCCTTCTCTTCCTACACCCTGAGTCACGCAATTTTACGCGCGTCGATTATTTACTTCCCAGCAAACCCTCTTCCAAGCTACTACCAGCACCAGTAGAAATAACCACACTTAACCCTTCTTCTTCTGCTGCTGCTGCCAGAACAACAAATCTGATATATATAACGTATTTATTGTATATATAATTCTTGCCTTGCGCGAGATTTAAAGGGAACAGGAGGGTACAAGAAAAAAAAAAGACAAAAGACTACCCCCTCCCCCACCTGCAGCTTCCACTTCTCTCAAAACAGGAACAATGATGAAAACAGAAAGATAAAAGAAATCAAGAAGAAACGTTTTTCGCCAGAAAAAAAAAATGAGAAGGCTAATATATTTGTGGGAGAAAAAAACTAAGTAGAAAGGGGTGAGAGTTAGAAAAGGGACATGTTAGTATATATATATTTTTATTCTGAAGAAGAATAACAAAGACACCCACAGACACAAAGAAAGTTGTGCCCATGCCCTTCTCAACTACTCCGATACAAGGCTGTGTTCCGTCCATCTGCTCTCATGATGGTGGCGTTGGTTGAAAATAGTTTTCTCCTCCATTCTCCTGCTTTCACAAGATATCGACCAAAAAGAGTATTTATTTCGTTCCTGTCCAATACAGAGCTTGTGGCGTAGATAGAGAAATAAAAAGGTAAAGTAACAATTCGACACTTTGAGCCCCTCCCCGGACTCCGAGGTGTCATCCCCCGAGGTATTACAGGTAATTAGGTGAAAGTGAAAGATGCCCCTCAGCCCGTCTCCCGCAGGAAACGGTAAGGGGTGTGAGCGGGTAGTTTTTTCCGAAAAGGATTCTCTTTTCTTGAGGGGCTACTTGCGTGTATCACGGATAAAGTGATCATATGGAGCGGATGACTTGTTCGTCGTGAAATGCGATATTGGCTGTGAGTCTCAGCCATTCCTTCCAGAGGCTCCCAGAGAAAGTAAAAAAAAAACATCAGCTTATAAAAACCTAATGGACCATTCTTATTTTTCTTGGAGGGGCCGTACTCCTCTTTTCCCTAACTGATTTTGCTTCTTTTTTGTTTAAATGATCTGTTGCACATTTTTTTTTTGATTTTCCAACTCCCAAGGAGAAAGAATGACCAGGAAACCACCACAAACTGCTCCTAGTCCTTTTTACACGCTTCTGCGGTCATGTAGATGATCCGTCAATCATGGTGTGAAACTGGAGTACGAAGTGTTTCACCCCTCTTGAACAACCACACTAAACCGGCCTGCAGTTTCTACCTCCGCTGCTCAAGCAAGGCGAAAGCAGAGCAGTAAAATGTTCCTTGCAACAGTACGTTTTCAAACAGTGGGACTTCTCCATTAACCGAGACCCAGTATTGCCAAAAAAAAAAAATTCTTGTAGAATTTCAAAAAAAAAGCCATTTGCGCAATCATCTTACATTATCCTACCGAACGGAGCACAGCTCGTCTCCCGATTGCCTACTATAACTGCAGCATCGTCTCAACCCGCTGTCCATCATGACATTACCTTCATGACACAGTATTTCTGGTAACTCATGTAACTTCTTAACATTTCGTGTTGTGCTGTTTCGTATGGGAATAGAAAGATTTTTGATGTAGCCACGCTCTGGCAATGGTTCAAAAAAAACACCCTCTTCACTACAAAGCATGTCAAAGGCGGGGTTCATAGTTGAAAACTTGTGGGTCGGTGATTTCGGTGTCGGAACTGGAAGTTTCTGTCGACGGAGAACAGAGCAATAGAAATCAAAAGCATCATCAGTGTACGGTGTAAAGAGGGCGTGAGCAATGATGGGAATTGCAATGCTAGAGACACAAACCACAACAGAATAAAACCCATAGAAACGCCACGTAAAAAAACAACATAATACTTGTAGAACCAGTAGAAGTAAAAAAAGCTTACCGTGTACGCTTTCCCTTTCTACCGAGGTACCTTTTGCCGAAACTGAACTGCTTGACGTGCTAGAGTCGGCTCGTCGTTTCAGAAAATGCATACAACTACTCAGTGCGACGACAACAGCGCAAGGAGGGACAAAGAACGTCATGACCAAAGAAATCAGCAGCCCCAGGTTCAAGTAATTCCTAGAAAACCAAAGAAGGTTGACCAGAAAGCCTGTCATATACGCGTCTCGTATCGAAAAAACGGGCCAGTGAATAAACTCACTTAGCGGGCGCTGAGGTTGCTCCAATGAGACATTCCAAAGGATGTAAAACAATAGCATCAAATCGATTTCCCCGTCCCCTGCTCTGCCCAACTCCCCAGCAGAAGTCCCAACGGCACGAGGGAGCGAGGGGGGAGACATCAATCAACGAAGAGGCTTTAACGGTGTAGTACTGAGGTACAATGATTAATTTGTCAGCGTCTGCAGATAGATGGAAACAGAGATACTAGTATATATATATATATATATATACCTGCTGCACACTATGGATCACGTCCAGAAATTCATTAAAAAAAAAAAGAAAGTAGAAAAAACAACAATAATAATAGAAAAGCCGATAATTAGGTGAAAAAAAGTGAGTTATTTAGCGCCGACAGTCCAAAAGACAATCATGCACGCCATGTATGAAATGGAAATAGATGCAGCGAAAAAGAAGAAAAGGTAAAGAGAACATGACACGCATGGAAACAAGCTCCTCCCCCCCTCAAAAAAAAAAAGCACAGGGAAGAAAGAGGGAAGAAGTCAAGAGTTAGCTCTGTCCATGCTATCAAGAAATTTCATCCAAGTGCACCTGCCTCATCATTTCCTGTAGTCGACATGCATCAACTCTTTGCACCCGTATGCAATCCTTTGCAAGCCCCTGTCTCTCCAAGAGCAACGCAATTCGAAGTGCAAGTAGGTGCTTGCACATTGATGACTCCTGGCGTTGAATACCAAAGTAGTTGTATGCTCTGCATGAGCAGTAGTATTGTGACAAAAGAGAGTGTTCGCCTACAAAATATAAACACCTACCAGAAAAACATCCATTACTATTCCAATTATCTTCTTGCTCTTGTTGCTGGTCGCCATCGCCCTCTGCATGGATTTCATGTGCGACGTAGCGAGTGATTGGCTCCGCACCATGTAACGCAATTCCAACCGCCGACGTGAAAACCTTTCCATGAATCAGATACAGTGGAGCCAACTTGCTTTCGAGACAACCCAAGTCTGAGGATGTCCCGGCGGTGGAGCTCCCCGTCAATGACCGCACCGCTGCCAGGTGTTCAACGTACTTGTTCAAGGCGAGGTCGGTGAGTATCGCGGGAACACTGTGACTGCTTTCAACATGATGCATCAAGGGTGTTTTTTTACAGAAACTGAATACATACACACTTACTTTTTTTTCGTCGTCTTCTTCCGTTATTGTTGATGATTCTGGTTGTAGCAGTAGTAATGATTTCGTTTTTCGTTCTTGTCTAATTCTTCTTGCTTCTCTTCAGTCGCGCTCAACCAAGGACGAAGAGAACATGAGGGTTACGATTGGGATGAAAAGAACTACCACATATTAATAAATTGAGGAAACTGCAGGTAAGCTGTGTTTGTCCACACCCAAAATTATCTTCCTTCCCCACAGCTGTGTTTCATTACATCACCGTCGACGACGCTGATGCCTAGTGTCGTTGTGCTGACGACCCTCATGACGCGATCTCTCATCTCGGTATTCGCTTCTTGATTGCTGCGCTCCCGACCTCGAATGCTGCTGTCGATGTTCGCTGCGATGACTCCTGTGCGGGCTTGTGTGACGTCGTCGCTTCTTTCCCCTGGAACCCTCTTCCCGCCGGCGTCCACTTGAATGATGTCTACCCCTTTCAGCAGAATGACGCCTCTTTCGACGACTGGAGCTCCTTCTCCGTTTTGTTCGCTTTTTCTCGGCCGCCTCTTCCTCTTGGCGCCTCTTCCTCTGTAGATCTTTTAGATCCTCAAACTGAAACTCGTCGACGATCGACCGTTCAGCTGCGAGTGGCAGGACACCCTCCATCGGCATGCTGTTGCTGTTGTTGTTGCTATTGTCTATGTTGCTACAAAGAATACCAGGGTCATTCCTATATATGTTGTTATTATTGATGTTATTGCAACTACCAGCGCCATTGACAATGACACTGTCACCGTTGAAAGAGTGTAGTCCATGGTTGTCACCCATGCAACCTTCAGGAATGGCAGCCGACTGAAGATTAAGCAATGGGCCGCCATGTACTTTCATGGGAGGTGGCGGAACAAGTGGCAAGGTGACAACAGGAAGCGAAACACCCGACGAAGAGAGATATAGAGCGGACTCAGTGAGACTAGACTTCGGCAGTGATGAGGGAACCAATGATGTGATCTCTTCTGGAGGGGCTGCACTTGCCGCTGCGTCGTTGCTCACAATGACTTCTTCCCTGGCTGTGGGGTAATTTGGTTTCTTCTGAAGCATTACGATAAGAAGCTGAATATTGCTGTTCTCCGAGTTAAGAGCTTGTTTTAGCTGTTTCTGATGCACGCGCAGCACCGAACTTATCTTTCCTTTTTCAATGCCAAAACCTAGTGTCCACTCATCTGGAAATCCAACAACATTGGAGGGGCGTGTTGCATAGAGAGCACATAGAGCAAGTACATGAGCCTCTTCTGCGTACAAATCCACTGAGCGGGGAATGTCATTTAACCAGCAGACAGCATCGGCTAGCCATTTTTTCACTGACACATCCGCAAAAGAGTCACTAGTAAATGGTGGTCTAACTACCACTGCATCATTGATGCTGCACATCGCATCGGATCTACCTCCAGTGCCGTCATCAGTGCTGCTACCGATGTGATCATCATTCTCACCTTCATCCTGAATCAACATTCCAAGAAATAGAATGGCATACTTAAAAGGGCACTCTACGAAGGTCTGAAAACCAAGTGCATGCAGAACCAACTCCTCAGCCTCCAGAACGCATAGCTTGAAATCATCATATCGCTCCTGTGGAGGCTGCAACAACTCAATAACAGGCTCACCACGACGGCGTTGGTTAAGTCGCATAAACACACCAACAATGAGACGAATACGTGTTGAGGGATCCTCAATCTTTGCTGCGATAAGCACACATGCAGCTGTCAAGTATGCAATGTCATCCTGCTTCCGCAAATGAAACACACAGTAGTCCAGCGGGGCGTATAGATCACCCATAGCGAGGATACCGGAAGGGCGTTCCTTCCCGGCATTAGCAGGTAAAGTATATAATGTGGCACTTGTTGCAGCTGCCAGCTCGGGGCCATCACCGCCATTTGGGGGGGGAACCATCGATTGATAGTCGCCACGTTTGCGGCGAATATCTTCCGCAACCGCCTGAAAACGCTGAAACAAGACAGTTGCCCTGTAAGTAACCGAGGGAGTGGTACGAAGAAGAAGACATCCTGTCCGAATGAGATCTGCGCCATACGCACAATAGCTGCGCCTCGCATCGTCCATCCATCCAGAATACAAGGACATGCCGATAACAACTTCCTCTTCTTTTTTTCCTATTTTGTTTCTTTTAATCGTTTGCTTTTTCCCCCTACACCCCACCTTTCTCTTCGGACCCCTTCCAGAGAGATGAGTGGCAAACAATTTGTATTTCTTCAGGACGATAAAAAAGTTTAAAAATGAAAAAAAGGGCAAAGAGATGAATCAACATGGTTATTTTGTGCAATTTGCGTGTGTGTGAGTAATCAAAGAAGAAAAAAAAAAAAAACAGGAAGAAACATCAAAGATTGCGCCTAGTAATGAAAAGGAGTTAGGCTTAGTGATTCCGGGAGTCTATTCTTCGTCAGCACCACTTATTTTGTTTTCCCTACAGTTATGTGCAGATTAGTTGCTCTCTGTTCGATTCTGTGTGAGCCCCTGCAGGGGTTCTACAGCATGAGGCGGGAGAGAGAAGCGGTAGTACCAGAAATCATGGTCACAAATCATTTTCATCGCTCATAATTCGATTAGTCTCAGCGTCCCCCTGGAAGTCTTTGGTTTGAGGGTTTCCCTGTTTCCCGCGGGCCATCGCCTGCAAGGTAGCGAGCTCCTCATCCGAGAGATCCATAATGGACGGGTCCACCCGTGCTATCGATTCCCTATCACCCTCCAACAGGCCCTGCTGTATGGACAAGATCTCCTCTCGGCTGAAAACCTCTTGACGTCGCATTTCCTTTCGCTCCATCTGATCCATCATCCGCTCCACCTCCATTTCTTTTGAATCAATTTCCTCCATGATATCCGCCTTAATCATGGCGCAGAGGTCTTCGTGCCTTTTCGGTGGAATCTCCCGCCTCTCAGTGCAAAATGGCGATGCATCACACATTTTGTGTGCAAAAACCTCACCATTTGTGTAGTCTTGG
Source organism: Trypanosoma platydactyli (assembly GCA_030849675.1). Lineage (NCBI taxonomy): Eukaryota > Euglenozoa > Kinetoplastea > Trypanosomatida > Trypanosomatidae > Trypanosoma > Trypanosoma platydactyli. Next base: position 179,603 of record JASANU010000913.1, read on the forward strand.
AATCGTACCAGACGTGCAGAGAAATGGTCCATGCTGTCATGATTGATGACTGCTTCACACGTACCCATCACAGTAGTACAAGTGTGTTTGCACTTCATGTACGCCGGCAACTCGTCCAGAGTGATGGGAGACGCAGCGGCACCCTTGTGGCAATCCATCACAATTTTCCGTATCCAATGACCAGACTCGGCAAAAGGATTGCAGATATCCTCAATAGCCGAGAGTACATCATCTTCCGTAACCGGCACACGTGTCTTTAAGCTTGCAATGTAGAGGGCCTTCACGTCGCCATAAGCTTTTCGTGCCATAGTGCGGCATACATCACAGCTAACTGCATCGACCACCTCGTTTGGGAAAGGAGTGTGCATCGGTTTCTCTTTCCTCGCCTCCGCCGTCACTAGCAGGATACTCGCCGCAAGCAGGAATGACAACACGAAATCTCGCATTTGATAGTCCTTTGAAAAACTGCTGCAGTATAAGCTCCCTTTCTTTATTTCTCTCTATGTGTATAAAATTGTGCCTTTCTAGGCGATTTATTCACTAGTTTTTTTCAAAAATATATATATATATATATTTTATGCTTGATTTATTTGACGTCGTGACAGTTGACACCCCTCGTGTGTCACTTTCATTAATCGAGAAGAAAAAAAAAAAAACGATACGAAAAACGGGAAAAAACATTAATAATAACAATAATAGAAACAATAGTATCTCCATGTTGATAACAAGCTATCTACAATATATACCTATATATTACCGCAGCAATAGTAAGAGTAAATGATAAACAGGTCTATTAAAGCGGCATCTAGGAGTTTCCGTCATTCTCAAAGTGATAATCATGAAGATGAATCTCCTCTATCAACTTCAAACTCCTTCTGAACACGGCGGAGACCCTCTGCGAACTGCTTTTTATTAAGCCGTAGCTCCTCATCGTCTTCCTCATCATTAAAATAGTAATACACAACTGTCCTCAGCCAGTCTGGCATGTTATCCTGGCGTGCTAGCTTGATTGCCTTTCGGTTCAGGTAGTGGCCTAAGGGCTCGCATGCATGCACCAGAGAAGTCTCAATGTTATACAAACGGCGCAAAGGTGATATGTGGCTTACATCAGATACGTCTGTCTTCACAACACCGCCGAAACGCCCCGATGAAAATGGATTCACTTTAATCGTTTCCAATTCCAACTCCTTCGGGACATCGGACGGAGAACGATAGCCGTTTAGCAGTACCTGCAGCTCCTGGTAGGTTTGAGTCAGGCGTTCGTCAGACACTACTCCCTTAATATGACTAGCACTAAACTTCATCTTCTTCTCCTCATGGTGCAACATCGTAGATGCCTCTAATTCAACAAGCTTCGCCAATACTTTAGCTGCACCTGGTCCCATGTCGGCGGCATGGTCGCCAAAACCAGCACAGACAAAAGAATTAAACGCCGCGCCATTACCAGCTATCAGCGGCATACCATCTGGTGTGTAGGCTCGAACATAGCGTGTGGCTCGTATTGGATCTTTTAGAGAATCATCGATGAGAGTGTTGTCACTTGGTTTCTGCTGAAGCTGATTTTGATAGCTCTGTAGAAGTGGAACCTCAAGACCACATTTCACCCGTAGGTACTTTTCCATACGTGATAAGATTCCCGAGGTGCCAAGTTGTGACTTTGCCGTGGAGTCAAATGAGAGCAACCCTTGAACCATAACCGTCTCGTCTTTGCTTTCAGAGTCCATGGGAATTTTGTAAGCCACCAGATGGCTGGCCGGCGATAAGGACACCACGCTGGGTGATGATGACGGCAAGGCACGCTTGAGAGCGAGGAACGCCTCACCAGCAGTTTGCTGCACTGCAACAGAGCAGCCACTCAAACCAATAATTGGAAGCTGTGAGGAGCTCCAGGTCAATTGGCCTGTCTGACTACCAGCAGTGAACACAACAATATCGAATTTGCGGTTGTTGTACTCTGTATGTCCATCAACCTGGCGTGAAAAGTGCATTGTTGATACCATTTCCAAATCGTAACGTAAGTAGGTGGTGTAATCGACAAGCTCTTCACCTAGAGCAAACTCCACACCGTACTTATCGTGAGAAATTCTTGCCAACTCACGCGTCCAACCAACTGGATCAAACATCAATGGTTTGGAGTGCGCTGTTTTCAACGGAATTGCCTCATTACTAAAAGACGTATTCCCCCGAAGCTCTACCGACACATCTCGGTTCAAAATGTATGGTGCCAAACTCGGGTGTTTCAAAGAAAGATCATTCACAACAGCAACACTAAGCCGTGAAAGATTATCGGTATGTCGCATCACCTGCTCCCCACTGGTCGCACACCAGTAGCGTGACCACAGCCACCTGTGGACAAGTGACGAAAAGAACGACCTCCATGAATCATCCCCGCCAGAAATGATGTCAGGGAACGTGAAGGCAACTGCCCCACGAAGAAGCTCGTGGTTCATTCGAAGTGTATTAATATATGGATGTAGGAGACCAACACCAACAAAAGGAAAGGCATACTGCGTTTCCCCCATGGCAACAGCTCGACGGCGCTCAAAGACGGTTACACAGAACCCAAGTTGGGCAAGCTCGTACGCTACATGCACACCCGCAATGCCGGCACCAATAACAGCCGCAGTCGGCTTGGAGGTGTCGAATCCCCGCAGGACCTCATTCGCATCATTGACACTGGTGGAAGAAGAAGAAGATAAGTCGGTAGCGCCAGAAACGCGTGAGGTAAATATCCCCATTCCTCTTCCTACTTCGCTTTGCGACTTCCTTTGCTTGGAATCGCCACGCACACCAGGTATTTGCAATAATTATAACAATGTAAATAATAGCCTATGGTAATATGAGCATACACCGCGCTAGACCAAGAATTCAATTCGCTAACAGATGTGGTATATATGACAGAAGGGGGGGGGTGAACGGGTTATTGAAACCATAAAAGGCGTGAATCATCAAAGGGTGCATTATAGAATAGGGGACAAGCATACAGTCAGCAGAACATCATGGGAATCATTAACAGACCATTTTACAAAGTCTTAACTGCAAGACAAACCATTTGTTTTATTTATTCTCCTCATTTACTACCACTATCACAACCCCTCTTTTAATCTGGGGATGGAAGGATGGGGTAATTTTCAGAAAATATGTTTTTTTTTCTTTTTTAAACGTAAGATGACTCTCACTTAACTCACAGGACGCAGGAACGATGCTGCATCGCAGAGCCAGTCCTCCTGCACCACTGATACATCTTTCATGTATCGTTTTGTCGTGCGCACCACGTTGTTAAAGATCACAAGCGCCGGCTTCTTGCGTTGGGTAAACAAAACAGATGAAGGATGGAGATGCACTATCTGCTGGCCTACCACTGTCTGGTAGTGACCGATCTTCGCGTTATAAAAAGCTCCGTTCAGACAATAACCGTAGCACAATGCACGACGAAGTAGATCAAAGTCACGCATTCTTGGGGCACCTGATTCGTGTCCGTTGAATGCTTCAGATTTTTCCCCACCGTTTGGCACATCATCGTCTACGTCACGACGATGCTTCCGGCGCACTACATCACCATTGATACGCGTGTGCAGTGAGTTTGGCACCAATGCTGGGAGCAACTTCGCATCGTCAGACTCGGACAAAATAGCGGTAAGCTGCATAATAATATCCTCTACCTTCATCATTTGCCGCTGGTTAACGGCATTAGATTCACACCACGCTGTCCTCTGCTCCTTCGGCAATCGCTTGTAAGCGTGGTAGAAGGTCACCAAAGTGGCATGGTCACCTGCGATCTTAGCAAAGGCAGACCTGCACCTGTCAGCCCTCTCTTTCATCTCGTGTGAGGTGATAAAAACGTTCTCTGTGCTCGTCATGGCAAGCGCAATAACAGTGTCGCGCTCAACATTTAGCGCCTTTCCCGCCAAAAGCACTATAGCAGCCATAGGCTCAACAGGGAAGTCGGTAAGGCGCACACCTAGCGGTGTAATGCAGCCTTCGCGGTCAAGCGCCCCAAGTAGCATCAGCGTCTCTTCCGCCTTTGCAATAGCACGCGTGTTTGGTGCATCCATAAACTCAAAGTCGGCGATGCGGTGTATGCGGAGCCGCTTCATTTGTAACACCACACTGATCAAAGAACTGCGCTGAATTTCTGGCACAGTGTTTTCCATCAGTGATTCAAAAGCCTGTGACGTGTAAAGACGGAAACATTTCCCAGCTGTCATACGACCTGCACGACCCGTGCGTTGCGTTGCCTGCGCTTTACTAATGTCCACCTCCGACAGCACCTCCATTCCAGTTTTACTGTTAAAATGCTTCGCCTTCACTACCCCGCAATCTACCACGTACTTGATGCCCTCCACAGTGATAGATGTCTCGGCAATATTTGTTGCTAGAATGACCTTTCGCGCGCCGGACAAAATAGGCTCAAATACCATCAATTGCTGTTCATACGGCATGGCGGAGTAAAGTGTCAGAACAACAAAATCATGGATATGCTGGGGCAATTGCTTCATCCGCTGTTCAAGAATGCGCTTAGCATCCTCGATTTCCTCCTGTCCAGTGAGAAAACACAGAACATCTCCTGCTTCTTCCTTCTCGTGAATCTGCAAGATCGTGCTCACGGCAGCCTCAACATAGTCTGCTTGCGGCTCCACTGTGTGGAAAACGGTAACAGGGTATGTGCGACCGTGCACCACACCAATTGGTGCATTCCACCAAAATTTCGAAAAGTGCTCCGCATTCAGTGTTGCAGACATGACAACAACTGACAGCGTCTTCTTCCTTCGACGAACAATATCCTTCAGCAAACCAAAGAGAACATCACCGTGTAGGGTCCGTTCATGGGCCTCGTCTAGAATTAAACATCGATACCGCGTGAGATCCGGATCGTTCTGAATCTCCCGTAGTAGAATGCCATCCGTCATATACTTCAAATGCGTCTGGTCACTACATGTGTCGTCGAAGCGCACAGCGTAAGCTACCTCTGTCCCCACATGAACTCCACGTTGCTGTGCAACATGACGGGCGATACTGACAGCCGCTACACGACGAGGCTGTGTGCATCCAACGATACCACGCCTTTCGGGCGTTTCCTTCGACACAATGTCATCCCAGACATATTGCGGTATCTGCGTTGTTTTGCCTGATCCTGTTTCACCAACAATGATCACCACATTGTGCTGTCGGATCATGGAGACAACGGCACCGCGCGCCTCAGCCACTGGGAGCTGCACAACTAGCTTCGTGTGTTCGGTCATAGAATCTGCTAAAGAGAGAAAACAAAGAAGAGAAAAGTAGCCCACCCTTACCTTCTTGTGCCCCCAATACCTATCTATCTCTCTACCTATACCTATATATATATATATATATATATATAGGTATAGGTAGATAGGTATACAGCTGAATTTTTTTTTCGGTATCAAAGGGGGCAACGCTACATATTCATGGTGAGAAAGGATTGGGACAAAACACCAAAGAAATATCACATGGTGATCTACACACATATCCACATTCCCAGAGAGTAAAGACACACACCGTCCACAGGAAACCCTCTACGACCAAAAATTAGCTTCTACCTCCTCAGCCCCGTTCGAGATAAAAAGAATAAAGAAAACCATAAAAAGATGCCGCGCAAAACAAGTATGCCGCTGGAGCAGGCGAATAAGAGAGTGTAAAAAATGAAACTTTTTTTTTCACTTTAACTTTTCCTACATCAAGCAATGTTAATACACCTTCACTAAATACTTCATCCACATCTATCTTGCTCGAAGGCACGCGCGTCCGGGAAGGTCGAGCATACCTCCGAATCTTTTTTCTCCACTTTTCCGCATTGCAATGGGCTACGACATGAGCTCCTTGGGGAGAGGTTGGCAAGAGGAAAGTGAACTCACTGTATCTCTTGGAGATGCACAAATCGGAGCTGGAGCAAGGAAAGAAACGTAGATCAAACAAAGTAAACACACTAATCTCTCAAAAACAGCAGCAACAACAACAAAAAAGATAATGTTGTGGGGTTAAGAAGAGGGTTTTTTTTTTTCTAGCGTAAACAATTTTTAAGCCTAGTTCCCTCTCTTGTAATGAGTGGTGTGCTTATAGACCTCTTCTATAAGCTCCTTGCTTATATTAAAGAACGTAGTTTTCAGCTTATTGGCAAATGGGAAGATACAATGCAGCGTGGAACCAAGCACATGTGTTCCACCATTCCCTTTCAAGCCAGGGGTTTTCTCTGGGCGCCAGACTGTTGTCGGGAGTCTAGCCATGCTTGTGTAGGGATCCGTGCCACCACCTGCACCAGACGTAATGAAATCCGTTCCATTAAAGTGGTGCACCTCAAAAAAGTGATCGTCCCCGTTAAGGTACAAATGAATCCGATTTTTTGCGAGAAAGGGCAGCAGGAACATACGAAGTAGCATATTCTCATGTAGGAGGCCATGTACACCCCCCGAAAGAAGCGCCTCATGATTAACAACTAGTCTCCAGCGATGGTCATTCCCTTTTTGAGAGGATGCAAAGAATGCATTACCACTCAAGATCTGATTTTTTTGCTTCTTTCTCTCGTAACTACTCATGACAAAAATATCCAGCAACTCAGCTGGACAGGATTGTGACAATGGCAATAACGACCGAGTGTTTTTATTCCCACCAAGTTTAGCTGGGTCCCGTTTACCCCTTTTCTCACATCTCCTAATTAAAGGAATATGGACACCGTAAGATGAAGCCGGGAGGTACCACCTTGCGTTTTTCCTCCCGTAATCCACCTGTGCAGAGATTCTCCCCACGAGGTCATGATTACCTACCGAGACGAGAAACGGCAGCCGATGGAAGTCATCATCCGAAAAGGGATTCTCAAATGTTCTCACCCACTCAGGGTCAGAAGACGAAAATACACCCCGTGGGTAAAAATTATCCCCTGTAGAAACAATGAACTTTACCCAATGCTCCCTTATCATGCGTTTTAGTTGTCTAATCACAAGAGATTGATATTTACCTGGGAATCCCCAGTCGCCAATAGCAGCGAAACATATAGGTGGAACGGAGCCAGCATTATCTGATCTACGATCAATGGAAGCAAGGATGTCAAATCTCACCAGGCACGCAGATGAATTCAATCCATTTATTTTAAAACCCGACTCGTCTTCATGGTATGGTTCATAAGATCGGCAGGAAATCGATGGTCCCGGGAGCGTTACCTCAATCACCTGAACTTTTTTACCCATTAGGGGTTTTCTTCCATTGTTTCGTGGTCTGAACATCCCCTCAAGAGTTGTATCAGTTGAGGAAGAGACGTCACACGTCAAGCAATAAACTTTGTGAATCGTTAGAAGCGGCATCAGTTCCATCTCCATTACCAAACGATGTGCACGCATATTCCTTGGGCAAGAAAAGGCAAAGCTCTCGAAGCGTGGGTGCGGAGTGCATCCATGGGGCACGCGCACAAGGGTTCCCCATGAGCCACTGAGCCAAAAACATGCGCCTAAAAGAGCGTCAGAATTTTCCGAAGAATAATCGACCACCTCCTTGTCGTTCAATTCCGACCTACCCGCCGAGTTACGATCCCAAGAGCTGTAGTAGGGGGAAGAAAAGAGGATAACAAACAGCAGAGAAGAAAGAAAAGTTGCCTGGAGTACTAAATCTAAACTACAGCATATCCATTTTGAACCCGAACAGGAGAAAACCTGTTTACGATATTCGCCGCCTTTCTCCAGGCTCTTACCATGGTAAAAAAATCCTCCCATTAGCTTTGGCTGTAAAGCGAGGGAGGAGTGGGCACTGCGGTGTCTTTCGCTGGTGTATTTAAGACGAGAAGAAACGCAGAACAAAAAAATGGAAAAGAAGAACAGATGTATAACAGCATATATATATATATATATATATATATATATGTATAGAAACAAGAGAGTTGCATCACATTATTTTCTGCTCCATGGTTTTTAATAAAAATTGTACAAGCATCCACTTATTATAGATGACATAGAGGAGCGAAATTAATGATGCTAGAATAAGGCAAGCATGTGTTAACTACACATTGAAACAACGTCTCCACCAAACTGAAGCTCTTTCGGTGTGTTTCCTATGAAATGCTGAAATTGATATGCAGTATAAATGTAGAAAGGTATGTCAATCGGCTGGAGCCGTAACCATTCTGCCCTTGCAGCATCACCCATCGGTGTCTTTGCCTTTAGAGCCGTTGAAAGCAGCTGGTGTCCAGGATAGGTCGCTTCCGCCCACTGTTCCGCCAAAGCAAGCGAGAGAGTAATTGGAATCGTTCGCCCCCGCATCGGACGCGGGATGCGGTGATGAAACATCCTCCACATAACGTAGAGCGGTGGCATGATGATGCAAGTTGGCGCCAGATACAATTGATACTTCATAAAACGGTAGGATGTCCAAAAAAGCATTTCTTCCTTCGTGCTGGGAAGTTCATCATCGACGCAGATACGGCGACAGTTGTCCATAAGAACTTTAATGTTTCGTGTCTTTTCACGCGTGTGCCTCTCACTAGGGATCGGGTAAAGAGGAACGCGGTACTGCAATCCTTCTGTCCCTTTCCAGCTCCGTGTGATGGGGTCATACTCGCCAGGGTTTTCATCCTCTAGCGTGGCTGCCTTGAATGAAGTCTGGACAGAACCTAAAACAACCTGCGCAAAATCTGTGATAAAACCGGCAAGAGCGCTTGACAGGTCAAACAGCGACGGTATGCATTCAATGCCTGTGTTGTAATGCGACATGGTAGAAAAGCAAGTGCCGACTCCACTCTTTTCACAGCCACTAATACGTATTGCGTGCGCAGATGATGCACAAGGGATAAAAGAACGATTAAGAAGAGGGGGAGGGTGGGGGAAAAGTATTGCACTCAGAAATTCTGTTTCCTTCGCCAGTTGCAACGTGAAGCAATAACCAGAACAGTGAGAAGGAAAAATAATAATAATGATAATAAAAGCGGCTTTTTTTTTTTATGGAGACGAGTTGGATTTCCACAAATCGAATTCGGGCCGCGCAGGAAGCATTAATGTTTTCATCATCGGATCATTCTCTTTCATGTTGCGAAGATACAATCGCTTATTGCGGTGAATCCTAATATACTCTTTGCGTTCCTCCTGCCTAGGCGCATGCGCTTCCTTCTTAGCGAGACGCTTTTTAAGCTCCTCAGCATTTCGAAACCGAATGTTTGTCTCGTTTATTGATAGTGAGGGTGAAATAGTACTCACATTATCGCATGGGCGACTAAAAGCATAAGCGCGGTCCATACGATCGACTGCTATCTCGGCCACATAAATCATTTCATCTCGTTTTTCGGCACAACGCATTTCCTCACAAATTTGAGCAGCACGTAATATAATCCCGACAGCATCTGGGTGTGAGTGTGAGCATGCCTGTGCAAACTGAGAGCAACCCTCCACATATTGCAGAAAAGTGTCCTGATCCGACTCTGGAAGCGCATCGAACTGGCCGATTTGGCCCGAAATCCGCATTTCACTAAAACACTCCAGAGCCTGGAGCAGCAACTTTGCCTTGTCAAATCCACGGTTGTTATCCTTCACTCTCCAACGAGAGCGCATGATCCCGACAATAGCGTTGAGTCTTTCTCGAGGAGGAAGATCGCTCAGCCTATTAGTGGAAAGCAGGTAGACGTCGTTGTTCGAATCCTGAGCATAATCAGCAAAGCACTCGGTGGCCTCCCGCTCGTGTCCCACTTCGTGCACCAACTCGTAATTGTTCCCCCCCGTCAGCCACCAGTTTCGCGAAAAGCGGATCCGATCCTTTACCAAACTTTTGTGTCGGGCAGTAGGGTACTGATGCAGGTTACGCAATCCTGCCTTTTGCTCGGCAAGGGCCATGCCACACGTGGCATTCTCCAACCCTGCACGCGTCACTGTCGATGTTAGTACATTGTGTTTTAGGCGTTTCCACATCTATTCTGTAGTGGATACAGAGAGAAAACAATTCCCCTATGTGCACAGTGGACCAGATACACACTACTCAGTGAAGATGATGATGATAGGAAAGCAGTGTCCGGAGAAAAACCACAAGGAATAGATGCACAATATCAACAGCAAAACACACACAAACGCAAAAAGATAATAAGGTGATACCACTTAGCGCTGTACATACATATATATATATATATATATATATATATATATATATTACAAGGCATCAGACAGATCCTCTCACCACCTCTTTTTTTTCTCTTCTTTTGTGGAAATCATGAGCTCACCATTCGGTCTTGCCTTTCCTCACAGCACGTGAGAGCGCCATTCGATCCTGTGTCTTTTTCCGTGTGGTCTTCTTCTTTTTTTCGTAAGCCACTGCATTTCCTTTTGAAGCATTTTCAGATTTTGGCGGTGTCTCACGCCACTTGCTTCCTGCCGCACCAAATTTCTTTTCATCGTACCACGTTCGCGGCTGCCTCTTGGGGTCACCGGAATTAGCGTCACCATCGTCATCTTTATTGGCGTCGACAGCGACATCGGAGGAAGTCGAGTCCGAATCATCAGTGCCAAGTTGGGCCTCGTAGCCACGGGCCTCTGCGGCATCCTGCGCATCGTCATACTCGTCCTCGTACATCATCTCCGTTAGCATGCGAATCTTTTCCCTCATCGATTCGTCCACTTCAAACATTCCCACACCGCCGTCATAGTTATCGGTGTGAAGCGTAGCATAACCATCGCAAGTTGGACTTTTCTCATAGTGTTCAACCTCATTTTTCCCGTTAATTGCCTCATACAAATCACAACCAATAAGCAAATTCAAGTCAACCTCACCAAGCTCACCATCATAGTCAGATGATGTGATAAAGTGTGCAGAGGAACTAGTCATAGCCGGTCCTAAAATCGCTGTTTGGGGAGCTAAAACCTCATTGGATGCGAAGGGGGACGATGGGGGCATCCTCGTCAGCTGAACAAGAAGATCTGGAGTCACGTTATCCATCGACGCATCCAAAATAAAGTGTTCCACATCATTGTTATAGTAACGCAGGGCCGCCTTTATACCCTGCACATTAAAGTGCGGCATGACATCTAGCACAATATTCACTAGTGGATCCTCAGACAATGTCACCGATGTCGAAGCAGGCGATGATGTTATCTTGCTACCACTGTTTGCAGTGGTAACAGCAGTAGCAGCAGCAGCAGATTGCCCTGCGCTTCGCTCAATAATACCTGCAACAGCATCTGTGATGCTCCGCTCTGACGCTCCAAGCTCCTCTGCTTCTAGAGAATTAATGAATTTGTTCTTCAAAAGTATGTCAATATGAAGTCCCTGGTGAACCAGCTCCAACAGAAGCAGCTCAAAGTAACGGGAACGACTGCAGGCGAAGCCATCGGCGAAGTCTTTGCTGTCAGGGATGGCACCATTCAAACCTTTCAGTACCTTCCCGATCTCCAAATCGTCGGGATCCGACAATGGGGGTTTGAGTTCGTGAAGAATCATTACTAGTGAGTGTCTGGAATCGGAAAGCAATAGAGCGGGGATTCCGCGAGTTTTATGTGTGATGTGAGAGGTGATCGCTTCGTAAGACGCAACAACACGCTCCACACAATGAGAGCGGTGATGACCAATTGTTGTCTTGTATGTGCGGTACAACACAAGTATCGATGCGACATTCACAGCAGCATTTACGATAACAGAGTTCGCCTTTGAAAGTTGCTCTCGAAGTCCAGAAATTGTTGAGCAGGTAAGCAAAAAATGTTGAAGAATAGGTGAAATCAAATCCACCACAACCCGTAAACACTGCAGCATACGTGAGAGTGGCACATAATCAGCCAGAAAAGGGCTACAATGCAGAAGAGACCACAAATGTTTCACATGACGATACACCTGCTCAAAGAGAGGAATCACATCACCTGAAAGCCGTTGATGACGCCCACGTGCAAGATCCCTCACACAACGCACCGCCAGGCGAAACGTCGCATCGCACCAAGAGGCAGCAACACCCACCATGGCACAGAGATATCCTGGATTGATAAGAATTAGTGATGTGATAGTCACAGAGGCAATGGGACCAGAGTGACGCAATATCATCAGTGACATGGGCAAGCAAAGGGGAGATGTGATGACTTCCCCCACCCGCTTCGCCACATCTACTACACCGACACCAACACGCAAAACAACGGAAGTGCTCGTAGCCAGTCGCACAACTAGTTTAATGAGGGCGAATTCATCGCGTCGTCGGTGTCGAGGGCGGGAAACAGAGCTGTGCATGTTGTCCACAGCTGCAACAAGATTGCAGAGAGCGAGTGGCAAGTTCTTGTGGTTCGCCACAACCGTCCAAAACGTCTGGTCGTCGGAGTCTGCAATGAGAGCGACATCATGCCATGTCTTCTCGGAGACATCGGTACTTTGAAGAAGCGAGTTGCAGATCAAGCCGTCAGCGTCAGAAAATGCATCTTGAAGGGTTCGTGACATGAAAATCTCCTTCTGAACTACTTGAGTGTAGAGAAACAGAACAGAAAATTTGTTACCCACTACTTTTTTTCCCCTCCTCTTTAGGCTTCACACCGTCGCAGGAAAAAAAAAAACACTCCGCTACCACCCAGCAATTAACAACAGAAAAAGAGGAGGAATCACAGTTACGGTTAGACGTATCGCAAAAAAAAAAAAAAAACCACTAAAAATGGTAGAGGAGAAACCAACAGGAGGATATATATATATATATATATATATATATATATAACCGTAAGCCTAACGTGTGACGAAACTGCAGAGAAGCGAGCCCCACCACTTCGCCACATAAACACGGACAAGATATTACCGAGAGAGGGAGGAAGACAGAAAAGAGGGAATAATAAAAAACAAGAAAATCCTTTGCTAGTCATCAATCAAGCAAAAAAATATTCATCCAAATCCTTTATACTGGTCACCTCACACAACCTCTTGGTTTTTCGTGACATTTCGTCAGAGGTATGTCTATCAACTAACGGATCAATGCTTGGTGGTGCATTTTCCGGCACCCACGTAAACATCCCGGGAAATTCGTCCCGGATTAGCTTCTTTAACTGACGTATAATTTTGTCCACGAACAGCACTAGAGGTAAATAACCTATATCAGAAAAAGCATGAATCTCTAGCAGCGAAACCGCGTCGTTCAGGCCGCTAGGCATCACACCCCCGATCCACTCAGAACTCCAAAAATAGATAAACACTCGAGGAGGGCAAACAGCCTCCTCGTTAAGCGTCAAATCGCCCAGCCAAAGAGCCTGAAGGAAGAGACGGGCAAAAGGGCATATATAGCGCTGCAACCGGCTGATGAGCATCGGGAAAAAATCAGGCGGGCAACCACGGAGGCCCAACACACGCGTAAGCACATGGCTCTGCGGGTCATCATCAGTCACACCCCGGACAGACGCTAGACGACGCACACAGTTGATCACCTCTACTGGGCATTCAGTGCGTACTAAACTAGGAACTACGAACTCCACCAACCCCATCTGATTCATCGATTCGAACAGTTCCTTCGACTTGTTTGGCCCCAAATCCGAAGAGCCAACAGATGATACAAAATTTTCAGACTCAATGTCTCCTCCTGTATGCACTAAAAGTGATGAATTAGCTTCCCCCACGTCTGCCGCTAAATATCTCCGACAACGTCTAATAAACGCTGTATCAGAAAGTAGAAGTAACATTGTAAAAATTTCAGTTGTCTCAGATAGTGCATGGTCAAGATTAAGGCTGGGAGCGAGCCTGCAAAATAATGCATGTGAAAACACGCCACGCAAGACATCACGATTAGGATCACAGCGACTACACTCATCCAGGCCCACATCTGCAAGCAGTCTTCCATTTTCCTCCGAGGGTTCTAAAGTGAACCTTGAATACGAAAAAATAATTGATTGGGCGCGATTGACAAGATGTGGGTGAAGACAAATCGACAAATCATGTCTTGAAAGCCCCCTAGGTCGATGATTAAAAAGAAGAAGTTGGCCAGCATACCGCAACTTCTGCAATATAAATTTTAATTGTTCCTTACACGACAACCCTAAAGCATACAAAAGCCCCCAGAGAATGTCAAGGTAGACAATAACAATCTTACGATCGGCCTTTACACGTAGGATGAAACGAGCAGCCTTCGTGTTGACATCATCAAGCACGCAATCTGCTGAGGAAACAAGGAATGAATTCTGGCGTAAACCGTCATTCTCACCATCACAGACCGCCTCATTTGGCGCAAGTGTAAATTCACCCAAAGAACTACGACGACCGAGAGCAAACGCATTTTGTGCCAAGTGACTTTTGCGCCATATCTCCTCAGAATCAATCGACCTACGATCGTTTCCAAAACGATGTGCAACCACACTCTTCAGCATCAAGTCACACACAAAGCTCCACATTGCAGACAATGTGGACGGACCACCACGATTTTCAGCAATACAAGCACCATCCACAAAACTCACGGCGAAAACAGAATGAATCAGTAAAGGTAAAGATAATAAACTTAGATAACTACTGCAAATAGACCGTAATTCCGCAAGAACACGCTCCACACCACAACGGGAGTGATCTGATAACAGATCCATATGAGTACCGACAAGCAGAATGCTTGGGTGACAGCCATCTGGGGGTACTCGGGTAGCAACCATCGCAAGCAAGTCGCATAGAAGCTTACGATCCTTAGGGTGGACAATGACAGATGACCTTCCTCCCATGTCTTTCCCTCCATTCTTCAAAACGGAGAAGATACTCTTCTCCGTCAATAATCGTTGTTTGATGTTCGTCAGTGCAAGTGTGATAATGACCGTCCTGGTGCACCCCAAGAAGAAGCGACCACCACCACCACGCACTGGAAGTGGCCCGGGGTCGAAGACCCCGAAACGCAGAGACTCTTTTCGCCTCGACATGGACCGACGGTAGATATATGCAGAAAAGAAACCAGAGTACAGATTTTGCTGGTCCGACGCGGTGCGCAGTCGAGACGCGACTCCAGCAGCGGCAGAAGCAAGAGACGTACGACCACTTCCAGAATCCCCAAGCACATGTACATACGCGTCGATTGTAAAATCTTCCCGTTTTTCCCTACCATCACTTCTTGACTCGCACCCCGAACGCGCTGTTAATACCTCGCCCGCCAGAGACACAGCGGGTAACGGATGGTCTGGTCGCCCACTCGCAATGGATGGCGTAATCGAGCCTACATTATTCTTCTGGAACGTTTGATCCCCCCAGAGCACCGAAGACGACGAGGAAGCGCGTGAAAGGTTTCCGCCATTCCCTCGGAGGTGCTCCATAGCGTGGAGCAGAAGACGCCAGAAACGACCCCTCCACTCTTCCACGCAACAGAATGTGTGTGGGGTGATGAAGAGTTGCGATGATGGTGAAGAAAATAATGAGGAGGGGAAAGGAGACTTCTCAATTCCCCCCTTCTCTATTAAAGAAAAGAAAAGAAAGTGTTTGTAGGCTCCCAGAAATGTTTTTTTTTTTTACAAAATCAAGGACAAAAAATTAAAATACTCTTAAGAGTCTGGGAAGACTTCTCAACGTCTGCAAGATAAAAAAAAAAAGAGAGAACAATGGTATAGAAGAAAGTAGGTGCTGAAAGCACCTTTACACACACCGCACGGGGCGGCGAAGAATGAATCGGGTGAATTCTCAGAACTAGCCCCCTTTTGTGCCGAGCTGCATGATGAAAAATGAAGTAGTTGTTGCGTCAGTTTATTGAAGTGGCAAAAAAAAAATTAGGGTAAAAGGCTCGTTCATTCCCGTCTCAAGTTCTCAAAGATGCAAAAGAGCAAAAAAAAAAATTTTTTTTTTAAGAGAGAGAGGGAGTCAAGAAACCACACCAGAGATGAGGCGGCCACACACTGCCTGAGACAACTCTCCCCAGTTGCACCTGACTAACCGCAAACACACACAAAGTCGCGGTAGCACCAGCAGAAACAGCTGAGGAAAAAGCCTCCGAGAACACGGGAGACATCATACAGACACTCCCCGCCCTTTAATTTTTTTTCTTCCCTCACAACACATTATGAAGCCTATCAGAGGAGACCCTACCTCTATACGCACATACACACACACACACAAAAGAAAAAGAAATGCGATATTAGAGGGAGAGAGTGTCAATTCAGAAAAGTAATTCACTCAAACCTTCAACGCAGAACCCGCATGTGTTGATCTAAAGTACTCGACAAAATCGTCAATAGCGCTCGGCCATGCATCGCTCACGTCGTACGTGTCATAACACTCTAATGAAGTGAACTCTAGCAGCTGTTCCCAGAGGTCCTTGCTAATGGCCTTTCGACGAAAAAGTTCTTTTGTTGTGCAGAAAGTAATCCAGCTGTCAAGTTGCTCAAATCTCTTGTATTCTGGAAACAACATCCGCCAGAGCTCTACCGCCGAATCTATGCTTATTCCTGCCTCACCCACAAACTTCTCAATTGTCTCAGACGATTGCACCCATGCAAAAATAAAACGATAAAACTGCTTGAACTGTTTCGCGTCGTTATGAAGCACAAGGTCAACCTTTTTCACATGATTCTGAAGAGCTGCAAGAAGCGGTTCAAACTCTGGTCTCTGGGCTGTCACTGGTGTGTGAAGATGACACTTGGTCAGAGACCCACTGGAAGTACTCAGAGCTATCATACCCCGCATGAATTCGTTTTTCGTGATGCTTAGTGGTGTCTGACACGACCAACTCCACGCGAGGTGGTAAATCGACATGTTGTCCAAAGAAACCCCAATCATCTCCGCAAGGGTCCCTAACCGTATCACATCCAAAACATCACCGCACACATCCCCGCTTTTCGTATTCTGGCACAGAATGTGCTTGAACAAAGCATCTAGCACATCCTTCATCGTGTCTTTATCCCTGGGTCTTCGCAACATCTTCTTCACTCGCACCCACAAACTATGACGCAAAGAAGAAAGGGCGAAAAAATGGGGAAGGAAAAAAAGAAAATAGCGCACAACTGGTGGGCCCAGCAAAGCCCGCTTCACCGTATTCTTCAGATAGTCATACCAAAAAAATTTTGACTGAAAGAAGAGAGTCTGTTTTTTTTTGTTTTTAATTCCTCCGCACACTGTTCGGACACGGCCACATAACCATATTTTCCCTCTATGGAACAGATGCAATTCCTACGACATGCACTGATATGGCCGGGGTACATGTCGGGTCACTTCTCCACACTTGTTTACCGATTCGTCACGTACATCATTTTTGCAGGGTCTGTGCGGTTCACGCAGTTGCACACCGTGTGTATGTTGCAGCGCCGCTCGCCTGTCCTAACCCACTTCCCGCCCTTTTTCTGCTTCACCGGAAAGCTCACATCATGACTGTGAATCATCTTGAGATCCCCCCTCCGGCGTTTCAGTTTGCCCTTTTTCGTCAGTGTCCTCGGACGATCAGCTTTTGAAAGCTTGCGCTTCTGTTTTGGCGTTTTACGCGTCCTCTTCCCCATTTTTTTTTTTTCCTCCTTACCCTACCACTGTGTCGGTCAGCTTCAGCTGCCAAGACACCACTCCCACCCGCAGAACACAACAAGACGGCAGAGAAAAGTACAACAAAAGGAGAAACGGTCGCGTAGATGGTCATGCCGCAAATGTACATAAGAAAAAAAAAACAGAGCGATCCGCATTCATAATATCGTTCGCGGTATTAATCGCGTACAAAAAAAAAGGTAAAAACAAAAAACAAAAATAACGCGCCTGAGCTATCAGAAGAGCAGACAGGGAGCTTCATTGTTTTTTTTTTCTAAAAACAAATTCATATCTGTGTTGCGATCAAGTAAAAAAAAAAAAACAACGATAAAAGACGAAAACGGGTTAAGAGATTGTACAACATCCAGTCGTTTCATGGAAAAAGATATATATATATATATAACGAAAATTCTACTCCTCTTCTCTTTCTCCGACTTAACGAAAAGCTTTTCTCTTTCCTTTCTTTTTAAAAAATGCATGTGTGTCTCAGAAACGCATTCAGAAGAATGGAATAATATTCACTTTCCTACCCCCTTTGGAAACAAGAAGAAAGAACCGAAAAGGAAAAGAAATCTTTCAAGTGTGATTTGAATGAAGCTCAGTTCCTCAATAGTTCAGAACGGAACACAATAAGTCGTCACGTCTTCATTTCCGCTTTCTTGCAAATACTGACCAGCAGGAAGTGCCGAAGGCGCCTTTAGGCCATCTCCCACGTGAGGCGGGTGGAAATTGGGTAGGGGGAGGGGGGGGTTTCAGAGAACTTACACTTCTCGAAAAGGCTTTGGGAGAAGAAAAGAACAAGAGTGGATTTAAAAAAGAGATAGCCAGGGCGATACCATTTACATCGCAGGCTTTCAGAAAAAGAAGAAGATGAAAAAAAAAGATTCATTCCTCACTATCGTTTGAAGTGACGAAAAAGTCAGAATAAGCGGAGAGAGTGTGTCAGGTAGATCTGATGGTCTGACAAAAGGCGTAGAGTTGAGTCATTCCTCCCGCGATTCTTCCCGAAAGATAAGAAAAGAGATAAGAAAAAAGATCGACGTAAAAACAAAGAGGAAAAAAGATAGAAGTGAAATTTAGTTTGACGAAACAAAAAGAAAGGGTGCATAAAATGAAGTACCTACCGCGAATGCAACTGGTGATCATTAGAAATACATTCTCATTTTGAAAATCACTAGAGGCGAGAAAAAACAGGCTTACAACAGTAAATCTTTTTTTTAAGTCACTTGAACGAGAAAAAGGGAAGGTTTAGGAAGAAAGTAGGTGAAAAATATATAATTAATGTCAGTGAAGGGGAAAAAATCATGAACGAATGACCACTTGCAAGTTTGGATATTCGACAAAAAACACACACAACATTTCTTCCTCCTTGTCCTCATGCTGCAATAACATCTCTTGGAGAATTTTGCTCATCCGTTGAAATCACTTTCTTGTTCTTTTTCTTGTCCTTTGGGGCGCCGCTGAGGTCAATATCATCGCACATGCGGGCGGATGGGATAAGGAAAATAGTCAGAGGAATTTGCAGCAATGGAGTCAGAAAGCCGCCAATGATAAGAATCATCATCAGATTTGAGAAGTCGCACGGAACCCTCGTCTTTACTGGCAATGCGTACTCCATGATCAGGGAGCCAATTGTGGAGGCCATAGACTGACCAAGGTTGCCCGAGGCGGCCAAGATGGCATACACTGTGCTTTCACTCCCTCGGGGACACAACCGTGACAGCAGCAGAATCATAGGCATCCAGTTCAGCATCGAAATCACCTCCGCAACGACGGCATTACCCAAAATATACACAACCTTATCGCTGACATAGGGGAGGTTCCAGCGCATCACAATAATCAAATCGAAGAAGGATGTCAAGACACCCAACAGAACGGTGACGATAAACGTCATCCGGTAGGTTTTCTTAGAGAAGATGTAGTTAAACATCCATATTCCAAGGATTGCCGTGAAGCTGGAAACGACACCAGCCACAGTCTGCAAGAAAAAAAGATTGAAGTTCGGGCCATCTGGAACGCAGTCAGGTCCAGCCCTGAAGAAAGCAGAGAAGGCTCCTGGAAATCGCAGACCTGACGCCATCTGGAGAAAGCTAAACAGGTTAGCCTTCGCGACGATCATTGGTAAAGCGTAGAAGTTAAAGCCGCAGTGCACGCACGAAACCACAATAGCAGCAATAAGAAGATCCGATGTTGAGCCAAGGATAGAAGATATGGCCACAGTGACAACACAGCAAGCCATCAGCACGCTGTATATTACCACACGCGGGTTACGGAAAAAAACTTCCTCATTGATCTCAAAAACACCACAGCAGCATTTATGTGGTTCCACGAATGTAAACTTTTCCACATCGCACGCTGATGAGCCATATGGTGCGCTGGAGTCATATCCCAGCATGTCAGGTTCCGCGTTAATAGGTTGTATCACCTGATTGCCAGAATCCTTCCCTTCCTGCTCATCACTCGCCGGTAGTGCCAGCGGTATCGATTTGGCCTTCATGGTCTCCTCGTAAAGAATACGAGCATCTTCACAGCGCTCCTCACGGTTGGTGTGCTCATCGAAGAAATTAAAAATGAAGAATACACATGTTGCCAATTGCAGCACGGTGGCAATGAACGGGGGGATATATGGAAATCCAGCATCACCCAAGGGGCCAACTACACTTACGGAGATAAGTGAGCCAGCTATAATGAACCACCAGATCCAACTTACCAGGGAAGGACCAGGACCAGGGACCCGGCGCATCATGCGGCTGTAGTGACCTTCCGTTAGGATGTCTACGTTAGCCTTGGTAAAGCAGTTCACGAATACCAGCCCCGCAGCAACCGGCGCGCTAGACTCCACAGGAGGCAAAAAACCGTACGCGAGAGAAAGAGAAGAACCGACAACACAGGAGGCGAACATGTACCAACGCTTGGTATACCCAAAGAAGGGAAAAATATCACTTATTGCAGCTGTAAGTGGCTTGATCGACCAGCCCATTCCAGAAACGTTCTCCATCCGCTGGTAGACAGTGCCGTCCACACCGAAGTGATCCATATACATAGCGAGCTGAGAATAGCGAACCAGATAATCTGAGAGCCCCTTGCATAAGAAGTAGGACATTCCAAGGGAGAAAACGGCCTTTGGCCCATAACCCTCCGTTGCCTCCCCAAACAAGGGAATATAGCGAAGAAACGGGGCCCGCGCAAAGAGGGTGCGTGCATCAGGGTGAATGAAAATCTTCTCACGTACCTCTTCGGCGTGCAACGATTGAGGATTATTGTCGTCATTTCCATGAATAAACTCGGTTGCCACATTTTCAAGCGGAATCGCTGTCTTGGGCGCGTGCATTTTTATTTTGTGTGTGTGTGTGTGTGTTTTAACCCCTTCACTTTTCATTGAAAAAGGTGGCAGTCCAAGGAGCAGAGAAATATATATATATATATATATATATATAAAGAAAGGAGATCATAAAAAAACAATGGGAATACCCGTCACCATAAGTAATCCCGTACAAGACACAAGAGAGCAAAAACGTCACACCAAAAACTCGCTTCCGGCATATTGCAGCAAAAAAATTTTTTTCTAAGTCACCCTTCTTTGCCTTATCACAGAGCCTGCACCCCGACTAAGTGGATGCCATGTATTCAAGTAGCTCCATTGCCACCTCCAAATGCCCTAGGCCTTCTACCAGACGAAAACACCTGGCCTGTTGCTCGGGCATCATGCTATTTCGCTGCCGCCACAAGTTTTCCAGTAATGTTACCAAAGCCTCACGGTATCTCCCTCCAATCCCGATACGCTGAATGGCCCCAATGGTGTTCAATGCCTCTTCGATGCTCATATCACCACCATGGCTGTTGACTGCATCGCATAGCGGTCCAAAACGGTACGAGTCAACGTCAGAGAGACTGTAGTTGCTTGCAATTACGGAAAAGAGATGAGACAAAGTGGCGGTAGGTTCACGTCCCAAGTGACGCGACTGTATCCGCTCGGTTAAGTAGAGAACACGCTCCTTGGGGCACGTTGCCCACGTCCGGAGAAGTACCTCAACCGGATTTTCACCAGAACCCAGGTCAGGCTGCACAGGAATCATTGGATGCTCGCGAACACCAGCGAAAAGTAACGCGTTCATTACAAACGGCCCATCAGAAGGGTCAACATCACAACGCAGGCGCTCTGTGAGTACCTCAACCGTTCGAACCACCTTACCCTTCCAAGACTGGCGAAGATCCTCTGGTACTGAATCCGTTGATATGCCCCCAATGCCATACAACATCTTACATCGCTGCCTCGTTGAAAAGTGGGCTATGCTCCTCCGCACTGTTCGTGTCATTATAAGACGGTACTTGTAGTGTGTGATACCCAAGCAGGTCAATGCGTGGCCCACATCTATGAACCACACTGGCGCCAGTACGTGATTTGTCGAGGAGCGAAACTCAAGTGGTTTATGGGAGCGCAAAGCATGCAAAAAAATACCATCAAGGAGTGTGCTTTCATTTGGTGGTGGCTGCCGTAGCATTGCCAAGCCCATTGTAAGCTGGCGTACCCCCTCCGAATTGCACTTCTTGAAGTCTATGAGACTGGAAAAGAATTTCTGATGAATGTGTCTGTGTTGAAGAATCCCCAAACTGTAGACAACCTGTGCTAACTGCTGGCTTGTAACTAGTGCATGGGTAGAAAACAGCACGTCGCAGCAAACGTTGCACAGTTCGGCATCGTACAACCCAAATTCCGCCTGGCAGTTCAGACAAATACCGGCATCCAGCTTCGATAGCTGCATATCCCGCAACGCAGTGAGGATGCTCCTGGAATGCAAGCACCTCTGCATCTTAGCTTCCATCTGAACTTTGCTCTTGATAGGTAGTAATCCCACCATATCAGCTCCTACAGAAGTAAATTTGAAACCCTCTCCATAAACAGCATTTGTTCCCTGAAGAAGAGCTAGAAGAGTGGAAGTATGTGGCCGCACTTGATGTTGCTGCCATTTGCGGTATGTATTGTGGAGTGACGGAGCTACTAAAGACATCATTGGAGAAGAAGTAAGCACCCCACTTTCACTGCCATTTTCCCCATCGGCCTTGTGTTGATGAGATAGTACCACCAGCGATCGAAGAACTGTTGCAGACTCGTTTACATCTCCATGGTTAGCTTCAACGTAAGCTTTGGCTAACTTTCCTGCGCATAATAAAGCCTCATACGCAGGGTCAGTGTTTGCATGCGCAAGCAATGTGGCGCAACTACGCAGAAAAAGTGGAACGTAGAGCATGTTCTGCTGTTGCACCTTGGCAGCATCTTGGTTTCGACAAATGGCCTGAATGGCCTCCTGAACAAGAAGCGACGGATTTCCATCACGTCGTATCATACGCACCTGAAGAGTGCTCAGCTCCTCACATAATGTTCTAAACAAAGTGCTCATTGATACACACTCTGGCCTCAACAATAAATGTCCGACTGGTACTCATCAGCAGATAAAGGTGGGAAAAAAAACATCCCGTCGAGAAACACACACACACACACAGACACTAAATATTTAAAAATATATGCAACCATCAAGTGTGGTGAATTAATTAAACACATGCCTATGATCCAGTATATATATATATATATATATATATATATATATATGCACACACATATCGTGCCCAAAAAAAAAAGGTTCAACACCATATAAAAAAAAGAAGAAATAAATCAGTATTCTAATTCTTCCATGGGGTGTAAAAGCATAGATGGTTCCACTCCATTCCTTTGCCTTGCACATTTCCATCCTAAAATTTGTACAAAGCGGAGGTTCTGTATAACTTGGGGGATGACAAAGCGCTTCTTGTAGTGGCTCCTATATAACGCACATTAGAGTCAACCGAATTCCGTGACACAGAGTTGGAATCACGGATTTGCTCGGACATGAGGTCTCGACGAGTCGAGTCTACTACTTTTTCTGACGAACTATTCCCTGTAGGGGTTAAACGGTGATGCACAGAACAGAATATCATGTCTATCATTTCATCATCAATCGCTGAGCTATATCCTGTAGCTGGGGCTAGGAGCAGGGCAGAGGTTGCGGCTGACATTTTGCTGTTTGACATTTTGCTGTTTGACGTTTGGCTGTTTGACATTTTGCTGTTTGACATTTTGCTGTTTGACGTTTGGCTGTCTGACATTTTGCTGTTTGACATTTTGCTGTTTGACATGCTAGACTCAGTGCTTGCATCTTGAAGACGAGAATGCAGAGAACGGCGTTGCACTGGGGCTACACGGCTTAGACCCACCGGAACGAATTGAGAA
This sequence comes from Trypanosoma platydactyli, assembly GCA_030849675.1. NCBI lineage: Eukaryota > Euglenozoa > Kinetoplastea > Trypanosomatida > Trypanosomatidae > Trypanosoma > Trypanosoma platydactyli. Next base: position 203,262 of record JASANU010000913.1, read on the forward strand.
CACTTTTTTTTATTCGAATCTCCACCCTCTTCCACCTGAGCTGTGTTTGTCGTCTCTGATGCACGATTTCCTTGTTGTATAGTCTCGTGACTGTTACAAAGATGTTCATGTTCATCGCCGTAAAAAGATTCGTTTTCTCTTTCTTGTTTGTTTTGTGCTGATGAGATAGTGGCAGTAAAGCTTTGTTCTGTTTTATCTGGAGACCCCCTCTCGCCGATAATCTCCATCAATGAGCCAAAATAGGATCCCTGCCTGAGGCAAGAAATGTTCGGTGAAGCGGAAAAGCGACTGGCCACATCATCCGGCATTGCGTGCACTTCCTCTGTAGAGTGCCTCTCTGATTTCTCGTGACACACAACGGGGTCATGTGAGGAGCTAGATGATTTTTCCTTGCTAATCCCTACCTGCCTCTCAACGGAAGCGTTTCCATCCCCCGCGCTGCATGGGCACCTATCGGACAAGAGTATGCTACCACCATCGCTTGATCGACTAGCATGATGCTGTACCTCTTTCCGAGGCTTTTCTTGGTGACACACAACTCGCTTCTTTTTCCCCTTCTTTCCACGCCCCAAAGATGCGGATGATAGAGACGATGATGAATCAGAATAGGAGGAGTCTGAGGATGAAGTTTTATGACGTTTTCTTTGTTTCTTTCGTTTATTGTTTTGCTGCAGTTTTGATGATCGGTTTACAGTTTTAGAGCCTTCGATATTTCTTCCCTTCTGCAGCGCAGACGATGCTGTGGTAGCGTCTCTAGTGGCAGCGAGCAACTTCTCGAGTAGTTGCATCATCTCCGGTTGCACAACCAAAGGCTGCTGAGTAGAGCAGCTGCCTTCCTTTTTACCGCTTTCCAAAGGCGATTGCAGTCCTACATCACTCACCCCAGCGACACAAGCATGCACAGAAGGGTTTGTTGCCGCATCTATTGAAGACGACGCGAGGGGTTGGGGCGAAGACGGCGGTGGGACGGGCGACGATTTCACAATGTGGTGAACCATTAGGCGCAGACGTGTCACCTCGTCACTGAGTGACTCCACCTCGCGCTGCAGTGTGTGCATCAGCAAAGATGACGATAATCCCCGCCTGTCCTCACATCTCATGACTAGTAACTGGCATGGAAAAGAAGAAAAGAGAGAGATACAAAAATAAAAAGAAAAAGAAAAGCAAACAGTAACAACAATATGAATACAAAAATTACAAGAGAAAAATCGCAGCTTATTCTCTTTGTGAACGCGCCAACCAACTTTCTAGATGCAAGTTGAAATGAGCGGGACGAAACAACATGCGACAATTATACGATTATAAGTAAACCAATGGGAAACCCATTTATTCATCCACTCACCACTACTACTCCCTCCACTTCTTCTTCAACGGCCGCAACCTCAAACAATGCAGCGCTTTTTCGTTTCTAAAGAGAAACAAAATAGAACTACTCCAACACACACACACACACACACGTGCGCGCGAAAAAAAAAGACGAGGATGTCTACTCCATAACATCCAAATCATCATCGAGTGATTGGCTGCTTTCTGATTTTGGGATCACTGCATCAAGATAACCTTCCACGCAACAAACGCTAAACTCTCTCAAGACGCATGTAGCGTACGATCCAGGGGGAAGTGAAAACTCAACTAAAATCGCCTGACACGGCGACGACAATGTACCTTCGTCACACGGCGTATCATTCCCTTCTTGCGTGGTGGCTGCTGCAGGAGAATCTTCAGTCAACAGTTCCAAATCCGTAGGAATGATTTGCGCACGCGGACCCGCGGTGTGTACCAGACGCATATCTAACCGTTTTGGCTTCACCACCAGCGGCCGATATGCTCCGTGAAAATGAAAAACCTTCACGAGGGCGTTACTCTCTTTCATAAGACCTTCAGCTCCCATTGAGCTGAGAGCTGCAATGTACGCACTACGGGAGCAGATGTTTCCGGGGTATTGCAGCTCTTCATCTGTACCAGGTACTGTGAGGAGGATGTCCGTCAGTCGAAACACTCCTTTTGCCACATCTTCCGTGGTGAGCTGCACCACCTCGGGAAGACCCTCAGATTTAGGCGAGCACATATCTACCATGCAATTTTCATTCTCCTCGTCATCAGTTGAACGGATTTCAGATCCTTGCACAGACACATAGCGAGACTTTAGCACCAAGTCACCGACGATTGGCTCCCGATGCTGCGCCAACCTCTTAGAGGCCATAACATTCCACACCAAACTTTGTACTGCATGGCAGTAAAGCATGCCCAGAGTTCGTGGTATCTTGTAGAAAGCGCCTAGAAAATCATTTGGAAAGCGCACCAAGTGATTCAATATGTCGCGCTCCTGGAAACAAGAACGTGGTAAAAGTTGTAGCGCCTCGTTGAAATCTCGTCGCTTGAAAGCTTCTGATACAGCAACAAAGCTAGGTATGGTAAACGCCTTTGAAAGAAAAATTAAGCGGAGGGCCTGCTCGAAATCCCCAGCAAGAAGATGTAAACCGACATCGCTTGTCAACACCTCTGACGTACCAAAGCGTTGAGGGCCGTAATAATTTACAACACCGGTGCGGCTGATCACTTTTTGAATAGAGTGCAGCATCTCAGATGAAATCCCCGGGCCTCCTGAAGGCAGGCGCAATATGATAAGGAAGTGGTTACCAAGAGTGTCACCAAGACGAAGCCCGGTATCCATCTCTTTGAAACCGCAAACTTTCACCTTACAGCTGGAGCCGAATGATCGTTTGTTGATCGCATACAGTCTCTCAGAAGATAAACCCCGGACGGCAACACGCTGCAGTGTCACTGCACGTTTGTCTTTTGTTCCGCTGAAAAGAAGTTGTCGCGTTGGTATGCCAAGGCCCGCGGCTAGAGCACGCATGGCGTGATTGCTGTCAATATTTTCCTTATACAAAGTAAAATGCAGAAACTTTCGTGTACAAATAGGGTTTGAGCGACGTTTCGCTTCCCGTCTCATTGCTGATGTTGCCTTTTCAATTATAATACCGTCGGGCTCAGTGCGGCTTATATATGTTGACCCTAGTGATTTCTTTACTGCCTCATGCACCAGCGTCCGTTGTGCCTTTGTCATTACACCACGTAGTACAAAAGACTGCATCCCAGTACGCAGGGCGGTTGTAAGCGACTCCAACTCCTCGTCGGTGATTAGTGAAGCAAAGTCATGTTGTACTCGAGCTAGTAGCACCTCCAGCTGTTCTTTCTCTTGAACAAATGCTTCCGTTGACTCGGCATTCATCTCTTCTCTCTTCCGCTTCGCTGTCCGAACCTCATCGTCACACTTCACTTCGACCGTTGGTAAGGGCTCAAGTACAAGAGGTGTACCATTCTTGTAAAACGGAGATAATTCCCGCACCACAAAATCCGTGTGTAGCGTCTTGAGCAACACAATCGGGCGCTCAAACACCGTCTTCAGGCCTTCTTTCACGAGCTGGTCTTCCAGGAGAGAAAAGTGCATGCCGATTTTCTGCTCACGATCCCATATTCTCGTCTTTAAACAGTCCTTTACCATCCTCCTTTCGTTCTGGTTCTTGACCAAATCTCACGAGCCACTGTACAGAAATAAGAGCATATGTAATATTTCAAGGGAAAGAGTAAGAGAACATGAAGAGGTAGAGAGGCAAGCATGCAAAAAAAATAAAATTAAAAGGCATGAAAATAGTGGTAATGGTATTGGTATTGGTGACGGAAGCAAGGAAAGTGTGCTCTTCTTGGAATATGCACAAGATGCATCCGTACACGCATTGGTGCGTAATAAGCCCAGATAAATTTAAAGGGGAAAAAGTGGGATTAGAAGGGCCCCATTGTATAATCTCTTTGCTTCATGCTCCCATCAGATAATGGCACCGAGACGTGTTGCGACCGACGGAAGCTCCGCAGCGATACAGTGCTGCGCAGACGAAAACACTGATCTACCCTCTGCAGCAACGCGTGCAAGCGCAAGAATAAGTGCATTGAAGTCAAGAAACCTCGTAGCGTCCCGTGGCGGCTGCAGCCGCTCACGAACCCCTTGCTCGACCAGACGACGATCCCCATGAATAAACCAATTCGGGGTCGCCACCAGTAGGTCCTCAAGTGGCACCTCAGCCATATTTATCTCGCTTTTTGATATCGTTTCCACGGTACCAGAAACTCCCTTATCGGAGGAGCATATCCAAATAAGACAACCCTCGGACATGACACTATTCATGCTTTGAAGCTTTAGTGCAATACGCTGCAGTTCAGAGCGATTCTCCTTTGGAACAGACTTTTTTAAATTAATGTAGTATGTGAAGCAGCAGGCAACAATAACCCGGAATTCCTCTGCTGCGATACGAGCAGCCAAGTGACGATTTGTCACACGGCCCAAAAGTCTGTTCAACTCGTTGCTAGTGGATAGATGCCTCGCTGATGCATCAAGAAGCACAAGCTGCGGCATATCAGGAATTATTCTCTCTAAATCCAAAGCTCCAGACAACTTCTTGGCAAATTCATCACATTCTTCTAACGAAAGAGCCAACCTGTTCATAAAAACAAGACGCTGAAGAAGGGTACTACGTGCCTGCATTCGGTATATTAATGTGTTGCCCTCACTTTTGACACTGACAAAATCCTTGTCTGGCAGAAGATGAAGCATGTTGACACACGGCTCGTACATTGAATACCATGGAATCGATATGGGCAAGAATTCCGCAGCAAAGGATGGCGGCGACGACGACAATAAAGACCGCAAAGAACGCATGCAACCCACCTCTGTGAAGGCAAAGAACATCGCAGTGTTGATAAAAGATAAGGCCTCTCGGAAGCGCAGCAGCAACGCCATTGGATCTTTGCAAATCAAGTCAATGAAACTATTTAGCGGAACACGAATCATGGATGGGATAAGCGGGAAGAGCGCAGTATCATCGTACAAAAGTAAATGAGTCACTGCCTCAATGAGTTTCTCACAGCCGATGATGTCAGTCTGTCCAATGAGTTGCTCCCCCAATCTCTGAATAAGCGTCAGTAACTTAGAGCAGCTAATGAAGTAGTCACGCGTAGAGCGACTTCCTATGGGATGACGACTTGCAGAGTCACTCGAAGAGATATCATTACCCTCGAATAGATTAGCGTCTGGAGTTATATTCTTCCGAAGAAACGCAAGGTTTTCTTCCCGAAGAGGAGCAAGTTCCTTCTCAAGAATAACCAAACCCACCACAAGCAACGTACATAGCCCGGCCAACTGCTGAGAGCTCATCGTGAAATATGACGAATCCTCACAAGCAGTTCCAGGGGTGGTCATTACGCCTGCCACAACATCAGTGAGGGGCTGCACTACCACACGATGAAATACATTGTGATCCCATGTTCCATTCTTGTACCACGGTGTATCCATGCCCCAAACATCACAACCGTCTCTGATGAAGAGCAGTTTCAGCAACAACACTATGTCCACTCCTCCCATCTCTCTCTTAAGGTTATCACTACCCATGATGTTCTCACACAGAAGCGGACCAAGAGTGTCTGGACATAACCTGAAGAAATATGCGCTGAGTGTATCGCCGCTTCCAAAGGGAAGCAAGTCGCCCAATCGAAGCGCGCCAAGGTTATGTGCGGAAGAAAGCGACGCATATCGCTTGATGAGACTACCACATCGATTGAGCATCGCCCGCAAAACTAGTAACTGCTGTAGTACATGTACGTAGCGGTTGTGGTAAGATTTGGAAATAGGTTTCTCGTGGTGTCGAATCAACATGCAAAGAGCCAATAACAAAATACAAGCTTCTGCACGTTTAGGGTTAACGACCGTTTCTCGAGTAAGGCATGGAACAAATTCTATTCCTGTGAGAAACGCAGCGTCACTACATGTCTTCAGGAACAAGACAAGATCCGCTAGGCGACCAAGAGAAGCCACTGAGAGCGAACATGCAAAGGATCGACAGAACCAACAAAGAGAAACTATCGCAACATCAGCAGCCTGAAACCCTAACGCACCAAATATCTCCAGCTGTGGCAATAGGCAGTCAAATCCACGGCCATCACCGAAAAAGACGGCACCGATTTCACTCCATACAACGTCTGAAGAAGCACCTCCTGAGAGCTCATGACGAAGCACAAAGTCTCGTGAAAACTTCAGTTTGTAGCCACCATAATTAAAGCATTTCAAGAACTGATCCAGGGAAACAGGGGACACTACTTCTGCATTATGCTGTACTTCCAAAAAGGCTTTATCGTCCCCTTTACCACTATCAACATTTACAAGTAGCTGCAGCGAAGGCAATACATCATCGACTAAGGTCACAATCTTTACATCACTCTCAGAGAGAAGTGTGCTCACTGCCTCCCTCATCGCATTTTCAAGCAACAAATGCGGATGTCCCCCATCCAAGAAAAAACCCTCCGCACCAGGTGCTACTGCTGCTGCTTCTGATGATGATGATGACCATGCGTTGAAATGTTGCATCACCTTTTCTGGTCGAAGCTGAAGTGCACGACGGTAGCTAGACACACAGAGAAGCTGTAACTCAACGCAATTAAGGCATTGGGCCGCAGTAATCTCACGCGGCACACCTTTCTCAAGCATTTCAGCTGTATTTAGTGAGAGACAACGATCATCAGAGACCCCAGGTGAGAACTGCGTCTTGACGATGGTTTCTAGCTCCCTCATCTGTGTACAATATGTCTCAAAGAGGTGATTGTCTGTAATTGGGGTGGGGAGTGGCAGGTGAAGTGCGGCAGTGAGAATATCGTGTGGTGTTATCCGATACCTTGTCTCTCGAGTTGCATCAGAGGAACGACCTCTATCCTCTGCTCGCACATGAGAAAACATTGAATTGTCTGTGACCGAAGTAGTAACGGTATTAATGGTTCCAAGGGATAAACAAGAGGGCAGCAAAAATGTTTCCTCCTCGCAAACATTGAGGTCCACGTGTATCCGTGATACACTTCCCGAAGGATTAAGTAGAAGCAAACACATCGTGAGCAGAGCAGAGTCTGGACGGAGTAAGGTTGATCCCTTGGGCACATAGCACGCCGCCACTCGCCGTCCAAGCCGCAAGGAATACACCTCCACTACATGTCGGAGAAGATGATGTACAACAAGAAGCGACATACGCTTTCCCGCTAGTGTTGTTACATGCCACTGAAACTCAGAGGAGCGGCAACCTTTCATCACTCGCCAAACAGCACCGCCCATCAGGTCGTAGACGTAAATGCGACCTGCACTTTCACTGTAGCAAGCGGCCCATTCCGAAGTGGAATCCACCTGTACAGCGTTGAAGATGATGTCGGCCTCCAAGAAGGCATTTTTAACCCGCTGATACTTCTCGTTCAGCTGCTTCGGTTTTTGTACTATTATCGCCTCGTGTTCAGAAGGTGCTGTTATTGTGCCTGTGGTAGACTTCCTCCACACACTCCGCGCCATTCCACTCAGTACCGAAACTACCGCCTTGACAGTCTGTCGTGCTGAAAACACAGCACGCGTGGCTTCAAAAGTGTACATCGAAAGCGCTGGTGTATTACCGCAAAGCAGAAGAGATTCCACAGCCTGCGGTCCGTTATGAAGAATTGCTGTGGTGTCATTTTTGCTGCCGAAGAAAAAAGCAGCATCAAAAATTTCCCTTTTCATTAAATCCGACCCCGAGGGCAATGTCAGAAGCTCCGAAGAAGAATACTGTTCTATATCAGTCATCACGAACACTGATTCCACATGAGATATAAAATGAGCAGCAGGTCCAGCAACAGGAAATGTGCTGATCGTACTGTTGGGAGACCACTCGAGTAGAAGGTACGGCCTGTTTCCATCAAGGCATTCCTTTCCCACCGAGATAAACACATCAAGTGCTTCCCGACCAAGTATCACAACCTGCCCACCAGTGTGCAGGATGTACACCGCGTGGAGCATCTCTACAGGCGCGGTGGATGTAACCTGAACGACTTTATTGTTCAGACGCACATCTAGTCCAGTCAATTGAACCGCAAATCGAACGATCGCCTCGTTCTCCTGGCATTTGGATGATCCCATAGAGAAGCCTGGAAGCTTAGAAGAATCATTGCAAAATCTGCCGCAATATTGAAACTGTACCAGTGCCATGATTGTTCCGCGTAAAGCATTACACACAAAAACAGTCCCCTTGGATGTTCCAATAAAGAGATGTACATAGACTGATGACAATAATCGCTTTTTACCACACTCTGTTTTCATGGAGTCGCGAACGAGCTCGATCGCCGTGATAACTCCCTCCTCCTCCAGCACATGAAACTGTTTTGCTACCCGAAACGATATCCGCAAAGACATGAGGGCCTTTTCATCTTCTTCTGTCCTCACCAACGGCTTGTCGGCAGAAACGGAGATATCACTAGAGTTTTCGCCCAGCAAGAGTTCCAGAGAGCACTGATCCCTTGCGCTGTTCACAGAGGCAACAAGGAACACGTCTGCAGCTACTTCTGTGTACGTCTGGGACAGGGGGAATGGTCTCGTCGATGTTTCAGCCTGACGCAGTGTCCCAGCTTTGAAAAAAGAAAGTGTTGCCATACACCACCAGCACTAAAAGAAAAAGAAAAAAAAGAATCTAAAACAAAGCAGAGAAAAGCGGTATTTTTTCCCACCTTGAAAAAACGACAAAGAAGCGCGTCGCGTGAACACAACATAAAACAACAAAAAAGGGCAGAACACATAAATAAAGCATGAGGGGGGAGCACCTTTAAGGGTGCAAAAAAAAAATGAAAAATAAGAAACAGTCATTTCCCAAGTGCAATACAGACCTACACGATGTAACAACATTTAATCAAATACATATCTGTGCATATATTTCACCCAATACGCACCCAAAGTTGCAATTTTACGAGTAACGCTACACAATTTAAACTTTCAGTTTCACTCGGTCACACCCTTTAGTTCTTGTTTCCCTTTGCACAAGAGGAATTAGTGATTGAGGTGGGATTTTCTTGCGGGGTATTGACCTGCATTTCTTGTCGTTTTTCATCTGTTTCCCACGTTACAACAGAAGTTAGGACCATGTTATTGGGGATGTGTAGCAGGTTCTTATCGGCAGAACGTAGATACAGATAGCGCATATCCCAATCCACCACTTCCCCCCTCACAGCCGTAGGACCAGTCCCAATAGCAATGCGATTGCCAGTTCGAAGTGACTGTTGACCAGCAAGAGCGATGCTAGCAACAAAATTAGAGCCAAAATCCCTGCAGGCAAATCCTATTGTAGCCCCCGTTACACCAGCAGCCGTTACAAGGGGTGTTGTGTCAATGCCAAGGGTACCCATGAGCGAAAAGGCAATAATTCCTTGCACCATCAAAGAGCTTACACGACTCGCGACGCTGCGTTGACTTGAGTCTGTGATAATGCCAGTGGCATGATAGAACTGATTGAAGAAGCGATTCATGTCATGCAAAAAAAAAAAAGCCTACATCACTCTCACACAACCAAACGCGAAGAAGCACAACAGAGGAAAGACATTTTGAAGAAAAGGGAAAAATAAAAAGAAACACATCACGCAACAGTTTGAAGAAAAAAGAAAGGGGCAGGAGCGATCAGAGCGGTCGCTCATCTCCAATAGACGGGAGTAGAAAAAAAAGCGTTGCGAGTAAAAACAAGCCAAAAAAAAACCCTCGAAAATACCTTCACGCGGGATCGCACCCCTCTTTTTTTTTTTCTCCCAACCTCCTTGCGCCCCACTGCAGAAAGATGCGCACACAAAAACAGAACATAAGAGAAAGACCAAGAGACACACAGGGTGTGTATCGCATGCACAGCATTTTTTCTTTTTAATTTTCCCAATATTCTGACGTTTATTGAACAGGGAGCAAGGTGTTCGAGCAAGGTATTTCGGCATTTAGAATATTTAGTTAAACGACGTGCCTTTCATCAGTTGTCGGTTCCCAATCACACATGCTCGGCACATCACGTGAATTGACCCCATCTACAAGCCAGTGCTAGCAGCACCACCTGGCTTGTTCGTCTGCTTTTGTGTGAAGTCCATCTTTGGTCCCTTCGTGTAGTCGTCACGGCGACGTCCGCTGGACCGCAAGAACTGCTGGTACTGGGGAGAGCTCACGTCGTATATCATGGCTTTGCCTCCTTTCGTTTATTTTCTCCTTTTCTCTACCTTACTTACGTTGTGCTGCGGTGAACTGCGCAAATACTATCGTTTTTTTTTTTTTTTCTTTCCTTTGCCAAAATAAGTTTTCCACCCTTTTTCCATGAAACAAAAGAAAAAGCTCAAAAAGCGATGGAATTCTTCATTTGTGTTGCAACAACATGATGAAGGCGCTGCGGACAAAAATAAGAAGGAAGGCAGGGAGGAAACGCCCCCTCCCCCTTTCACACACACACAACACGACATCGCTGTAGTTTTTTTTTTCCTTTTTTAGCCAATAAGTTCACAGAATTCACATCTGCGCATGCACACAGAATTCTACCACCACATGGCGAGAGGAGAGGGGAAAAGGAGAACAGGGAAGGAATAGCATCTACCTTCCTTTCCCCCAACAAAGAGATGAGAAATAATAGATACGACAATTTATTTTTAATCACAAGTCCGTTGATAAGAGTTCGGTGTCCTGCCCCAAAAGTCATCCTCACTCATTTTCTCTATCTTACGATCACTCACGAAACGGCAGTGCTGAAAGCGCCTTTAGGCCGCCTCCCGTGCGAGCCGGTTGGGGGTGGTGGGTAGGGCGGGTTTCAGAAAAGAAGATTTACACTTACCGAGGAGGCTTTTCCGTAACAGAAAAATTAAACAAGGAAGAAAGGTGTAGGTATGTCGAACCATAAAGTCGTCAGGTGATACCCATTCCTGTCGCAAGCTCTCAGAAAGAAGAAAAAAAAAAAAGCAACCAAAAAGAAAAAAAAAACGATGCGATTGCTTCGTCTCCCCGTTGCTTCATTACAGAAGAGCTCGGCATTATTGCGTTTGATGCTTGTTGTTTCCTTTTTTGTTGCTGTTGTGGTTAACATTCCACATTCTTATTCTCGCTTCTCTTCCTCTATCTCCTGTCGTGCACGCTTGCGCGCCACCTCCCCGTCGCACCATGGCACATTGGGAGAAAGAGACGAGTCCGATTTATTAACGCACGACCGCATGTTTTTACCTGCCGCAACCTTGATTGCCGTCAGTAGGTAACCACCTGCGGTGTTCATGTTTACGGTTGGATGCGTGCGATTAGGAAGAATCTGGTGATGGCGGTACCATGTCTCAGAAATGCTTATATTAACGCACCCACTCCGAAGACTCATGAAGAGATCCGTTAAGTCTTCCAGGAACGGACTGAACGCCACAACACGACCACACAATGCCAGAAACGGAAACAAATCGGCAACAGCAGCCACCAAACTCTCTGCGTCGTCGTGAACAACAATTAGTGCATCAGCAGGACGATCCTTCAACATGCGACGCGCCTCAATACCGCGCAGCCACTGCGACACAACATCGCCTTCATTAGTTAAATCGTCCTTTCTTTCTACAGCCTTGCCATCGTCCTCAGAACTCTCGGTGCCGAGGAGAAATCCCTCATTGCGTGGTATCGCTTTCCAGAGCTCTTTGATACGAGACAGCCCCATCGCCTGCGCCATAAAGGTGTTGGGCTGCGCCACCTTGTCCATCAACTGCAGAAGCATGCCATCACCACCAATGCGAGTAAGCAACGTTGCCTCTAAATGACCATTTGTTTTATCATACAGAAGCACATGACTACCACTACATACACCGCTGTGGTGCAGGATCAACGCCATGGTGTCAGCCCGAAGACGTATCCACCGTGTCTCCTTTATTTTCTCACTGGATGGGTTGATTGTCGGCAAATAAATCTCGGCAATTTCGTCGGGTGTCACACGATCCACCTTGTAGAGTATGCCGTGTCGCTTCTTCTTCTTCTGCAGATACTTCTCTTGGGAGTACGCCGTTTTCGTATGAAATGTTGTGCTCTTTTCCACCAGTGAAGTGAGAAGCTCATCGACGCCCTTCTCACGTCGCACCTCGGTAATCTCTGCATTTGAAAGAGTCTGGCTTTGGTTGTTGTCTACAAGGTGCCGATTGTCACGCACGTCCTCCACAGTATCCTCTATTGTTGTGATGTCGAGGTCGGGGTACGCGTTAGTGGGGACAAACACGCCCCTCTTTTGGTCGTGGCGCAATACCTCGCCGTGGCGCAGGCCAACAAGCTCATCAAGACGCACTGTGCCGGTTCTCCCAAGTTTCAACTTGCCACCAGTATGCACGAGAGTCATTCGCTTCACATCACCACCGGTGATGATGACGTGATCACCGAATGCAATGCGATTATCAGAGGAACAAATACCAGCGCCTTTTCTCCCGATCTTGTCGCTATCATTTGTGCCAATGTCTGCCATTGGTGGTTTGGGACTACATACGTACACAGAAAAGAAATATATATATATATTGGGATGCAAAAACACAAACAGAGGGAAAGTTTTTTTTTTTAAAAACCTTCACCAATAGACTGCAGGGAATAAGGCACCATAAGTGGTGAGAAAGAGCAGGGCAAATAAATAAATAAATAAAACAAGGCATTGACACCCTTGACTTCACTTTCCTTTCCTTCCCTGTTGCAATTCTGCAGTTAATTTACATTTCCACGGGTAGCCTTTTCACGTACGCAACGCTCTCTGACACGCCACACGACACTCTGCCACAGCGTTCGAGAATATACGCTCGTCCACGTCATCAATATCGCTGCGAAAAGACGATTTCAGCATGTCGCATGACGGTAGCTGAATTGTAGCGGCCTCCACTACATTCCCTGCTGGGGGGTCGCGGAAGCATCGCCCGTCAACAGAGAGCACATTGCCAAAACGCCGCCGAATAATATGTTCGTACGAATCCTTATCGGAACAGAGAGGATTTTCTAAGAGGAGCATCTCACCTGGGGCATCGAGAGACACCGTCCGCTGCAGAACGAGACGGCGGAGGCGTGGAAGCTCTGCTAGAGGTGCAATTGCATCTTCGCTGTTTAGCCGATTGCATTCGAGTAGCAAATCCTCAAGCAACAAACAGCTCTCTATTTCTATTAATTCAGTCAGCTTATTCTCCGCAGCGTTTAGGTGCTGTAGAGATCCAGCAAGGAAGGCAATACCCTTGAGAGTAACAATATTATTTCGCGACACGTCCAGACGCGCCAGCCACTGACAGCGGGCAAAAGCATCACCAAATGAGGATAGACCCTTGCAACTCAGCTCCACGCTGTACACCAGCTCCACATCGTACTGGCGTGATGCACGCAGGATGTAGTCCTCAGTGAGAGTTTCCTCCTCTGGGACAGTGTTGTCGCCGCTTGCAGAAAGCATCTCTCTAAGGAAAGCGAGAGAGAAAGAAAAAAAAAATTGAATAAACCAGAATAATGTAGAGAAGATTTTACTCAGCACGCACGTACATACATACATACACATAAATGTGTATATATAAACAAAATTATAAAGTGCAGTAGAGTTATAACGTCTCTCCCAACACTGTTACAGCTGCTGCCGCTTTTTGCATTTGCCTCCGGGTGTCTAGGTAGTCATTTAGTCTGGCTGCCTGCAGGCGCCTTCGTACCACAGCCGCCTTCAGATTCCAAGGTATCTCGGCACTGAATTCATCACATAGCAGCTCAACTGAGCTCCGGAAGACGGCATTGCTACGTATTGCATCTCGCTGCTCCAAGGCACGCATTGCCACAGCATGCACAGATGCAGTGTATCCCATTTCTACCCCTACTGCAAGACGGGCAGCGTGGCCCAGTTGCGTAGTTGACATGCTGTCAACGTGGTGCTCAAGCCAGCTGAAGCAAGTAATGGCTAGCCTTGATGGGATTGCCACATCCAAATCGATAACAGCCTGCAAAAGAGTTAGCACCTGCGTTGCGTCGAGTCTATTCTCTCGACTGCATTGCTCCTCCAACGCTGTAAGGAGGCGCATGACAAGCATGTTATCTTCCAGCTTAAAATTAGCATGGCACTGTAGCATGCGTATCAGGGTGCTGCGCCTGCACTGATCCACCATAGAGAGCATCCGAGTGCCGATAGAGTCAATCAGAGACTCCAGCGACACTGTGAGAGAGAGAGAAAGGACCGCAGAGAGCACCATTTCGACGTCCTCCTTCGACATGACATCTACAACCTCCAGAAGAAGTGGTATCATAAATGGCTCAAGGGTGTAAAACAGGTTAGGTTCAGGCGAAAGTGCCTTGAAAGCAACACAGCGGTTATGGGCGTCGGCTTGTGTGTAGGCACGCCGGAAAACATCAGCAAATTTAGAACCATGTAGCTTCACAAGATGCCAGCATCTGAGCCGGCTGATATTCTGAAGGAGTCGAGAGAACTCGCTGGGTGTCATTCTATCCATTTCGTTGAGCAGCTCATCACAGATTTCCTCCGCCACAGCACCCAGCACATGGGTATCTCCAGATATATCTTTATGATCCACCAGTGTGCCTATAACCATCAATCGATCCTGTGTGGAAAGGTATCGCTCTCGCACAGCCTGCAAGGCGCGACGAGTAATGTTATTGCTATCAATAATAATATTGTTGCTATTTTGGTGGTAGTGTTTTTCCTCGCCCAACCTTGACGAGTCAACGTCACACAACGCCATTGAAAAGACAGAATTATCGCTCAAAACCAGGGCCAGCGCTAGAACATTCCCCAAAGGATACGTCACCACTGGTGGAGTCGACAAAACGTCGCTACCTTTACCTTCAGAGTCAGCTGTTTCAGCCCTCAGTAATTTCAAGAAGAACCCCTCCACAACCGCAACCTTCACTCTGCTGTCCAACAGCTTGTGCTTCTGAAGCAAACAGCATATTGAAACGAGTCTGTCAATTTCCCCAAGTACTGTGGGCAGAATAATCTGCACGACGCGATCGATAAGAGAGGATGCAATGACACTGTGGAGAGCCCCTGGAAGGGTGGTAAGCATATCAGTAAGAGTTTCAAGCGAGTTAATACCCTCCAGTACCAGGAGCTGGTCACAACATGCCTCAACAAGGCGGCGCCGTTCACAATTTGTATCAATGCTACCATCATTTTTACTGATATCATCAACAGTAGGCAAATTGTCAAACTTCAGATAATTTTGCAACACAACAAGTGCCACGTTTCGGTCTGTAGGTGTTGCAGTCGCAAGTTCTTGTTCAAGCTTGAACAGCATGCGGGTTAAGAGAGGCAGTGGGATTGTCTCGTGTTGTGCAGAGAGCGCGGATAAGAGACGTGTACACCACTGAAAGCTTAGCTTCGGCAGATGTGCCTCAATAACAATTACGTTAACCGCCATTGGAAGGCTTCTTGCAATGCGCGCATGCTCATTAAGATCCACAGTGACGGAAATGTCGTATTTCTGCAGCTCCTTCACAACAAGGTTCTGTGCTGGTGGATATTTCCGTACCAAGTAAAAGAGATCCACCTGAGAAAATTCACTCATTTGACTGGAGAGGCGTGACATTAAATGATCAGCAACGACAGGAGACAAAAGAGTCAACCGGTCCAGAAGTAATAAACCTAAATCCTTCATGTGCATCGCCGACAAATAAGCAATCGAACGTATTATCAACTCCCCAAGACGAGCACGCTCCTCCATAAGAAGATTATTCACTTCGTGTTCCCCTTCTCCCTGTGACACTTGCTGTGTTTGGGGAAGGAGGCGCAGCACCCGTTGGTTCCGCTCCTGTTTGGTGAGATGCCCCACAATGAAACGCAGCGTATTCGCCACGGCAGACGAAATAGTAGAAGGATGAAATACTTGGTTAGGGGTCCCATCCAGGTGGTCAATGCGGTAGAGAAACAGCCTGAGAGAGTGAGAAACCATACGCATGTTTTCCAACAGAAAAACCGCAACCTCTTGGGATTCAGTCCTGCCGGTTGCAAGAAACGCTCTGATTACGTGGTGAAGAATCCGACAGTCACAACTGGTGAGAAGATATTCCAAAAGTTCCAACGAAAGTGGTGAGCTCATGGGTATGTCAAGCTTGCAGCAAAAAACAAAATGCCCTGGTGGTGGAAAATTCATTCGGCACATCATCCCGTCAGTGCGTACCCCTTCTTTTTCAATCCGCAATATGCGTTCGGACAACTCGGATGCGAAGAATTCAGGCACCTTCACGCCCGCACGCAACATGCAGACAAGCACACGTTCAAGATGTTCATGGTGTGGCGCATCCCCGTCCTCACCATGATGGGGATCCACTCCATTTTCATCGTTTGTTGATGGCGTTGCTGTTGTTTTTGTTGTTTCCGTTAATACAATAGACGTGCGCTTCCTCGTGGTGTCAACGACGTAGCGAAGGTAATCCTGAATCCAAAGAGAGATCACTTCACGCAGATGCTCCGTTGATGAATGCCATTCTTCACTTGTTAGAAGAAAATTGATTGCGTGAACAACAAACGAGGTGAATGTTTCAGCCCCCTTAGTCACACCTTCGATTGCGCCATGGCGCAACCTGAAAGGGTTCAGCGTCTTTAGTCTCAGAAGTTGCTGCACCAGCTCACAGCCAAGCGCGCTGTATTCAGTTGTCAACGGCGCCAAGAACGCCAGAAAACGAATCACAGATGACGTTGAACGCGTGCCATTGTAGCGAATCATGGACTCTAGAACCCTCTGTCGCCCTTTGTTATCAGGAACCAATGAGAGCGCTTCCGTAACACACCTGAGAGTGTTGATCATGCTACTCCCAGATTCAAGGTCCAGAGTTTTTTCAGCCAATTGCAGAATCATATCATGTGCTTTCAAGGGAAAGCCGTGTTCAGAAAGCTTGGTAAGCAATACGAGTCGCTGCAACGTCAATTTCGGCGACTCCGGTAGCGTGCAAGCCTCCCAGTCGATGCATAATACCAACTGTGAGAGATACGCCCGCATTGCATGTCGTTCTGTATCATTTTTACAATCTGTCAGCCGTGCGAGCAACGTCAGCAATACAGACTCCATTAACTCATTCAGCAGAACTTTTGACGATGCCATCGATGAGACGGTGGGGAGGAAGGTTTCACCAAATGCTACTTTAGCTAGATGCTGAAAGGTTTCCCATTGAAGGTACACACCGGCACTTTGAACAACTCGCGCTGCATCACTCGGTGAAAGGTGAGCACCTACCAAAGACTCCAAGTATAAGAGCAATCGAGACCCATTAACTGGTGCATGCTCAAAAAGCTGTGCCACAAGCACAGGGTCACTATTCCGAAGAGGTAAATTGGAAGTGATATACGCTTTGAGGTTTCGCGCCTCCTGCGATCGAATGTTCGTCACGGTCTGAAGTAGAGCGGGAAGTAATCGGACCTCTTCTAGCGTATACAGTGCAGGGTTTCTCCGAACGCACAAGAGGTACGAAAGCACCTCAAGTCGATAGGTAGCAGAACTAAAAGAGATGTTCTGCATAATGACTACACATTCCTGCATGGAGGGGGAATTTATAGTTTCTTCCCGAGACTCGTTCGCACTGATACTACGGTTTGAAAGGCACACAAGACCTTCCTGAGAAGGTATCTCCAAGTTCTTCGTTAGGGGGCTAATGTGTCGTACAAGAAGTCGCAGGACATTGTTCACGAGCACTGCATCACCCTTGGAAAGAAACGACTTCCGTTGCTCCTCATCTGCGATGAACAAAAACGAGAGACACACATTGGCAGCAGCCTGCTCATCCAATTGAAAGAGTTTACTTAGGGAGTTTCCGCGTAATTGGTGCAGAAGGGCAAATATCAGTGCGGCCGGAGTCCTAAACATTGACTTCTCTGCCTCACCAAGTAATGGAATCTCTGGTCTGGAAAGGCGATGTACACCATAGACACAACTCATGAGGATAGAAACAGGCTGAGTCTCCAGTTTCTCACTTGCAGTGACCCGCTGCAGTAGTACTACGATTCGGTTCGTGAGTATTGGCACCAACTGTCTAATAGACCCATCCAGCCCCGTGTTTGATTCTTTTTCTTCTGCTGCGGCTTCAAGACGGCAAATTAGCACCTCAGACAGAAAGCTACACACAAGGAGAGACTGCCCACATGTAAAAAGACCAGTGGAGTTCTGTAGCCAATGAAGCGCAGCCTCATCAGTTTCCGGCGACGGTGGATGACACAACAACTGAGACCACTCGCCAGAACGCAAAAAAGCCTGCACGAGAACTTGCTGATGGGCCCCACACCAGTGTACAAGAGCATCAAAGGCGCGCCTTTTCTGCTTCTGCCGTATGACATCAGTGGTGTGCAGCGCGGAGGAGGGAGCGACAACATTAAAATCAGGTCGTAAAACATCGGGAAATTCCGGCATGATATCACCATTGTTGGCTTCCGACCTCACACGCCGCAGAGCCGGTAAAAAACGAGAACCACACAACACACAGGGAATCTTCTTCGCAGACAGGCAAGCGGTGGTGCGACGCACCATCAACAACATCATGGTATCTCTAAGCATCTCTAAACCTCTTTTTTTTCCGTTCTGCTCCCTGAACCGCACCACACACACACACACATATATATATATATGTATATATATATATATATATATATATACCTAGAGAATCAAAAGAAGAGCAGTATAAGAGATATACAGACATAAAAATGCACCCGACACACACCGCACATTTCTTTCACTTTTGTATTTCCCACATTAATCAAAGAAACAAATTCCAACATCCTGCCATATTTTATATTTGCCTTCACACGCCTCTACATTACATGTGCACGTTGCAGAAGTAAATTCTCAGCACTGCTGCAGCGCCCCATGAAGTGCCTTTTCCGATCCTATACAGCGATCCAAACGTAGTAGTAGTTCTCCCAAATCATCCATGGAGCAACAGCCACTAATATCTACCTCCTTCGCCTGCAGCAAAAGACCATCACCTCCTCCAACATCCAACAGCTCAATTTCACCCCCTTGTTGCGTCTTTTGCTCGCTACCCAACCTAAACACAGTAATACCACTTTCACGATACCTGGCAAGCGATGCCAGTTGCTGAATAATATTTTCTTCATTGTCACCAAAACGGTTCTGAGCAACCATCTGTTGCACCAGGAGAGCCAAGTTGCACATGGAGCGTTTCTTTCCCAAGAGAATACGTATCAGATTGTACGCTGACACGAGACGCTCTCGTCGCTGACAGCTGCTTATCCGCTCTTGTTCCTTGGCATCCAGCCCCAACAAATCTTTTCGCATTTGAGCAATAACTTCACGTAGTTTCTCCTCAGACAATGAAAAACGAAGATCCTCAGAAAGTTGCAAAAGCAACTCCTCATCGGTGACGCCACCATCACTCTCAGTCTCATTCAACGCAGAGGGCGTACCGCATGCTTGTACACCTCCCTCGAGTTTCTTGCTGGCCTTTTGGTGGCACAAAACAACAGCGTTACTAGCCGTGTTTAACGAAGTGAGAGAAGAAACTGTAGTGTCGTTACACATCTCTCCAGAAAACTGGCGCTCCATAAGATATGCCTCCGCCTCAGAGACGGACGGTACATTATTGCGAAGGAGTTTCAGTTTCACCACACTTTTTTCTAGTAGACCTGTTTCCCCCGCTAGCCCCTCAGTGCTTTCGATGTGATGCTTCTTTTGCATGTCATATGTGTCCAAAACAAGCAGCCAATCCCTAAATGCAGCACCACATTCCACAATATCAGGTACAGATACAGTAAAACCACAGTAGCGCACAAGACCCTCCAACCAACGATCGTCCACATTTGCCCTAATGCTTTTGTCAGATTGGGAGGCTCTTACCTGAGCCTTTGCAGCCATGGTGATTAGAAAGGCACCGTGTACAATGACAGCGAGACGCTGAATGGAACCCACAGTCCTCCTGAGCGAGGTAGAGGCTTCCGTCGAAACCGGATTCGGGGGAGCGTCCATTGGATGGGCACCCAAGAGGTTATTTAAGCGTGTCAGTGCCGTTGAGCTACCAGCTCCCAGCGGAGCTGTGCCACACCTGAGAGCAGTATTCCTTTCATCAATTTTTTTCGCCGCTTTTTTTGATCTTGACACTGCTGTCGTCGCTGTTTTTTTCGCATTCCTGCTCCGCGGGGGCATTGTGCCGATCCCTTGTCACCACTGACAAGAAAGGAGACACTACAAAAAGAGAGAAAGAGAGTACATTACTAAATGTACACACACGTGGGTGTATGAATACGTACACCCACGCATACACCGTGGGAAGGCGCACAGAGAGACTCGTTTGTAGCCAGACGGAAGAAAATTTCCACTTCACTTCCCCGATCGCATGTGTTCTAGAAAGCATTTTTTTTTTTTCCTCTGCAGAGAGAGAGAGAGAGGGGAGAGGGGGAGGTGCTGATGTTTCTTTCTTTTTTTCTTTGTCGTCATCATCCTTCCTCCTGGTGCGGCTCCTGAAGCCTTCCGCAGCCACCACATCAGCCCATGGGTGAAGAAACATCGCCACTTCGCGTGGGTTCTTTTTCGGTATCGAAACACGATTTCTCCCTGCCGCGCGTAAGAAATACGCTCAGGAAAACGAGCAGCACGAGTGCTGATTCATCTCACTCGGGAGTGTCCCCCTCATAAAGCAAGACATGTGGAGAATAATATCCCACACGTTGTCTCCCACCCTTTCAGTCCATCCGATGATGCAAGTTGAAATGAAATTGCGAGGAAAGGATGTGCCCGTGTCCTTCTTTTTCTCGTGTTGGGTCGACAGCGACAACAGCAGCAGCAGCAATACCAAAAATGAAATGGGAAATACAGAAGAGAAGACACAAATGCAGAACATAAAACAGGGGCACACACGCACACACACACATACACATACAGACACGAAAAAAAAAAAGAGCGAGAGCGAAAGAAGAAGCCAGGGTGAATAGTGGAAGTGCCAACAAAACAACAAGAGCAAAGAAAATCATCTATCCGTATATCTCATCAGCTTTCTCACCCTTAACTTACCGTTTCTTCTCATTCTTGACTCGGCTTCAGCTGATTGTCGGTGCATTCTGAACAGAATGCATAAGCGGCATCTTTCCTCGCACCCAGAGATAGACACGAAAAAAGCATAGGTTGGTGTACACTAGAGGATCATCGATTGCACCCCAGAGTAGGAGAAAGCTCAACAACAGAAACAAATAGCCAACACCGCCTTCAAGCCTTTCAAAAAAAAAAGGAGGCTAAAAAAACCGCATCATATTCTTCTTCAACAAACCATTTTTCTATGTCTCTGATGACGATGGTCCTCGTCATCTTTGTATGGTCAGCTCTTGAGTCATGCCGCGAAAATTAATATAACAGAAAACACAGATGTAAAACAAAAAAAAAAATTAAACAAGAAGACAAAACATACAGAAACACACAAAAGAAGAGGCATCACAAACGTTCAAAGAAGTAATTTTACCGCTTCTTGGTTACATGTTGTTGCTGCAGTTGTTGTTGCTGCCTCCAGAGCTTCGCAACGGCGGCAAGCCGATCCTTGGGGGGCAATTGACTGCATCGCGGCATGTTTGCCTTCACGAATTGCGCATATTTTGTTGGTGCACGCTTCTTCTTCTTCTTCTCGCCAAGTGCCATCGACTTGGTATTCTTGGTGCGCTTTACCGATGGAGCTGCCTTTGCTCGCTTTTCAAGTGCCGCACGCTCAGAGGCGCCCAATGCCTTGTAGAGCTTCGAGGTCATTTTGCCACGCTTCACGATCGGAAGACCCTGCAGTGCGGGGTTGTTCTTCTGCTCCCTCATGAACAGACTGTACGCGCTAATTGCGAGACGACTGCGGCAAAAGCGGAGCATTCTTCTGGTTTTCCTTTGGAGTTCAACCACGACTACGCACAGTAGGAACACAACGCAGCAGAACGACAAAACGGACGAAAGAGAGCAGAGAAAAAAGAACAAAAAAATGATACTATGCACATCAAACCATCACTAGTAATGCCACACACACACATACACACACACAGACCTTGTTGATTTATCGAAATAATTCGTTTCACAGGCAGGAAGACGAAGAGTAAGTGCAGCAGGAATAGTGCTGCTACTTTACGGCGGACTCACACCACACAATATGAAACAGAAGTGTGGTATGATAGACAATCCGCGTGGATGCATATGTTCCCTCACTAGGATGCTTTGCACAACATCCACAATACGCTATATATATATATATATAATCTTAGGTAATCTATGGGCACTGAGAACATGTTACAGCTGTTGCTGTTTCATGCATTGTACTGCCGCTAAACAGAGACAAGCAGAAAAAAATTCCCTCAGAAATAATAATAATAATAATAAATAGATTGCGTCATTATTTTATTAACGCATCAGAAGTTTCAGCTACCAATAGTACAGAATTCCCCTCACTAGATGTCGCATTCCCAGCTTTGTGCAACTTCCAGTTTTCGGCAATGGCCTTCATTCGCTGACTTGGAGGAAGATGTTTTAAGTGCGGCATCTGCTGCTTCACAAATGCGGCATATGGCGACAAGTTGGTACCCCGGGGTCTCATTCCTTTAGTAGCTTTCTTTTTTTTTTTGCTGCCGCTACTACTCTTGTTATTCAATTTCCCACCAGACCTTCTGGGCGGGTGACGTTTACCATGTGGCGCTGCGAGTTCCAGTGATGTAGCAGGGGTGCATTTCCCCCCGCTCTCTGAAACCATCCTGGCGCGTTGCTCGAGCGCCTCTCTTGTGCTTCCGGGTAGGGAATTGAAAATTTCAAAGAGCTTCTTCTCTTGTACACTTGGGGACGCGATGGATGCGATGGATGGATTTGATAGTTGCTCTTTGTAGAACAATTCGTATGCGGTTATCCCTTTCCGATGTAGAGGCGGCTCGACAACATCTGCATTGATTGTTTTCCTGGCATGCCAGATGGTAGCTCTTCGTTTGAGCGACTCCATGTCACCGGCACCAAGCTGATTGAACGTCCTCAAGATCACCTTACTCTTCTGAACAGCCGAAAGCCCCTCCAGACTTGCGTTATTGCGCTGTTCCTCACGAAATAATTGTAATGCCAGCTTTCTGGGATTCCGCAGCGGCGCAAAGCATCGCAGCATATTTCCTCCAACGCACACAACCGCTGCAGTTGATCACCAACCACCCAAAGCAGTATCCACCAATTAAAAGGTTGTTTTGATGCAGCTTTGTCCCACACACGTACACGCTCACTACGCGCGTGTGTGTGGGGGGGGAAAGAAACTTCTTTACCTACACCCCCACCCCACCCACCCACCAGCTTTCCTTTTCACATAAGAAAAGAGCAAAAGAGGGCACACAGAAGACGGCTGGTGAGACTTACAACACAACATGAAGCTGAGATTTAAAGGTCCCCTAAGCGTGAAACATCCGGAAGTGAGGATTGCGACAAGTAACAAAAAAAAAAAAAAACAACGAAAAAAAAAAAGAACGAAAAGGAAGGGAAAAGAAAGGAAAAAAAAAAATCACACTGAGAGTGCACAGCAAATTAGATAAACGTAACTTGCAGCTGTCAAGAAAAGGGGGCACCATATTCATCATCACACTCAACACAAACAAAACTTCTGGTCACAGAGGCCGAAAAAATTCCACAACAGTAATCAAAAATCTATCTATCTACAATTTCGTTCAAGATTGTAGAAGCCATTTCCTCCCTATGCACCAAAAATCATCCTTGTTTATTTTCCGCCTCCCTGTTTCCCTCTATTTCTCTGTTCACCTACTGCAATCTCTAAGCAAGAAAAACAACATAAATGTATAGATATAACTCACACTGCCGTTACATGTTGTTGCTGCAGTTGTTGTTGCTGCCTCCAGAGCTTCGCAACGGCGGCAAGCCGATCCTTGGGGGGCAATTGACTGCATCGCGGCATGTTTGCCTTCACGAATTGCGCATATTTTGTTGGTGCACGCTTCTTCTTCTTCTTCTCGCCAAGTGCCATCGACTTGGTATTCTTGGTGCGCTTTACCGATGGAGCTGCCTTTGCTCGCTTTTCAAGTGCCGCACGCTCAGAGGCGCCCAATGCCTTGTAGAGCTTCGAGGTCATTTTGCCACGCTTCACGATCGGAAGACCCTGCAGTGCGGGGTTGTTCTTCTGCTCCCTCATGAACAGACTGTACGCGCTAATTGCGAGACGACTGCGGCAAAAGCGGAGCATTCTTCTGGTTTTCCTTTGGAGTTCAACCACGACTACGCACAGTAGGAACACAACGCAGCAGAACGACAAAACGGACGAAAGAGAGCAGAGAAAAAGAACAAAAAAAAAAAGAAAAACAATATGGAAGAATGATTGGAGCCGTGCAGAAAAGAAGGAGCGAAAGGCAAGTAGAACAGCAATACATTTTTTTTTCTTGCAGTTCATTGATCCTTCACAGCGTGAATATGCAAGAGAAAAGAAGAAAAAGATGTGCGGAGACTAATGAAACCACTGAACATTTCACATCACTCTCATTGACGCCCATATTTACTCATGTTATTCCGTGCTGCCACATCTTCTAAAGAAAAGACAATAAGTGGTTTGTAAGCAGTTAATGGCGGCTTACTTCAAAAAAAAAAATGTTGATGAAATCAATTAACCATGTGTGGCCAACCTCTGCCCTCATTTGTATTTTGTACGTGTGCGTGACTCTCAGTACACACGTACAAAATACAAATGAGGAGAATTTAGAACTCCCCCGCACTCTCTCAAAACTTCTGTCTTCTCTGCCCCTCCCCATTCCTTTCTTTTTTTGATTTTCCTCAGCACTTGCATTACCTCCACGTTCGAGTCGTCCTTTCCCCTCTCTTTATGTATATGTATATGTATATGTATATGTATATGTATATGTATATGTATATGTATATGTATATGTATATGTATCTTTATTAGTGATATCCCCCTTTGCATGTTGTTGTGGCTGGTCATGTTACTTTTTATGCTCCTTTGGTTTTGAAGCTTCTCACTCTATTTGGCATTGCCGTATTTGCCATTCACTCCTCTTCATGCGCCGCCACAAGAGTCACCGCAACCCACCCTACTTTCCCCGCAGCACCACCTTCAAAAACTGCAATAAAACAACACATTACACAATTCACAATATTTTTCGTTTCTTTTTTTTTTTTCATACACGGCCCTTTTTTTTTCTCTTTATTTTTCCAGAGTTTAACAACAACAAAACAGCAGAAGGCTGAAATCGCATCAGCCTCCGCCACCACGCCTTCATCATGCGTAACTGTTGTGGCATATCGTCCTCCGGCCCATGCCTCCTCCAGAAAAAGTGCAGAAGTGCAAGTAGTAGCGGCCTTATAACACGTAGCGAGTGCCGCTGCTCTCGCGATACGCGACACGGAAAGAAACATTAGCCGCAATCCCTCAGCCCAATCCGCCCAAACGAACAAAAAAAAAAACAATATTATACGAACACGCACACACAAAACAAGAACAACAGCAAAAAAAAAAAAAAAGCAGCAAAAACAAAAAAAAAATGAAACTAATATATGCATCCAAACATATAAATAATACTAAAAAACCGCTTTTACACAACATACATCCTTATTCATCATTAAAACTAGAAGCGAAAAAAAAAAAAACACACGCCAAAGAAAAAAAAAACAACTAGTTGTTCGTTCATACGAACCAGTAAACATGCAAATACCCGCTGTTAAACAACACAAAAGCTATAAAACACTATGAAAAGGTCCGAAAAAAGTCTAACATAAAAACAACTCTCAAAAAAAAATTAAAAATCGTTGCTGTCACTCCCAATTCATTGCAATTCACACCCACAATCCCCAACAACCATGACAGAGTAATAGGGCCCCCCACCACCCCCCTCAAAAAAAAAAAGGCGAGACATACAACAAAGAGCAGCAACAAAGAAAAGAAGGTTTTTACATACCTGCTTTCCGTCATTTTCGTTGCCGTAAAGAAAAAGAAAAAAAAGAAAGAAACATTGTCTTTGTTTCATGGTTCACGCGTCTCTTCTCTTCTGTGTTTCGTTGCACAAATGACCCCTTCTTGCGTGCTCGCCTCCATGCTCACCCCACCACCATCAAACCACTTCTTACACCGTTCCTTTTACGGTTAGATGAGGATGACATTATTCTTTGGTACGTACAGACCGCGTGCACGGCCAGATCGCGCCTCGGCGCAGTCTGATTTGGAGACAAAGAGCATACCGGACGGCACCTTTGCCTCGGGTTGGCGTGCGCCTGCCCCAGCGGATGCAGATCCGCACTCAGATACATCTGCTGCCAAAAAGTCTCTCTTTGGGGTTGAGGGGGAGTAGTACGCCAGGAGATCGCTCATATGATATGCCTTCGGGGGCGTCTGCTCTTCCGGTACGGGATTCAGGACGTCTACATCACCGGTGCGTCTCGGGGCGCTTGCGCCACGGTTCTTTCCATGTATTGGCTCAACCTCATCAACACCCTGTCCAGTTCCAAATATATCATGTGTCATGTTCGCGTTAGACTTCAGGCGTGCAATGATAGGCCGCTGACGAGGAGGCAATGGTGGGGGGATGAACTCACGGGGCCCACGGACAATATTGCGCTCAACTTCATTAAGCTCTTCGGATGTGTATTGCCCGAGGTTCAGGACATCATGCGATTCGTTTGCCTTGTTTCGGTGCGTGCGTTTGTTCCCATGAGTTCCACCGTTCACGGAGCCGTACAATTCAGGCGACATCGTGCATAAAATGTCACTGTTGTCTCGATTCTTGAAGCGACGCTTTCCTGACGGGTTCTCCGCTGGAATCGGCTGAGGTGGGAGCTCTGGCTCGCTGTATGGTGCAACCGTAGTGTGTGGGGGGGCCACCAATCCTGCCGCCCGTTGCGGGCGATGCTTCGCTTCCTCCGTCAGGATGTTGCAGCAAACCCCCTCAAGGTTGTCCTTGGGGCCGCGAGCCCTTACCATCGCCTTTGGCAATGGATCATCTTCCTTTCGACCACGAATCCATTCGTCCGTGAGAGCCTTGCCAACCATAGAACCACACTTCTCCTCAAAGCGACGAACGCCATGCTTCAGATGACCGGCCCCTTTAGGGCCAAGGATAATATCAAATGAATTACTCTGCTTTGTCCTCCTTGATCCGGATTGCGTATCTTCCGATGGTGTTGCCGCAATGGCAGCGGCGCGGTCGAAAGCCACCGCAACACCAGTCCCACGGTTATTCTGAGCAGCACGCTGACGGTGGGTGGGCTCCGCAGGACACGGCGGTGGGGGTGGTGGTTTGTTGAAGGCAAGAACGCGCTCTTGCGCCGTGGTTGGACGCTCCACCGCTGCTGCTGCCATACTCTTGCTTTTTTTTTTTTCCTTGTTTGCTTGTTTACGTTTTATTTCCTCTTGTAATATTCGCGTATTATTTTCTTGACCTAATCGACATCATCGCAGTGAGGTGGTGAAGCAGGGGGCAGGAAATCACACCAGCAGCGGAAGCGTCCGCACCAGAACAGGGATACAATGTGAAAAAAACGGGGGGAATGTAAAACATGCGTCACAGATGAAGAGGCACATCGACTGCACGAAAAGCATACATGCATGCACAGAGTGCGCGAGAAGTAAAACATGAAGGCAAGGTGCCTGCTTCCGCAGAACGGAAAATACTTTACCCATATCTTCTTCGGGAACAGATGAGGAGTGGCACCCGGACTGAGCAACCGGAACATGCACCCAGAGAGTCCCCGTCTGGCGAACAAGAAGGGGAGTTGAGGGATGGCGATGGCAAAAGAAACGTAGAGAGAGAAAGCTGTAGCGAGAGGGGGTAGCATGAGATGGGATGGGAGCGGTGATCAGTTTCTCGATACGTACGCACCGAAAATGTGCTTGTATGGATCATTTAAAAGGTCATAGTTCTACATAAATTATCCTCATTTTATTGCTAAGTGTAATTGGCTTCCCAGGGGTTTCATTTGTGGCTCATCTTGCAGGTGATATACAGCACCGCGTGGATGGAAAGGCACCACGCCATACAGACGTTACCCGCTCGACGCGTGATGGCCCATCCGGTCCACATGCCCTTCCTATCCGTTAACTTCCCCAACAACCATGACAGAGTAATAGGGCCCCCCACCACCCCCTCAAAAAAAAAAAAGGCGAGACATACAACAAAGAGCAGCAACAAAGAAAAAGAGAATGGTGAAGATAAGAGGTTTGTGTGTACAGCTTCTACATAAGGTTTCTAGGATGGAAGCAATGTTAATAGGAGCAATTGTGGCACATTGATGGGAAAACCATATTGTTTATTTACTGAGAATACCTAATATGATTCGTGAAGTTGAATCGTACATAAATGCATGAAAATGATGCGGGATATCAACATCAGTAACACAAAGTCATAGTGAGGGGTGTTATAAAATGCATGATGATGGCACATGTCATGTTGTCTGACATAAAGAGGGTAAAGATAGAATTATACATCTATTGACGTGCTAAAGCAAGCATTAGAATAGAAAATTCAACATAGTTAAGAGAATCTGGCGTGTTGCGTGGCGTAGTGGGACGCACAGTGGCTTTAAACTCTTCGGATTGCGCACGGTAGGGTTGCCGCTGGAAACTCTTTACGAAGTTTGTTATACTTTCGGTGTCGTATGGCACACCACAGCTGTCCAAAGGGCAAATTGGATGGTTATTAGGACATAGCATCCGTTGGTGGCTTTGGGGCATTCCGAAAGAACCCTCGTTCATTTCGCGTTGTTTTTCGAGAATGAGTTGCACAATATCATTGATGAGAACCACATCTTTTCCACCGGAGAGAGCAAGAAAAATAGGGTAGAGCTCAGCATCTGAAATGCGCACACCACACCGTGCCGCACAGTCTCTGATCGCTTCAGAGAATCTTACGGTGTTGCAAAATGGGAAGTTTCCGGAAGTGGTGGAGCCTTGCACAAAAGATAGCATGTTTGTCACTGGAACTATTGCATTATTTGAAATACATTCGGCCTTGGTTTTCGAGGACCCCTCGATGGGGCGTGAAGGGAGGACTGTTGTTGTTGGGTTCGCATCATTGGTCATATTTTCTCTGTTGGGTTTCGTTCCGCTCATTGATTGCGCGACAAGAATAGCGTTCTTTTCGTACTTCTCGTCTTGTTCAGATGTTATTTCTTCGCACTCATCCGATTCATGTGGCGCTGTGATGCCGCTATCAGATGGCAAAGAAGAAGAAATTACTTTTGGCGTTCCAGCAGCGGCAACACACTGGCGCTCTTCAATTTCTACACGGGTCTTTGCCATCTGTGTCACCTCCAGAATGTCCTGGCATAAATTCGCTGATTTTAACGTGTCGTCGTCAGAGGTGACAATGATGACACGCCAGATGACACCACTGTGCTGCACATAGTCCTCGACAGTTTCCACAATAATCTTGCACACATGAAAAACAGCTTCACGATGATGATCCCCCTCGCAGTCACCCCAAAGAAGACCCACACACTCGGCAACTACCATAGTTGTGTCAAACTCAAGAATCATGGAGTGGATGCCATGCAGCTCAGCGGTCAACAGGCCTTTTAAAACCCACAGACGGAGGCGTTCCGCGGCCAATGTGTTGTACACCTGCAACGGTTTACACTCATCGTCATGCGGTATGAAGGCAACGACCTCATCATCCTCAACATAATTTCGATCTGGTTTCCTTCGGCAGAGCAGCATGCGAAAGCAACGTGCCAGACAAACGCTCGGCTCACCACTGTTTTTTTCCACACCGAAATAACGAATGTCGTACGCACCACGTCGCCATTCGTTGATCATCTGGGGGAAGCGTTGCATCACCTGGACACGTCGCCGCATACGATCACCAGATGAATAATACATACACCGCACACGGTTGTCAACGGGTAGCTGTGTATAGGCTTCCAGATTCTCTTTAACATCATATTTCCCCTCTGGACGATGAGAGGCAAGAAATAAACTGACAATGTCGGGGCCAACTCCCTTGTCTACAAGCCATGTAGGTGCAATACCCTCCAGCACCAACAGCCATGCATCAAAAAGCCAACGCAACCCGGACAAACCAAGTGCTTCCTCGAGGGCATAATCTGGCAGCCGCTCACTAGAAGCTGACGCCTTAGCATAGAGATTCAGTTGACGCTGGAAAGAGTAGTAGCGCGTATGCGAGACGTACACGGAGCGGAGGTAAAAGAGGGGAAATTTATCCACAAGTTGCATCTTTACCTGCTCGTTGAATGCTTCATTTCGAAAGACAAGACGAAAAATGGGGGTGGAAAAAGCCTCACACCCCTCACTCGCCTCTGACAGCTGATATACAACAAAACAATACTCGGGAATAATGGGATGTGATGCGTAAGGTGTGCAATTAAAGTCATCGCGAAAGATGGCGGCATATTCTTGAGAAACCTTCGCCACAGTATCACCACATAGTGGTGGCATCGGCACGATAACAAGTCGCTCCACCTCGTCTAGCACCATGCCATAGCGCATTACATCAAACTGTCGCTTGTGCAGCATTCGCGTGTGAATCGGATGACTTTCCATCGCGCGCCGCACAGGATGAAATGAGTGGTCGATTGCTTTTCCAAGCACGTTGAAATTCAGGGTCAAGTCGCTAATCTGCAACATGGCATCGGTGACAGTGCCGGGGGTAAACCCTGGAGGCACCAAGTTCACATGTGGTGCATCCCACAAGAACGGAGACAAGGGGCCTATAGATTCTTTGGCACGCTGCATCCTACACGTTTTTTTTCTTTTTTCCTTCTTTTATCACCACCGCCTTCACGTTCCCTTCGTGTTTTTTTTTTTATAAAAAAAGAAGGATGGAGATTTGTTTGCTTGTCCTCTCTCCTAATGCAACCCCCCTCTAAATTGCTGACAGGCACAGAATCACACGCAGCGAAGAAAATAATAGCAAAAGAGAGTAGTAATCAAGGAGGAACAGCAATAATAACAATAACAGATCCTTTTGTGTCTACGCGTGCGTGTTCGCCCCCCTCCGTTTCACCTTTTCTTTTCACTTCATTGAGTTTTCATGAACCATGTCGTATTGATCAGCGCCACCAGCGGAAGGAAAAACACAAACTCAGAAAGAGAGAGAGAGACGAAAAAAAAAAAAGGGAGGGGAATCGGTGGGAAGAAGAAGCATGGTGCGGATGCCCAAAAATCAATTTGATTAATGGCTACCAGAAAATATGTCAAACACCGCTCTGTAAAATACCGAAATGTTGTGATCAATGAGTGTCCGATTCCGAAACAACTCCGTCTTCGCCATCAACACCAGAGTAAAGAAGCTGGGAAGTTCCTTGACGTAAATGCAGTCATCACAGCTAAGAGTAATGATGGTGTTTGCCCCTGCGTCTACCTCTTCCTCAGCACCCCTTGTGCAGCTCCCGATTTCTTCCGAATCAAACTCATTCCGAGCTTTCTCTTGCACCCCCTTCTTGGAACAGTCATATATTTTATTCATCTTAACCATCACTTCAATTGCGTCGCTACAGAGATCGTA
Organism: Trypanosoma platydactyli; assembly: GCA_030849675.1. Taxonomy (NCBI): domain Eukaryota; phylum Euglenozoa; class Kinetoplastea; order Trypanosomatida; family Trypanosomatidae; genus Trypanosoma; species Trypanosoma platydactyli. The sequence continues at coordinate 234,539 of JASANU010000913.1, forward strand.
AGTGCGAGACTTCACACGATTACGCTCATCCACAGCAAGAAAAATCTTGGACCTACTTAGGAAGAGGTAGGAGAGATCCACATTACTATTGCTGTTCAACATCTGAAGCAGCTCGGTGATATACGGGGATTGATACCTTATCAGCTTTTGCACCACCAGTGAAAAGGCCTGAAAAACGGAATGATCATAAATAGACGTCAGGTTAAAATTCAGACGCAGTGGTGTGGTGTTCTCCAGACGCTGTTTCGCTTCAGCTTCAATGCGACGCTGCAGGCTGGCAAGAAGATCCGTTTGCTGGTCCTCACTGAGGGCATCCACCTTGTGTATAAAGACTTCGACGCAAAGATCCGGATTGTATTGATGTGCGGCACACACTGTATCGAGCAACCGCGCGTGCGAATCATCTATGAGTTCACGACAGTCCATCACAAAGACGATGGCGCCACAACTGTCAAGCAGTTGTTCCGTGTCATAACGACTGGAGTTGTTCGCATCAAAGGGATCACTCTGACCCGGGAAGTCCCACACCTCAAATTTCACAAAATCATTGGAGTGCACTGTGTTGTTATCGGGCTGCACCGTTGTCGGGAGGTTGACGGTGTCATGTGGCTGCATGCCCTCAAAGACGACCTTCTGGATGCTGCTCTTTCCCGACTTGCGGAGCCCCAGCAGAAGAACCTTTGGCAGCGTAAGAAGACCCGCCGACATGAGAACAGCGTCACAACACAACTTCCAACCTTGTGAGGAAAAAGAAAAATGGAAGAAAAAAGAAAAATGATAGTGAAAATAATTATTACAAAACAAAAAAAAAAATCTGCTGGAAGAACCGGGGGTCGGGGAAAAGCAACAACAACAGCCAGAAACCTTTTTTCTTATGTGTTAGGGTATGTGATAGCGTCTTCCAACAGAATTTGAATAGATGGAGGAAGCGATCAGTGGCTCATTCCCCACTCAGACTCGCTTAAGTGACGCTCGTGAAACACACGAGACCCCCTTTCCTCCTTCCTTTTACTTTGGTCTCTTTTCCCCCTCATCCTATTCCACTTCAACATTCTCCCCCCTCACAGAGATACACACGTTACCATTTTTTTTTTTTTCTTTTTTGGAGGGCTGGAGGAAACATAGTCCTGTTAAAGACCTCCACGCAGACGCTCGGCAAGAACTTGCAGCTCCACCCGTATCGTCTCCACAACACATGAGAGTCTAGTGTTCTCACAGGAACGCACATCGTGCATGAGCCAGCCAAGCGAAATGAGAATTTTTTCCAGTCCCATTGCAAGTTCTTGACGCTCCCAAATGCTTAAATTACGCGTGTTTATGTGAAATTGGGTGTAGTGCGCAAAAAGGCTAAGTGCCAGTTGAACATTGTCAACATGTGACCCAATGCTATGACTGTATGTCTCGCGAATGTCACCATCTGCCATGCTGTCTACGCTAGCAGTCTCAAAACTAGAGTGCAGCGATGGGGTTTGCTCCGGTGAAAAAGAAGCACAGGCAGTGCGCGAGTGGTCACGATGGCTTTTCCGGATAATATTTAGATCGCGAAGAACAAAAGTTCGTAGTACATCAAATGAGAGCTCTTCTTCCTCCCGCCTCCCCTCTTCATCACTGCAGTCCAAATTTTGCGAAAGCATACTACTGCCTACAATTGGTGTGTTACCTCCTGTGGTGTGGGTGCGATATCGATCAAAAGTAACGAGTATGGGATCACCTTCGGTATAAACTTGGGGTATAGGCTGATGAATAAAGTATGAAAGCTGAAGGCGCACAGTTGCCACAAGGAGATGCCCCAATGAACGCTCGGTCCCCACACCATCAGGTGTTACAATAGCCTGCACGTTATAGCGGCGAATAAGGCAGAAGCAGCGCCGCACACATTGTGTAACCGCAACGGTTGAAACACCGAAACTAGCCAACAAAGCAATGATTGACGTACATAAATGCATCTCATTCAGCTCCCAAGAGAACATTTTCGTTTTCTGCTTTGGAACGTCAAGTAGAGAAAAACCAGATACTGCATGCCTAAATCGTGGACTTGTTGTAGCCAAACTAGAAATGGCCTCCGACCACTCCGTGCGATGGCTTCCTTCCGTGTCACTGCTTACCAGTACTGTGTGCAAGAGACGAAGTACCGATTGCCATGCACGATGCCATGCCTTCGGTCTATACGCATTTCCACTCGTATCATAGAACGCTGAATGGGTGAGCTGGCCTAGAGCGTTCGCCAGCATCATTACAGGTTTGGGCTGGAAATACTGTGGTGCACCATCCCAATGAAGCAGAGCGGAGCAGAGTGCATCCACAACATGGTCGAAAAAATCAGATAGTGGAGAACTTGGTTCCGTGGCGGGGATCAAATGCAATACATGAGCTGCGCATGACCACAAACTCCCCAGTGTACTGATCAAGCAACGTATGGGGCAAAAACCTCTCAAACGATTGTACGTGGCAATAACCTCAGTAATAAAGGCAGAGAGCAAACTAGAGGGAGCTGCCGTCACATTTCTCTCCAACACATCAGCAATGAGTTCAAATATCTGTATACACAACTCCTCATCGGCTACATCGGATGGTTCGAACAACGACAAAACAAATATTGACTGATACACAACATCGATATTCTCTCGATTCCATGCTGCCAACTTCAAAATGCTATGGAAAAAGGGAATTCGTCTGGTCGTCGATGACGCAAGTACGTTACCCGATGAGGCATGTGATAACACAATCGTTATTGCACGGGCAAGTGACAACCAGCCATTCATGCATGAGTACATCAATTCATCAAGTGGATATCCCATCGGTTCTACCATCTGTATCCCATCAAACACCACCTCTAGAAGCACCAGTACTTCATAGAACGCTTCCCTTTCCCCATCAACAAGCCATACAAGTGTCTCCAGTGACGTCGTTAGACGTGTGGTAGACTCCAAAGCAGATGCCATTCGATTCAAACATATACTATGTTCCCTTTCAGGAACAAGGAACCCATCACCAAGAAGTAGAGGCATGGTTCTCACATGTTCATCCAATGCATGCCCACCAGCTACAGCTACAGGAAACCCGTATTTTTGAGATTTGGGCATAACAAAAGAAGTAACCTCATTTTTCATCGTCACCGTCGTTGTCGTACCTGACAGGGGGGGTTGCCGCGAATCTACTTTACTTAGACGATGCGTTGAAAAAGATGATTCATCATAATCAGAAGGTGAATAAAATACCGAACTCATTTCCTTATAAAAAGCAAAGCACTCTCTCAGTGCCTCACAGCCTGCTCTTATCATTTTCTTCACCTCATTCATATGGGAAGCCACCATCTTCCCCTTCACAATGCATGTTGCAGAGCGAGGCGGACCCTGATGTGACCATCTTTCAGGTGTCCTCGTTGTTCGGTCCCCATCAGCATTCAATTCTCTTAAAAAAATACCGCAAACATAATTGATAACTGCCGCGGTGAAGGCACAAGCGGTGTAAGCAGGAGCACACTCTGTGCTCTCTAGGAGAGAAACAGCATTAGTAATAGAGAAACCTATATCGCCAAGAGCTCGCAAGAGTTCTAGAGCCTCTGCCTTTTCAAGAGGTATAGAATTTCGACACCCCACCACATCCCGCAAAATGCGGACTAATTGAAGCTCCAATGAGTTCTCAGTATCCTCAGGAACTACTAAATAGTAGAATGAGGCAGGGTCAAATCGGAGAAGGTAGCGAAGGCACGCCAAACGAATAACATTTGTACGGGAAGAGAAAGATGACGTTGGTGGCGTCAGTTGTTCATGCACAGCGAGTAGAAGTCTTCGCTTCAGCGAGGTAGTTGTGTGAAAGCGAATGGTAGTAAAAAGCTTCTCTTGCGAATGCTCTACCACATACACCAAGAGCTTTGCGGTAGACTCTACCAAGTCACATGTTGCGTTTGAAGCGAAGAGCAGGGAGTATAACATAAGGCACGCAGAAAGAGTATTCTCGCCATGTGTCGCAATAACACAAGTTGCCAAAGAATCATGGTGTCCACCTTCCAGTACAACACGAGAAAGAAGATGAATGGCCGTTTGCAGGTGTGAAAAAGTCGAAGAATCACCAAGAAACACATTACCTGTCTTGAGCTCACGGATGAAAACAAATATTCCTTCGGAGAGACGATGAATTAGCTCCTCAGATGACACTTTAAAAGAAATCAGCGAAGCAGCTGAACATGATGCACCTACTAACGTTTTCTGCACAGTGGACAGCCAGCAAACAAAGAACATCAGTTCCAATGAGTGGCGAGAAATAATGCCAGGTTTGATATGCGTCACGGCCCCCACCATCCTTCCTGGCCGAATAGTATTTGTATGGGCATTCAGCAGAATGTCATACAGGTGCAGTTGAAGTAAGGCTACCTCAACTGCCTCGGAGCGTATACCAACCTCTTTCATTTCGCTGGGCAGAAGAAGTTTAGAAGCGACATAACTCATGTTACCGAGCATTCCATGGAACTGCGAAACTATCTCACATATCACCTCAACGAGACGGACATCGCTGATACGCTCCGTCAGAGCAGCATTAAGAACGTGATGAAGCAAGGATTGGAGGTCAAATCCAACCAGTTGTTCAACCTCCCTCAGTTGTGATGGATAGTTGCATAAGAGCGCCTGCAAGAGAACGAGCCCACTGCGCATAAGCACCTCATCACTGCTGTGCATAGAGTTCCACCTTACCATCAGTAGACGGAAGGTCTTATTCACAGGAAATTCGGTTACGGCTGTCATATTGGAAACACATGGATCATGTGGTTGACCAGATTCCTCATTGATAGCACCCACACCTTCCGACGATGAAATCACTTTGTCCCCTACATGCTCTGGCGTATTGTCGATGAAAAACCCACTGCAATTCCTAAAATCATCCAGACTATAGTGAGATACAGACGCAGCTGTGTAGAAGTTGAACAAGGAAAGAGCACAGATACTGCTCCTCTGGGCCATGACATGATCATATATACTCCGCTGCAGCGCCTGAACGCCAGGCGGAAATGAGTCCCACATGCACGCGTAGGTGGCCATCGCTTCCACAGCCGACAGAAGAGACTCATTTGAAAAGTAGTGCCAGAAATCACCCGACGCTGTCGCAAACAGATGATAAAGAATAGAGGCAAGGTGCTTCTCGACAAGGTATAAAACCGAATGAGAGCTCCCATCATCTCGAAAGTACGTCGCAATAGGAATAGAATAAACGGTTGTCGTAAAAACCACCTCCAACGCCATACGGAGCATCTCCGGTCTGTCGTTGCTTTTCTCTGATAGTGCAGGAACTCCTGCAAGCACTGCAAGAAGGTGTGGCGCATCAGGTTTCATCTGGCAACTGCACATCTCGTCTAATGGCAACAAAGAGGGGTACTTTGCCAAAAAGACCGATAGGACCACCGCACAGCGCCTCACCACCAAAGGGATGTCATCCACCCACATTTGCCGTGATAATGTCACAAACTCCCAAAGCACCTCAGGCTTTGGTGGCATGCGGAGAGAGTGTTCACTGAAGAAAAGCACAATGTCGCAAGAAAGCTTTAGAGCACGCAAACCATTAAAGGCATCCGGTCCATGCTGCAACTGTTGATCGTTCACGACCTCCCAGAGTTTCGTGATGTTTGTCTGCATTACATGATAAAAATTCATCTCCTCTAGTTTCTCAATAAGAGCAGTCCAAAGCACGACTTGCGCGTAATATCGGCGTGGATGATGCAACAACTCCCGGAAAACAGTGAGCTCAAATAGATGATTTTGGTTTTCTAACTCGTTTTCCCCCATGGCGAAGCTAAGTGCTATCTGCAATGGTAATCCCTCATCGATTGACATCGTTGCAGACAACGAAAACGCTTCTACGGTGGTCATGCTGGTAACCTTCCCCGTCTCACTCTCCCGTTTGCGCCCTTTGGGGAACATGTAAGGTGTCACAATAGGATCGTGCTCAGAAAATCGGTAAATGAACTCCGTCGAGGCAATCTGGAGGTGACGCAAAAACGCCTCGTGACCATCCCGCCGCGCCATCATCAGTGGAGAGGCCAACCGACTAGCCACAGACCCGAGGAGACTGTTCCCACTCCATTGTGCTGACATGGTGCCAACTGAACTTTAATATATATATATATATATATATATATATATATATTTTTTTTTTTTTATTTATTTATTTGCCTTCTTTGTGTGGTTGTGTATCTATCTATATGAGTCTTGTTTTTCTTCGTCCTTTTTTTCTTTTCCCTTTCCAGTTTCCGCCTCTTCTTAACCCTTTCCCCCCCCCTACGCCTCGGGTTATGCTGAAAAACTGTCGGATTAAAAAAAAAGAAGTAGGGGGAGAGTTTTAAAAGGGAAGAACGGGGGCGAAGGAAAGAAGTGAGACATCTTTCTCCCTCTCATACAGCGTCAAAAAACTAGTTGCATGGAGAGAGGGGCAAGGAAAGGGGAAAAAAGGAGCGAAGGTCTTGGAGGAAACGTAGGAAGCGGTAAGAAAGACATTCTCCCCCCCCCCCTTTTTTTTTTGTAACCGGTTATATAGTAATTCGTAGAAACCAAGCACACAACTATAGATGCAATAAGACACACAAATATAAAAATTAACGGTTTTTTTTTTTTCCTATTACACTTTCCTTTTTTAGTTATTTAAGCTTTTTTCGCCACCTGGCATATCCACCTCATTATAATAGGCTGCTTCTTGTCTTCCACTTCACACCTTCCATCTTTTTTTCTGTGCTCGCTCTCCTTCTATACCTCTATTCTTTTGAGTGTGTTAAAATCGCGTTGAAATCCGCCACGCGTCCCCAACGATATGCAGCGTGAAGAAAACCAACAAGAAAAAAAACCTCTTCGACTTTCGGTCGGTGTTTAAACCTCTTTTTTTTTCCCTTCACACAGAGCCCTAATTGTTTTTTTTTTTCTTTGGCCCATTTCCCGGCAGCGAAGAATGAGAGGGGGGGGGAGGGGGAAAAAAGAGTAGAGAATAGCAGTTGCCTGCCTCTCCGCCGCCTTCTCGGCAGCACGGGAAGTACCGCGCACGCGCACATCGAATGGTGAATGCAGAAATCCATTCTGCCACCAACCCTTTTCATAGTAGTGCAGTCACGCTGACCATCGGATGGCTCCGTATGAAAAAAAAAAAAACATCACGAGTTTGGGAGTGAAGAAGGAGGAGGGAAAAAAAAAAAACTCCCTTCCGCACATTGAAAAAGAATGTCATACATCGTCGCACGTCAAGATGCTCACATGTGTACAGAAAAAACAGCTCTGGGATTGAAAGCGAGAACAGGAACGGTAGCTGAGAAAACTAATAATACGCAAAAGAGTATACCTTGACATAAAACGATTTGTAGGCATATATTTATGCAAATTATTGCACAATTATACTACGACATGTAGATCAGTAACACAATGAGGAACAAAATGCCGAACTATAAAAGAATGATAGCGAAGCACGTTGAGGGGTGATTCCGTGCAACTGTATCAACTCGTCTTGCAACATTTATCTTCCTGTGTAGCAATCGAAAGTATTGGAATGCGAAAAAAGTACGAAATCTGCATGAAAAGTGACAAAATCATGTGCAGATACTGCCACAGACCCAATGCAGCCAATGCAACAATAGCAGAGCCAAGTGATGGCTCCAGATATTTCGCTTCAATCCAGCGGAAGTTTGTATGCGCAATGAGTGCCCCGACTGTGACAAAGAGCGTAATGAGGTAAAAGGCATTAAAAAGATTGTAGGGCATCGCACAGAGTCTAGCCACTGTCAGTCGCGTAACAGTGTAAGATGTAAGAAACCCAAAGCTCAGCTCAAACGCGAACGGATATCTATCATGGATTGATGTGTACGTGAAAAACAAACACACATGAAGCAGTAGCATAACAAGCATGGGAAGTGCCACTACAAATGGAATCCCCTTAGCATGAGGGCTAGGCCTTTGAATCACGTGGCAGATGTTCGCCCCCACAGTCATACAGCTGGCGATGATGTAGAATATGAAAAGAATACTACGCACTGTCGAAATAATAATCGGTACTCCACCAAAGAAGGAAGGAAGCATTATCTCATACGGGCCTAGTGCAGGGGTGTCCCACACTGCAGTTGAGTACAGACCAGTGACAATAAACACCACACACGAAAGAAGAATACCTTCAGTAGGACCGTTAATGTAGCCAAGATCGAGAGTGCCTGTGGAGAATTGCTCCCAAATAGAAGTAAACAGCACACATGACGACATCGCACAATACACAAAGGTCAGCCATGTTGGAAAATTAAGCGCACAGCATAAACTAACATGAACCAAAGGTGCCAAGATTGCGTCACATCCATGGTCAAACAGTTCACCAAGCGGACCTACCATTTGAGTCCGGCGCGCTTGTTTACCGTCGACAGCATCAAGTGTTTGATATATAAAAAGGGAAATTGCTGCGTAGTACCATAGCCATGCTGGATAAACTGCATCATTGAAAAAGAAGAAAAACATGACCAGGACTGTTGAAGAGCTTCCAATGCAAAAGCCTGTTAGCGTTATCGCGTTTGGTGCAACCGTCATTGGCACAAGACTCACGATAAAGCTCCAGTATGGTTGCATGATATAGCGAGAGATCAGACTAGAGTCAGAGCCGCTGTACTTGTATTTTGCCAAGTTCGGCAGATACTCCGGTGGAATGTGTTCATGTACCCTCGGGTTGAGACTAATGCGACGCGTGTGATGCGGTTTTCCTCCACTACTATCGTTGCTGTTGGTAGAGAGGCCAGGGCTTCGTGTAGAATTGCTCATATTACAACCGCAACACTAGTACGCTCTTCCTGATCTCCGTTCCTATCCTACAATTCATGTGATCAGCGTTATTTGTCCAAGCGCACAAGCAACCAAAGCAAAGAAAAAGGAAAGGCATAGCACACACACGCACACACGGAGAGAGAAGGAGAGAGAGAGAGAGAGACGCGAAGAGAAACATATTTGGGAATGAGTGGCGGGAAAGAGAAATCCAGCAGCACTAGAGAGATGATGATGGGGAATGAAACGCAGTGTCTGCGGTACTGCAGAACGTTGCGACCAACTCCGCCATTTGACTCACAGCGCCAACGAGGAACGCGGTCCCGCCCACCGGCACATAAGGGGCCGAATAGATCTCTCTCGCACCTTCCCTTGTATCTTTGCTGCATCCATTACAATAAACATCGTGGTGGCCAGAAAAGGTGCCACTCATTCGCTGCGACGCATCAAGTACCAAGAGTAAAGGCTGTCCTGCAACCTTAGCCAAATGCTCTCATACGTCCTTATGGCGAGATCGGCCCTCAGTGCAGAGAAAAGGACGCCCCTCCCATCCACAAGGCATCAAAGCCAAGAGCAGCTTCATTTCAGCAGTACATACGCAACTTGTGCGCATCCCAATACCGTCTGTCATTATCTGTAGTCATCATCACTTCCCCCTTGTGTTTATCTGTCGTCGCCTCCCCTCCCTCAGAGATTTTGGTACATAATAATCCGGTCATCAGTTGCTTTTATTTTATCCAGTACTCTTCGTTGTTTGATGAGGAAAGCCAGTTGCAGCATCCCCAACCCCTGTTGAGAACACAGAAGCTTTACCGAGGCACGGCAGATTCCTCAAGCAAATAAGTGACGAGATACACAAGAAGAGAACAACAAACACACGAACATTAAGTCACTCTTGTTTTGCCATCTACCACCCCTTGAATTGGCGTTTCTTCTTCTCGTGGGCATCTCGCTAGAAAAGCGAGACGTCTAATGCAATTCCCCGAGAGGAAAATGTGTGGTGTGTGTCGGCTTTCGACGGTGCAACTCAATTCAACAGTACGAAAGCAAAATAACTTTGCCTTTTCAGCGGGAAACTTCACACAAACCTCTTCGGGTGTTTGGTGGCAGCATTTATCGAAACCCGGCCCACACGCTCAGCAACACGCCCTCATACGCGTCACAGGCCGTCGTGTTCAATGACTTCTTCCCCCGCCACCCGCACCTGAACCTCCATCTCGTCACGCACATGGGCACACAAACACGTGCAGGGTGGCCGAGTCACACCTTTAAGCGTCGTTCATTGGGGGGAGCGGCCGATTTTCATCATCTTCACAGCCCACACGATGCAGTGCAGAACACACGCACAAACCTCGTGTTTCGAACGTGACGTCAGTGCTCACTTTTAGAAAAAGAAAACGAAAAGGAGCAAAGGCAATTACTGACAATCAACACACACACACACACACACACACAAATGCTGGAACCAAAGGATTTAAAAAGAGTATAAGAACAAAAACAAAAAGCAAAACGCACATATACAGACAAGAAAATAAAGGGGGAAGAAGAAGAACAACAACAACAACAAAAAAAAAAAAAAGACCCCCTTCATCCCAAAACAGGCACACACAGAGACACAGACACGGTCTTTCTCTATAAATTGTTTCTCTCAATCCGCACTCACAGACTCCAATAAAAATAGGAGAGGGAAGAACAAATCAAAAAAACAACAAAAAGAACCATATCTTTGTATCCGACAACTCAGACTTTTTACATCTGAATTGAAGAATGCGTACATTATGTGTGACTCCGTATATGCATGTATTCCTCTATGATGCGGTTGCAGAACAACGGCAAGACGGTGCTCCGTTTCCTTTTCTTTTGCTCCTCCTTTTTTTCACTCTCTCTCCCTCTCTTTTTTTCTCCCTCTCCCTTACACATTCCCCTTCATCTCTGCTCTTGCACATTTCTCGGGAACAAGGACAACGGCATCCAGCACAATGTGCTTCTGCAGCCACTGGAAACAAAGTTACAAACGCAAGAACCTCGGCAATTGAACCGTTTCGATCTAAATTCGATGGCGGCATCGCGCAGAGCACATGCCCAGTTCTCACAACACAAAGAGAGCTCAAAGGAAGAGGAAATATATGGAAGCGTTTTTTTTTCTCCATCTTTCTCTATCACCTTCCCTCGCTCCTTCTACTTCTCAACATCTATCGAGTACGCTTCACTTCGCTGGCGATCTTCTTTATTCGTTTGCGGCCACTGGTTGGCTTCCCCTTCTTCCCGGTTTCAGACGCTTTCTTCTCGGCGCGCAGGTTTGACTTCACTGCAGCCTTTGCCTTTGTGCTTGTATTTGCCTTTGCCTTTGCTTTTGCCTTGTTCTTCGGAAGAGCCTTGGCCAACTCCTTTTCAATATCTAGAGGCCTCGTCACGCCATATAGCTGAGACAGGGCATAGAAGCGCTTGCGATAGTTTAGTTTCTTTACCTTGTGGTAGTTGTCTCGAACAAACTTTGCAAACTCTCCTTTTACTTTGCCCTTAGCAGCACGAGCAGCGGCTTCCCGCTTCTCTCGCGAAACCTTCGTGAGGGTTGGATGGCGCGCTGCACGCTGCTTCAACTCCCGTCGCTGGTTCTGCGAAAGCTCTTTGTACATCTTGGAAAGGATACGCCCCCGTTTTGAGATGGTGCATCCCTTGAGCGCTGGATTGTTCTTCTGGTCCATCAGAAAGAGGGTGAAAGGACTCACTCCTCGCCAAAACATGGAAGCACGAAACATCTCTTTTAGCAAACAAACTCAAGCACACAAAGTCAATGCAACAACCCTCTTAAAAGTAATTCTATCTATTTAGAAACAGAGTAAAAGAGCATGAAGAGGTAAAACAACAGGCACAACAAAGATTGGTTCTCCCAGCGATGGAGGTCCATTCAGAGTACACTATAACATATGGCAATGTAATTACATTTGATACAAAAGGAAAAGGAAAGAAAAGAAGAGAGGAGTAATTTTACTGAAGATGAGTCTGTGAAATCGCATGTAAAACGCAAATGCATTCAGGGCCTTTTCATGGGGTTCATTGCTTAAACGAAGAAGATATATTTTTATTCGAGATGCACATGGCACCATGAAGAGCGCAGTGTACACGCTTGAGGTTTAGAATATCTCCCTTGAGCTCCTCTTCCATCCGAGAGTGATAGCAACGTGCAGCTGGAGCCTCTGCGTCAGGTGTACCATTCTCCTCTTCTATTTCCTCCTCTCTGCTGAGAGTAAGCGCTCTCACAACGGCATCCACGTCAAAACAGCAAATGTTGTCTAGTTGTGGAATGTAAAAGTCATTGCCTTCTGCTGCACAAGCCGCTCCAAAAATCCACCGCAGTGCCTGAGCATCCATAGTAGTCCCTTTTTGTTCACTAGAATGACACGGTCGCATGTCAAATAGCGTTCAATCTCCACGGTTATTTCTCTGTGTTCGCCTCGAAAAAAAAGCTAGCGTTGCGGAAGGGCGCAAAGTGACTACCGGGAACAGTGCCGCAACTTATACCGCATGCGGTATTCAAGTCTTTGACCCCACCAGGGTAAAGAAAGCAATGAAAGGGGGAAGATCATGTGTACTAGGAACCAGGAGAAGCGCAACCTCCAAGGGCAACGGACACCTCCGAGGAGCACTAGTGCCGCCTTCACATCAAAAGCAACGAATATGGCGCGCTCCATCCCGCCGATGGTCTCCAAGCACTACGAGATTGTCTTAACACTCTGCATAAGTGTTGTAAAGGCAATATGTTTAGATAATTTCATTCTCTTCAGTACATGTGCCACCGAAGAATTGCCCCCCCCGGAGGCGTGAGAGCTTTTGTAAAACATGAAATAACCCTCTTCAGTTGCAAAACGATGGGATGGGTGGTGAGTCTGCATCGTTACCATGACCTCCTTGTCAGACGAAAGCAGCAAGGCCCAGCTCGCTGGTTCGTTATGTATATATCCCACAAAGAAATCCAGCCCAGGATGCTGCGCAGCATGCCGCTTTTGTAGTTTTTTTTTTTACTGTTGAATCAACAGCGGTAAGAAGAGACATTCCCCAGGATGTGCGTCCAGAAATTTTGTAGCGGGTGATGGCTTCAATACGAGTCCATCCTTAGTGACGATCTTGGTGTCTGGCACGTTCCGTGAAGCACTTTTCATCCCGTTTCCCCCTCCACTTCCACTTCTTCGTGGGTTTCATCCGGCAGCGCCGTCGTCCAATCAAAGTTGTTTTGCTGTTTCGTGTAGATATCCAGAAATGCGCGCCGGAAAGGTCCTGAAGGATCTTCAGATAATTAAAAAAAACAACATATTCAATACATGCTTCCTCTCTTCCTCTTTCCCCAATGTGTGCTCAACCATAATGTGTATCGTACCCCCAACATCACTGCATGATCATATCTCATAGTATACACGCTGCACGCTGGTGCGGCTACTGTCGTTCCCACCGTACAGCATTTCATGCGCCTACCGGCGTTACAATACGTGAGCACTACTTTCTCGCACGCCACACAGCAATAACTAACAAGAACAAGACTTCACTCTAACCCCGAAGTAGAAAAAAAGAGAACAGAAATGGAAGCATGTATATATATATGTACATAGTTATACTTCTTCCCTTAGCATTTCCGAGTAATAAACAAATCCAGAATTGAAGGACGCGTGAGAGAAGAGATCTCTGGCAAATAAAAATTTCAAGAAACTCGAGAACACATAATCAAAAAGAAGATGAAGACTAACAGCTGGTACCCACTTCATGCTCCGCGCTCTTGTTGTGAAGCATTTCTACAACAGCCAACAACTTTTCAGTTTGTTTCTTGTATGTGCTAATCTTCTCCTCTAGAGCAAGCACCTTTGCATGTTCCTTGTTGCTCTCGGTTCGGCTCTTTTCCGCACGAGAAATGGACATCCTTGTATCATCCTCCAGGGTCCTGATCCGTCGAATACGCCTCTCTCTTTCATCCTTGGCACTCTGAAAAGAACCTTTCGCCTTCAGTAAACGCTCCTGGATGTCGGACAGGTGATTGATCCAACCATTCACCTGCTCCTGCAGCTCAGAGTGCTCTCCTCTAGTCTTTTCCAGGTTTTTCTTTTCCTCTTCGAGTTCGCTTTCTAGCTGTGGTTTGCGAACCTGCTCGAGATCCCGCCTCGCCGCGATTTTGGTATACTCCTTCTCACGAGCCTGCATGATCTCATTGTATTTCTCCTGACCGGTGGCGTGGTACTTGGCGTAGATCTCAAGCTGCTCTTTGAGTGATTTGTTCTCATGCTGCACCTTCGCCTCAAGCTGCACAACTTCTTCCGAATATGCATTCACCGCGTCAATGGCCACGCGAAGCTTCTCGGAAAGTTTTCCCCGCTCGGCTGCATCGTCTTTGCGCGCCTGCTCATACTTCTCCTCAGCAGCCCGGTTGAGAGCGTCAAGTGTTGCACGTACGGATTCTACTTTTTGAACCTGCTCCTGCGTCTGTGCCAAACGTTCCTGCAGTGTCGCCTTCAACTCCTCCTTTTCATGCAACTGTGCCCTTTCTCGCTCCAGCTCTGCCTCACGCTGCTGCAGCTTTACCAGCTGCTGCACCAGACGTTCCGACAAGGACGTCATCTACCGCACACACCCGGTCTCTACCTATCCAACTCACTCCCTTTCCTTTGGTTTTTGAAGTGGTGGAACCAAAGGTGAAAAGGAACTCCACAGTGAAAAAAAAAAAAGCATAACGCGCAAATGATGTAAACACAACAGGAACAAGAACAAGAGTAAAATATATATATATATATATATATATATATATATATATATATAATAAAGAAAACCTTTTCCACTCCCATACGTATCGGCATGCAAGAACAAGTATCGGGGAAGAGGGAAAAAGAGAGAATGGGAAAAAAGAGCAAAAACTTATGGCAGAGTAGAGTATATCTTACGAGGAGGAGGGAAGAAGTAAAACAAGAAGAAAATACTCAAATAAATGCGAACAGGAGTGTTGAAAGCGATACTATTTCGTGAAATATAATAAAACCAATGTTACCCATATATATATATATAACCCTTCTACATCCAATCACACACGAACTTTCTCTCTCATCGACCCCCAGACACCTCATAAGGGTGAGCAGGTAGTGTCCAATTCAATTCCTTTGTGGTAGAAGAGCCTGACTGAACGGAATGAAGCGTTTTGCACCCATCCCATACGCAAACAAGGACGCTACAGTAGCCAACCCCAAAAAACCCAACGCATTCATCGTGTTGCGTGAGGCAACAGCGGCAGCAGTGCAGGAAGGCTCTAGTGACGGCACCACATCCTTAAACACGGCCTCGCAGCTGCCAAATTGTTTACCAGTGGATTCAAACACTCTTCTCGCTTTTGCAAGACTGGTGGTAGCGTAGAGAGCCGTCTTTGCAATCCTCCCGACATCGCTTAGTCTGCCGTCATGAAAACATGACTGTGCACACCCTTTTAAATCACACGAATTCCCCAAGGTAGAGGAACACGTATAACCTTTCGCACGGGCTACTACACTTGCGTTGGCATCGTTTAAGATATGCGATGATGTGTAAAATGCAGTTTCAAGCAACGAAATCATGTCAGTTTCCGACGCCAGTACGCAAGGCATCGACGTTGGACAAGAGAAAGTCTTCTTTAATCTGACATTGGCGTCAGGAGTCATGGAATCATCATAGCAGTGTGGAAGCATCGCACTGCATGTCAGTTGAGCCTGCTCCCTAAAGAGTGTCTCTAACATGGCAAGGTGTTGTCCAAATTTCGTATCATTGCAGTCAGTCAGCGCCATTACAACATTTGTACGTCGGTTAGAAAACTCTGTAACTTCGAGGCATCCCTCGCCAATGAAAAACGAGGAGGCTGCAAATAACCCGTTCAACACCCACACCATGATACCAAGGAATGTCATAAACAGCAGCAGAAACATGGGGATATATTGGCGCCAGTTGCAGAGCGCACACAACAATCCCAGAAATGACAAGATGATCGGAGTAGAGAAAATAACGTATGGCCACCATGAAAAGGATTCAGCGTGATCGATGAGCGCAAGGATAGTAACGTTGAGCATGCGAGACAACTCGGATGAGGCCTCAGCTATTGTCTTTTGGAGTGCTTCACTATCTGCAGTCAGTTTGAGGAGCGAGGTACTGAATGCAGAGTCCTCGCTGACGTTGTACACTTCCTCAGTCATCCCCTCCAAAAGTTCGGCACCCTTGACGTCCAGCCTCTTAACAGCCGCATTTGAAAGGTCACGTATCTCACTCAGGTGACTATTTAAATGGTGCAGTGATACACAGCCCCATATGCCGGAGGCTACGCAGACACAAAAAACAGCCACTGAAAGAACAACAGGGCGAAGAAGATCACCTACGTCGTATTTTGCTGCGTGAGTATTCAGTGGACAGCAAAAGTTTGGTGTCTGCCGCCGTCCCCCACAGCAATTGCACATGTACTTGCTAATGAGGTACAATGGGACGAAAAGTGCAAGCAGGCAAGCCACAACGAACGCGGGGGCAGCGTGTGTAATAACTGTGACTCGGTAGCCCTCTGGATCACATTCCGTTCGTACTTGGGCATCCTTGTAACAGTTCAACACCCTCCTTAGGCCCGGGTCGTACTGAAGCACTGGAAACGACGCCTTCACCTCCAAGGGTGTGATGAGGTGTGCTAAACATGCAATAACCAGGACCACACTGCACGTCATCTCACAGGAAAAGCAACGGGAAAAAAAAAAGAAGGAAGAGTGGCATGAAGCAGTCAGATGAAACCACCGGTTAATGACGAAAAAAAAAAAGAGTAAAGAACAAGAAAAAGGAGAAATAGCGTGCAAAAAAAAAAAATGTATACATTTGCTCTGGTAGACAAAGCAACAAAAAGGAGTCAGATAAATGAAGGCATATCCCATAAAAGACAAATATGTGACGCGCAAGCAGAGTTATGTAGAACCCGAAGGAAATTCATCCCGGTCCAACCACCGATCTCCGCCCTACATGCCAGCCTCTGCCCTTCACACACACACACACACACACACACACACACACACACACACACAATCAAATGCTGAATAGCCCGTCCACACTTTTCTGTCACAACAAAAATAAAAAGAAAAATAAAAATAGACGTAAGCTATGCATATAACGCGTGTGCGTAGCATGCGGAAGTGGTAAAGGGTTATAGAAACATAATTTTCCACCCTACTTCATGTTTCGACTCTCTGCGCGAGGTTTTGCTGATAAATATGGAGGTGCACGACGCTCCTCAAGCCGCCTCCCGTGCAACTTGAATATGTCGTAGTCGGTGGGTTTCCTCGATAGAAACCCATGAAACGCCACCTGCGTGTAGCAAAAAGAAAGAGAGAGAGATCGAGTCGGAGTACAGCAGCTCCCATATCACATTATACAAGAAGAGATCTAGTCCACGGCACTTATGTCGCAAAAACACAATTCAAAAAAGGGGAAATGTAAAAAAATGTTATTCGGGCGTAATAAGTGACAAGGCTAAAACGTTTTTCTTTTTTTTCTTTCGCTCTTCCTGTAGGCTGCATAGTGTACACATACATTCAGATTTTGGGGTTGAAAGGAAAAGGTCGGGACTCATTCACCCCTCAAATCTGCAACAAACCTCTTAAAACCTCTGCCATCACGGTATGATATCTCCGTGATTGGAAGATAGACAATTTTCTTGGGTTGTACTGTGGAATCGAACATGAACAACATCACATCCCCACCATGTGCTTCACGCACATCTCGGTTCACCTTCCGCAACATGTTCTCACACACACCACAAGGAAACAGTGGATTTATATCCTCCGTACATCCTTTGTTTTCACCATGGACAAAAACCTCCCGCAGAGAGCTCGTCGGTAACCCCATAGAGGCCAGCTTGCCTAATGCGTTCTGTTCTGAACATCGTGAACCGCTTGGTGTGCTTAGCTCATAATTCACTGCTAATACAAAGTTACGCGAGCATTTACACCATGAATTAGAGGGGTACCTTTTATCGGCACGTTGGCAGCCAGAACTCCCAAGAGCAAGATGTTTTACAGTTTTGTCAATGTCCACACGACAACTGCATTCACTTGGATCAACATACGTGATCATTGAGGTTACCACAGGTCGTTTCGGATCCTTTTTACGCCAGCTAACATGAGCATTTTTAAAACGAAATGAAGTGATGATAGGAGTCACAAACGTGAAGAAGGAGTCACAACCCTCTCTTTTCAGGTCAATGATGCTGTAGTTGCGGTCAGGCTCGAATCGGTTGCGTATTTGCTCGCATGCAGTGTGCACCGCAAGTGGAAGACTCATGGAATAATATTCCTTAGAAGACAAAGAAATCAACGATGACACGGTCGTTAAATTGGACGGAAGCGACAGTGACCTGTCAACGCCATGAAAGGTCGGAAGTATATCTTTCAAGAGAAACTTCTTTTGAATTTCACGAACGATAGAAATATTGAGCCACTGGAAAAGCCATCGGGGTTCACTTCTACTTACTATGGCATCAAATGCGGGGTTGCTGAGCTGTTGTATGTCCCCCACGTTGTGTAACCCCATCTTTTCCAACTCAGCCAAAAAGATAGGCAAATCCGATTGCTCCTTGAGTCGATCCTTCAATGGCATATCCGCCATCATCATCTCTCGATCCTCACCAGCGATATTGGCGTGAACAAAAAGGCAACGAGATCCGTATCTGCACCTGCTTCCGTGACGACAGAGTGTTGGCTGTACGGCCTCTAGAATCTTCTCATGCAGCAACCCGCAGGAAAACAAAAAACCAGCAGTGGGTACTATTTGTTTTACACTCACGTGGCGAACCGAAAAACCATCCGAGACAAAAATGCTTTCTAGATCAAATGAACTTAGCTCTAGTCGCCACACATTACTGTGCGAAATGTGTGCCTTGTTACAGTTGCATTTCTCTTCATTGTTACTTTTTTCGCAAAGAACGTAGCAGAAATGCACCTTGTCCAATATATGCTTCAGCTTCGGGGGTAATACATCCTCCCTTCGAAATAAGAAAAACCGAAAAGTTTTTGTTTCACTCTGCGTGTAGTCAAAGCCAAAAGATGAGTTCCTTACATCGGTATCTCCGTGCACATATTTCGGCGGGAGCGTGAGTGACTCCTGTTTTGACACTGTGGGAGATGTCGGTCTTGTCGTCTTAAGGGAATCCTCTAACTCGTGGCTCATCGATGGCACGGGGTAATACTTGTCCGATCCCACCTCCAGCGCCAAGACAACATAACGGAGGGTCTTGGCGAGCTCTGCAGGGGGGAGGTAGGACGTGTAAAAGCTGATCCCTTGCCATATCTTCTCTCTGGAGAGAGACATCCAGTGGCCAGAAATGAAAAATGAAGGAACAAATGCGCGTAAGCCTAACACACATCCACAACAACAACAAGAAAAATAAAAAAAAAAGATAACATTTAAGAGGAGCAGGGATATCGAGGGCTAATATATAGTTGTCACTGCAGCAACCCTCCCCAGCACCTTGAACGAGTCAGAGGTTCTATATGGCCTCAGTGTCAGCGGTGTTGATGGAAAAAGCACCAATAGTGGCAAGGTTTTTCTTTTTTTTTCAGAGTGGAAGGTGGACTGGCGTAACTTACTTCCAGTAGCCTTAGTTTCTTCTGCACACTTAACAATTAATTTGAATATGTGTGCGAATGTTTTTTTTTTATTAAAAAAAAAAAGTGTAGGTGTGTCTCTGGGTGGTAAATATACGCCCACTGTTTTCATCATCATCATCATCTCCTCTTGGGATTATATTCATTTTGTCGCCGCACTGCAAACCCCTTCAAATCCCCAGGACGAAGCACAATAGAATAGGGGTATACAATAGAATTAATCACCCCCTCCCCCATCTACCCAAAGACACACCTACACTTTTTTTTGTGCCCTTCAGAAGCCCGAACAGAGAAGTATTACAAAATGATGCCAACAAGGGTGAGTGGGAAGGGAATAAAGAAACGAGGTTTTGAGTCCCTCGACAGACTCTAATCTGCTGCCTTCGAGAGGAAGGCTTTATGGATGGATAAGAGAGAGTGAGAGGGGGGGAGGGGAAGCAGCACATCACTCCCGCCTCCTGCACGAGGCGGTCAGAGGTGAACTGAATAGGCGAGTTTTTCCACGAAGAAAAACCCATGAAACGCCGTCTGCTTTCATAAAAGATAATGATCATAGGAAGCAGAAAAAAGATTAATTGTCATGATGTTGGCAGTGGTTCTCGACTATTTTGGTTGTAATTTCTCATAAAACGGTGCCAAGGTAAAAAAAAAAAAAGTAATAAAAGAAAATATATGCGTACATGCTGGACCCACAGGAAATCCAATACAGAACTATACAGAAGAGTCACTGAGCCGACAGCGGAAACACCCTCACGGCGAATCATCATAACGGAGCGAGTAGCCGTTACTATGACGTTTGCTCCTCCTTGCAGTCATATGCCGAGGCATCAAGAAACAAACGCATATCCTCCTTACCACGCCCCAACTCAGGGAATCTACGTGGCCACCACAAGAACGATTCGGGGACAACGCTCATCAAGGCAGGAGAAAAAAAGGGGCGCATGACAAATGTATCGAGCAGCACTGCGGCCCCACAAATCACAGCGAATTGTGCCAACATCATGACAGATGAAAAGATCATGGCGCCAATGGTCACAAACATAATAAGTCCTGCGAAGGATATTATAGGTCCTGTTTTCCATACCGCCTTGGCGATGGCCGCCTCGTTCGTGTAGCCTTTTTTTTTTATCTCGATCACTCGCGTCATGAGAAAGACGTCGTAGTCCAGCGCAAGTGCAGAAAGGAGCAAAAATGCGAATATGGGAACAAAAAACGAAAAATTTTCCACTTCCTTTAGTGCACCCCATACTTGATGCAGCCACTTGTACTGAAATACAATAACGCCCACACCATAGGAGAAGCTAATTGTGTACACCACTGTGATGATCATGCGAAGCGGTAAGTATACAGAGCGCATCACTGCCAACAAGAACAAAAAACTTGCACTAAGGGTTATTCCAATCTGCAGTGGAAACAAAGACATGGACTTTTCC
This sequence comes from Trypanosoma platydactyli, assembly GCA_030849675.1. Classification (NCBI taxonomy): domain Eukaryota; phylum Euglenozoa; class Kinetoplastea; order Trypanosomatida; family Trypanosomatidae; genus Trypanosoma; species Trypanosoma platydactyli. Next base: position 255,365 of record JASANU010000913.1, read on the forward strand.
ATGACGCCCCAGGAATCGCTACTTGCCCCAGTGACACCGTATTCGAATATAGCATTATCGCTGGCGTGTTTCTCAAGAATATCGCGTATAATATTTAAATAATTGTTCGCCAACGCACCGAAAGAGTCTATTTGTGGCGTGATTACTATGTAAGCTGCCTTCTTATCCTTTAAAGAGACAGTTTGGTCAACTAAATACCGGTAGTCTTGACTTACATAGTATAAAAAAATTGACATCGTTTTGTCAAGCCAAACGACATCATTGACAAATGGTAGCATCAACATGTTGGGTGACAGAATTGATACGTATGATTGATTGGTACGTGCGACAATTTCCTCAATAACCGATTGCATTACATTCATCATTTCATTTGAACTCCAAAACGATACATCGTACGAGTCACGTACGGAGAAGAGGACATAAAACGGAATTGATGATCCATTGCCAATCTCGGTTTGGATTCTTCGCAAAACCTCCCCGTGCGGACTTCCACGCGGGATCTGCGTAAATACATTAAAGTCTACCCGAAGCTGAGAGGCAAAGTAGAAGAATGGCACACCGAAGAGAAGAGTGCACAGAATGGAGAAGAAAGGATGACGAATAGAAAAAAGCCCCATGCGAAACCATATTGAAGACGCCTGACTTTTCAGCTCCATCGCCTCAAAGGAGACGTATGAAAGCCCTTCGATTCGCGTCATGCTATCCAGAAACGTCTCCGAAAAAGATTCACATCCGCCCTCCACGCAGTTGTGTTCAATGCGACTGCGACTTTCGTCGTGATTTTCGACCGCAGAAACAGGACCAGTGGCGTTCGTAGTAGTTTGGGAAAGGGCTCTTCTTCCCCCGTTGGGAATGCAGCGAAGAAAACATTTCTTTACCTTCTCCCAGAGCTCCCTCCAGGTCGGCGGTCGGGCGAAAAACCCATAAAAAAGCAGTAGAAGTGCCGGCTGTGCGGTAAGGCTCACAAAGATGGCACAAAGGACGGAAACAGACATTGCCAATCCAATGCCGGAGATCATCTCAACAGGCACAAAAAATAGGCTACCAACAGCAACCGCAATGGTGAGGCCAGAAACCACAATGTTTTCGCATGACATAAGAGTGGCCTTCTTAACCACCAGCCACTCCGTCTCCCGGCTGCAACCAAGAAGCATCTCTTGTTGAATCACCTGCTCACGAAACCGCGTCAAAATGAAGAGGGAATAATCAATAGAAACGGCTGCTGTCAATCCAACCGCGAGTTCTGGCGCAAGGGATGAAATATCCATAGCGAATGAGACGAAGTACATGATGCTGAAAGCAATTGCCACTGTGCATGGCAATGAAAAAGCAGGAACCAATAACAACCTGATCGACTTCACACACAAGGCAAGCACGAAAAATGCCAGTGGAAAAGAAATGACGTCAACACGCATCAGGTCAGAAAGAATGCCGGAACTTGCATCACCCAGTATCAAATCAGTAGAAGTATACTCCCGTGTGAAGTTCGCTTCGTTCTCGATGCACCACGTATCAATGACAGACATGATAGTGGGCAGAGTGGCCGTAATTTTCAGTGATGGCATTAAACCCAGCTGAAAGAGAGTTGAGTGGGTGTGATCACCACCAATAAATCGTTCGCGCACACCCCCAACAACAGGGAGGAGGTAGTAGCCAAGCACAAGGTTCACGACGCCGTACAGAGAACCATTTTTGTTCTCCACCTCCTGAAAAAGGTGGTGACTGAAGGCTTCAACTTTCGGATCCTTTAAGATACTCTCCGATGTGTTGTGCGAAGTTACCAGCAGGAGAAGTTGATTTACCGCCAGCTGCCGAGGAAAAAAAGTCTCCGCTATCGAAACACCACGTTGCGCAAGTGTTCCTTTGGGGGCAACGTACCTATCACTTGTGCCGTGAATGAATCGCCATGCAAAATACGCCCCACCAGGGAATATTACGCTGTACAGCAACACCACCATCAGGGCAATCTTTCTCTTCGCAGTCATTTCCAAGCCGGGCTTTTCCTTCCTGCGTGCGCCGCCCTCCAACAGCACGGAACCTTCCAGAAGAGAAATGCACCAAAGAGAAATGAAGAAAAGAATAAAGACAGCGAGCGCAACGCAGTACACACAAACACATGGAGAGAGAGAGAGAGGAAAAACGAAACGGTGAGGCGTTAGCGATGCAGGAGCACACAAAAAAAAAAAGAAACAATAAGATAAGAAATTCAAGACAGTAAACTAGAAATCGCATCTGCAACGATGTCAGCAAGGGGGAAACTAGAAAAAAAAAACATCACCATTAGAAACAATGCAAAAGACTGAGAACAACAACAACATCATCATCATCATCAAAAACAAAAGGAAGGTGTGCAATGGGTAAATAATTCCACGTTACAAACGCTGTCGCGGGAACTTTCGTGCTGTTTGACCGACAGTGTCCTCGTCGTAGTCAAAATACGGATCGAGCGCGAAGGTTTGCACCTCATCGTTTTCCTCCTCTACGGACTGAAGATCCACCGCAGAGATGACGATGGCACACCGGGCAATCAGAGAGTCCTGCGCCTGAGGAGCGCTCTCCGTTGAGATTCCAGGCAACTCAATATCATCCCCACTATCATCATCATCGGACTTCAAAGGTGGTTCATTTGCATCCAAAAGCAGCACAGGAGCAGTTGTGCAAGCAGCGAGGTGAAATTCTTCTGGAGATTTACAACACCCCTTCTTCAAGTCATCGTCATTTCTCACCTTCACTCCTCTATATTTTCTTTCGTCCGCCAAGTTGTCATCCGCACAATGATCGTCACTACATGTTTCCACCATTTTCTCCTCTTTTTCCGTTTCCCCCTCTTTCTCACCGCCCGTCTGGTTCTCAACACCCACATAATTAGAAAAAATGGGCACAGCACCCATCAGACCATGATTTAGAAACGCCGTCATCGCGCAAGTTTTTACAGCAGAGGACTCGTCGAGTACCACTACCTCCAGCTCTGATCCTTCGCCACAGAGCGGAGCAGCATCATGATGCCACATTGCTGGGGTGTTCTGAGGATGGCAACAATAATCCCCGTCAACTTCTATGCCTTGCAGCCTAACGCGAAAAGCCTGAGTAGCTGCCGCAAACTGTGCAGCATCGACGAATGGCGGAACCTCCAAAGGCGGCCCTGATACGGGCTCATACCCCTGCTCCCCCCTAAGAGAAAGAAGGGCTCGTTCCGCGGGAGATAGTTCCGCAAAAGACAGAAGAAATGACTCCAGTGTCTCCTCCTTGGACTGAAAAAACGCATCGAAGACGTTTTCTTTCCCACCCGCCATTTTTTTTTTTTCTTGACGAAAAACAAACACCAACCACACACACAAAAAGAAAAGGAAATTTTTTTGAGGAGAGCATTCGTGGTGTTGGCCACTACATCATCACTGCAGCCATCATCGATGGATGAGCAGGCAAAGAACAAGAGATAGAGGGAGCTGAAAAATAGGAAAAAAAAAGGAACAAGAGACAAGAAGATATAAGACAGAAGAAATGGCAGAAGAGGTAAAAAAAAAAAAAAACGAAGGTACATGTTTGTTCACTGAACACTATTTACATTGCGCCTGGGATCCTTTCTTTTTTTTCTTCCTTCTACTGATACACGTTGTAAAGATCACAGCGACGATGCAGTCAAAAGTGCGAGATTGGGTTAGCTATACACATGCCCGCAACTTGAACTCCGCATCTTCCCCCATCCACTCACCCACCCATTCTCTCATCAAAAAAGATAATAAACCAGCTGAAGGATCCTCCCATGCTGACTGACGCTCTCCCGCTCTCTCGCCTCCTCTACAAAAATTTTTTTCTCTTGCCCTGACTTTTTTCTTCCCCATCCACTCCTCCACTACCATGCCTCATGCGCCTGGCCACCTCTTTTTGCCCTCCCAATTCCGCACATGCGAAAAAGCAGTGCACAAGAATAAAACGGTGGACGGGAAGAGCGACCAGTAGAAATACAAATTCACACACACACACACAGACAAGTATGCGCAATAAAATGCAATGGTGTACATTAGTAAAGAAATCCACGCATCTACGAATATAAAAAAGGGGTAAAAAGAATTATACAAAAGAAAATGCACTCGCCCCCCCCCCTATCTCTCTTGCCCTGACCCTCAGTTGTGGCACAGTGATGCTTCTCTCTTTTCTTGACGCCATAAACAATAGCTCTCTTTTTAAAAATTTGTTTTGTTCACTAAAGAGCATTTCAGTCTCCTCTATATACCACAACTATGTAGGACCTAGGAGAGCGCAGCACCAATTTTACTAACACCTTTTCTTCAGCCAACTTCGAGTTCGATCCATTCCTCTATTACAATGAAGTTGCCTCCATGCCTTCGAGATTCAAAAAGAAAAAAAAAGCATGACACACAACCAGTGAAACTGCTGCCAGCAGTATGTTATATCTTCCGTCTTCCACCTCGGTCCACTACACATCGACACACGCATGTGTTCTTGACTGTGTGAAAACGCTTAAAAGGTTAACGAATTTTTTTTATCCCTGACAACATTCAAATGTTCGTATTTCACATACAAGCGCAGCGGCCTCGCAGGTGGAAAAGTATTAATATGATATATATATATATATATATATTCGTATTTCTTCTTGTTGATATTGTATTGTCTTTCATTTACCACTAGGTACATATATCTCCATCACCACACTAAAGAGTAGAGGACAGAAGAAGTGTTGTCACACACACGCACACGCACAAACTGTCAGCTTCTCAGGTATTTTTCTTCCATGCGCTCAGGTGCATATGCCCTATATATATATTTTTTCTTCGGTGTGACCCTTTCTCCACCTCAATTACATTACTGCCTTGGGCTACCCATTTTTGAGGTCAAAAATGTGCTTGAGTACATTGAAGAAGAAATATCGGTGCTAACAGGAGCATCCTCATCATAATCGTCTTCCTCAGAGCTAATAATGCTGATGTCGTTACCGACACCGGGAGCGGCATCAGTCTTGGGATCGTATGGATCCTGATGTACATGTCGTTGTCGTTCTGACTCAGGGCCTTCAAAGTGTGAACGTGGGCGGCTTCTAGAAGAAAGTCGATTAAACTCATCGGGGGGGTCAAACTCAGCGTATGGCGCTCTGAGTTGATGCGAAGGTGCGGCGTTGATTAACTCTTCTTCCTCATCACTTTCAAGGTCATCGTAATCTTCCGAGTTATATGCCTTCTTGTTCCGCGAAATGGGAGTGTTCCTATCGTTGATCTCGTCCCAAGTGGTGGCACCACCATCAATGTCTTGAAAGAGAAGTGGTCCGCTTTGATCGTTGCTCAGGGAGTCTACCGGCACCCACTTCAAGTTGTTCAGACGCTCCTCGCGTCTGTTCTCGGTGTCCTTAGAGAGGAGGTAAACAAGTGTTGCTATTGTGCACAACACAAGATATATCAGGAGAATGTAGACAGGAATTAGTGAATATTTCAACGCCGCTCTATTTCCAAGCGTTAAATGTACACCAACGAAGTAGAGTGAAACCACGATCAGGCCGTTAAAGAAGAATGCACCTAGAGTGTCAAATGCCAAACCAGAACCTGTTTTCATACCAATAGCTCGCCTTGACATGCTACGTAGAAAGGCCTCCAATATGCGTAGGGCAGCATGAAGAGCGAAAGGAACGAAGGCAACGTACCAACTAATCTGCCATGACCCGTCAAGCTTCTTCAGAAGTACAATCCACTGTAAAAAGGATAGAGCTATGTATACGAAGGCCATTAGGAAGAAGCTGTAGCAGAGGAAGGGACTAGGCCGGTTTATGCCCACTTCCATTGATAAACGTACGATACGGGGCCAGCGCCAAACCAGGGATGACAAATAGAATGCCGAATCTCCTGCAATAAGCAGCCAAAAATAGGCTATAAATTTTTGCGCTACCTCTGCGCCAGTACTCACCCCGATGGTTGCAAGGAAAACGAAGACGGTGTAGAAGAGCGCCGCAAGAAAATTACCAAGGGCAGGCACTCGTTCCAAGAAAAGCATGCCCTCCTCCCAGGGGACCTTCCAGAAGAAACTCACAATTGCTGCAGCTGCAGTGACAACTGTCCCAATGACCGCAAGAGCAACAAGTGGGATGCAGATGCTTGTCGGTGACCAGGATATGTAGCCATCATCCTGAAGCCCCAGAAATATGAAGAATGTTAGTAACAGAAACAAGGCCAGCAGCATCAACGCGCTATAAAGCTTAATTGACGCTCTTGCTCCAAGGAGATGCATAAGGGGGCCCCAACTACCACTATGAATAAACTGAACAGCATCTTCACCAAGAGCATCGTAAAGACTCTTGCGATCCTCATCGTAGAGAACAAGGTACGCCTGGTAGAAGTGGTGACGCAGAGTTACCTTTCGAAAGGTCCACTGCACCTGCTTGGAAGTAACGGGCGGTTCCAACTCCAGAAGGTGATAGAGTCGCCAGTTGTCTGGATTTTTTCGGCCAAGACCAGCAGTCATTGTTTGGTGCTGTTGTTGTTGTTCTTTCTCTTTGTGTGGTTACTGTTGGTATCCCGAAAACGTTATACCACTTTATTCAGCACTCTACTACTTTTTTTTTCTCCCTTCCTTCCCTTCTTTGTGCCTTCCCGTTTTCCGTTTCACTCCTCCCGACTCTACTTCCTATCGTTCCTTTACACTCCACCTACCACAAAGTAAACAGGACGCTGCACACACAGGCACCCCACGGGTTAATCAAAGAAAGAAAAAAAGAAGGGAAAGCCTCCAATAGTAAATTCTTTTTTCTCGCTCCTACCACCACCTCCCTTCTCCACTAGTCGATTGGTCTTTCACTCTCTCTAGCCCTTTTAACCCTTCGCTTACAACTTTGATAGGCATAAATGGAAAAGGTGGAAACAGTATATATATATATATATATACATATGCGAGAAAAGGCAGAAAAAAGGAAAGAGAGAAATCACGCCATACACACAGGGAAACATCCCACAGAACACCCTCCAGAGAAGCATATATGTATATATAAATAGATGGGTACACATGCACATATCCCACAATCCACTCAGTAAAAAAAAAATAATAATAATAATAATATTAGTAATAGTAACAACAATGTATTCATTTAAAACACAGCAGTCGCATAGCCAGGTTACTCTACAAAGGGGGGGGGGGGGGGAATAATCGTACAACTGCACGGACAAAACGCCATATCATAAAAGAAAGGACAAAAAAGGGGATGTGGGAAAAGTCCGGTACACAAACTTAAAGGCATTAGAAAAAGCAATTTGTCAGAATCACATTCTCATAATTCTTTAACTGTTTGTTCTTCGTCTTTTTTCCCCCCTTCTTTTTCCCAGTTTAACCCTTCTATTCCCTTCCTCTTACTTGCACATCGTACTTTGCCCATTCTTTTTTTTTTTCACTCTAACCTACAGATCATTGTTAGCGCATCACAATCGGTGACCCCCTCACAGAAGCCGAAGCAGCGCTAGACGACCGCCGAATGTAAACTGATTGGTACGGCTTCATCTCAGCCGCATGCAGCAATGATTTGGTTGGTAGCGGACTCGCTGCTCTATTCCGTGACGCTATAGAATTTACCGAACAATCAACGCTAACGCCACTGTATACGGATCCCGTGCGAGACGCACGAGCAGAAGCTCTGCTCTCACGCCACTCCAGCCATTCGTCCATTAGCGAAGAGCGAAACCCTGAGGGACGTCCCATGCGGGAGTACAACGAATCCGAAGGCCGCCCTTGAAGATTGGTGATACTGTGATAAGACCCCGTGCTCCTCACTGATTCATTTCTACTCGCCCTCCTTGAGATTTTCATTTCGTCTTCTTGTGATTGTTGTACACGCGTCTGCTTCAATGATAATGATGATGACATTAGCGGTGAGCAATGCGAGAGAAGTTCATTATTTGATGTCACATCAAATACATTCCCTCTCCCTCCCCGAATGAAACTAGAGCTCTTCTGCACTCCACCCTTACTCCGAAGTGGGGTGCCGTCACGCACGCTCCCGCTCCTCTCAATGGAGTCCACCTCCTTTGCTCCCCGGTGAGAAAAAGCGGAATGATTCCGCGAGAGACTCGGCACCTCGGGCCCCTGCCCAGGACGCCGCTTGAGAGAAGAGGAACGCATGCAGTTGCTGTTCAGTCGATCCAGGAGTACTTGGACACGATTCACATTATTTTCAACGTTGTGTGTAGTGTGCGCTACGTGTGAGGCTTCGTCGTCGATGCTGCACCCTTCTTGCATGTTCCATGATCTTAGTGGTGTTGTCTGTGTGTCCACCTCTTTGCGTCTCTCACTGCACCCACTATTATACCCGTACTGTTGTTGTTGTTGTTGTTTCTCTTCTTTTCGGTCATGACTTTGATAACAGCGGGGTTCTAAATCAACACTCCGACATGCAGTGCCTTTTTCTCCACCCTGTCTAGACACAAAGTCCTTCCCCACACTCTTGCACTCTCCTCCTGATGATACCTCATTTCTTGCAGGATGCGATGATAAAGAGGTAGAGTTAGGAAACCTCACCGCATCGAATAAAACCCTCCGTGAAGGATATTCACTCTCATTACCTAGTTGCGTCGTACTATGAAGAGGTGTTGACAGCTGCTGAACATTATCTGAACGCAGAAAAATATCTTGCCCCGAAGTAACTCTCTCCTCTCTTACTGACACCGTACGCAACACCGCAACCTCAAGGGACATTGCCTGCTGTGTCGGGTAGTAGCGAAATGGAATGGTGTATTCCTTTCGTGTTCCAGGGGCTACAGAAAATTTAGTGGGATTGAGTGAAAAACCAGCAACCTGTCGCTCATTCTCCCAAAGAGAAAAACGGAATTTATCACTTGTATTTGAAATATCAGTGAAGGACACCCGGCCAGAAAAAATAATCTCCTTCGGGCTCTGACACTCCACCTTTTCTGCGCTCAAGATCATCCCATTAAAGCGCACCTTCAGGCAATACACGCCTCCCAGCAATAGTGGTGCTGGGTTATTCAAATTTATCGCCTCGCTCTTGACGACAACTCTTTCTAGATCAATATCGAGGGCCCAAGACTCTAGACCATTGACTGAAGGTTTAGTGGTTGGTTCCGTCAATGCTGATCCTCCCTCTTTGGTCTGTGGAGGGTGAGAAGAGATATCGAGCACACGTTTCCACACTTCTATCGGATTTGATGGCAGTTGAGATTCCATTCGCCCTCCATTAGGTGACCGAAGGTCACGGTAGCCGTTGTCACCACCTCCTTTGGTATCGCTATGGTTGATGTTATCGTCACTTCGGACTTTCACACTTAATCTATTGTTTGAGGGTACCAAGTTGTCAGAAGAAGCCGAAATGTCGTACAGGGCATTCCCATTAAATTTAGATTTTCCCAAATCGGCATTTTTCACCTCCTCCTTCTCACTCACCTCGAGAGCGAAGAAAAGCCTGCCCATCACCTGGCCGGCAGCATCGCGCAGCTTGATGGCGTAGTTCTTCGACGGTTTGCTGAGGTACGGCCTGGGGTCCACTGTTCCCTTGGCCAAAACAGAAGCAGATTCCCCCGCGCAGCTGGACGGCATTAGCTCAAAGGAGATTATATCCTTGTCACCGTCAACTTCAAGAATTCCTGTGGTACTGCTGAAGGAGAGAATCATATCAGATCCCCGTTTCTTAAAGTTTGTCATGGATGTGCCCCCGCTTGGCTTAACGAGGGATGTTGTGCACGCACGGGGAACACGCGACCAGAAGCAGGCAAAAGCTGAGGTCTCTGAAATGCGATCATCCTTCATGTTCATACCAGAGATGGTATTTAACGTTGTAACATCGCATACAAAGCGATAAAGTGTGAAATTTATTGAGATCATCGTTCTAGAGTACGAGGACTGCGAAGATGGTAAGAGTTGCAGAGTGGAAACCTTCTTTTCTAGGACTTTCCCTACAGCTCACCTACCCACCCACCCACCCCACCCACACACACAAACAATCTATAGCCTTTTGGCACACCCAACTTCTGCATTAAACACGATCGTTAAGCACAGAGGGAAAGAGATAAGGCAATAAAAAATTTTGAGAATAGGAAACACAAATACATTTTTAAATGCAGTGATAACAAAAATACCACAAGAGTGATGGTGCACAGAGAGGACAAAACAAGATGTGGACATTTTAAAAAATATGGGATCCGAGTGTTCCTCACTTTTCTTGCATCAGTTAGAAATGGAGGGTGTGGTAATTGATCGACTATCGGCATCAGTAGACACACGGTTCGACAACATTGCGCATTCAGACCCATGAGATCGTCGCCTGTTGATATACCGATCCGCCTCACGCAAGTCTGGTGTCCGCGATCCCCTATTCCCATGGTTCAGGGAACTCTCAATATCTACATCTGTAGGGAGTGCGATAGCAACTTTGTCGCCATCAGCAACATCAATAGATGGCGACGGTGACACAGGCGGCATCGATATGGATGATGACGGAAATGCACCCATTACTGGCACTTGCAACCCCAACGTCTCTTCTTCATCGTTCTCTATCGCCTTTGGATAAGAAGATCTTTTACAATGTGTGCTCCTGTGTCCCATGTTGGGCAGAACTGATAAACAACTGCCTCTACACCCCCTATGAACTGCCTTTTTATTTAGCCCTTCGGTGTCACGGCGTAGGTTTTCACTTAGGTACTGCGCAACCTTCAACCGCTCGTTGAATTTGTTTTTCTCCTTCTCCAATCGCCTCTTGGCAGCCGCGTAATCACTCTCCGCAACCTCCAACAAGTTGCGCTTTTGTTCCACCTCAGCCGCCACGCGGGACAAGCGCTCATACTCATCAAAGACAGAATGCAGTGCCTCGCTAAATGTTGTGTGTTGGGTGGCGAGCACCACAAGATTCTGATCCATGGCTGACCTGGAGTTCATGCGATGAATACGCACCTCCTTCAATACTGCCATCAAGGATTGCAGATGCGCTAACATTTCTTCCACAACTCGTGTCATGTGCACGACAGAGCCATGCAGCTCCCCTGAGTCACATGATGCCCCACTCCATCTAAGACAACTAGAGAGTTCACGCCTTACATCTTGAATCCAAGTTCTGTAGACACAGTCAACCCCTTGTTGCATAGCGGAAGCCTTGAGACGCCCCTCTCGAAACCCACTGGCCATTGAGTTTACGCACTGCTCCAGTGGAGCCACAGCCGCCCGGAAACGCTCCCATTGATTATCCAGTTGTTGTTTAAGGCGCTGAGTTTTTTGCTTACATTCAGCAAGCAACACCTCTTTTTCTTGTACAGAAAAGGAGACCACTTCAGGTTGTGAGCGTAAAACAGAGAGCTCCTGGATGTTCAGTGAGGTAGACTGCGCCAGTTGTTTCAGATGTTCCTGAAAAAAACGGAGTTTGTTCAGAACATCACTAAAAACAGGATCTTCATTTCTCTTGAGATCCTCTTCAGAAAACTGTGAGTGACGCCGATCCGTTGTCTCTCTTTCCGCGACAAAGACCCGTGCGTGATGTGCAAGCTCAGATGCACATCGCTCCTCGGCATGTCGTACCTCCTCGCGAAGCCTATTTTCGAGTGCTGTCAGGTCCTCTTCAGACCGGCGCACCATTTTAGAAATGACATGGTCAGTGCATCTATGGGCTTCAGTTGTAAGAAACCTTTGAGACTCCACAAAATGTTGTCGTGACTCGGTGAGACGAGTCTCAAGATCTGATCGAGCCTTCATTGTTGCGTGAGAAAAAATCAAATCTAATCGTGTTTGATGCCGAGCACGTCGCTCCCCAGAAAATTCCGAAAACTTTTTGTTCATAGTGTGTTGCCAAGTTCCAAGCTGATCACACCTTCGCCGACGATCATTGGCTAGAATTTCCTGGCGTATTTGAGCGGATTGTGCTACTGCGTCCCTGATGCTCTCCATGAGGATGAATCTGGCACGCGAACACACACTAGTGGTCATGCTGTGTAGCAGCCCTTTTAACACTTCCTGTAACTGAAAAAGCGACCCTTCATAGTGTTGTGTCGCGCTGATACTGTTGCTCATGGCGTTTCGCCTATCTTCCAACTCTGAGATAGAATTCTTTTGTCGTTCAAGAAGCATATCCAAATTATTGACTTCCTCTTCGTACTGTGCTCGCAATGTACCCAGCGATTCAGCCAGCTCTTGTTTCCCGGAGACGTCAGTTTCCCCCTGAATCCTCTGCTGTTGTTCCTGGTGTTGATAACGTTGCAACTCCAATGTCTCGTGCGCGGCAGTCACACGCTTCTCTTCCTCCCTCTTTCTAAAAATCTCTTCCCCCAGTTCCTTGACCTCCAAGCATGAAGCATCTTCGCCACCTTCTAGTAGTTTGATGTGTTCCTCCGTGCGAAGCCTCTCCTCCTCCACACGCTGCAACTCCGCTTGTATTTCCTCCAAGCGGTTTCGAAGTGAAGCAGACGAAGTGACCACATGGGGCTTTGAGGAGGACAGGTCATGATATGTAGAAGAGGATGGCGCAACAAGAGGAAGTGGAGCATCATCAAAGTCCAAAAACGAAAGTGTGTCCTTAGTGGTGGTTGGAGGGTGACTGGTAGTTTTTGCAGCCACGGGAGCTTCGCTATCAACAAACAGCCACTCAGGCTCGTTCGCCATTGAGGGCTGTGAGTCGGGGGGTGGCATGGAAGACGGCGCCTGCCCCCTCCGCCGACCGGCCTTTGGAATCATTCAAACCTCGTGTGTTAAGCAACGCCAGAAAGATGAGAAACAAAGTTGCAGACACTCACCCCATTCATGCATAGACATATCAGCCCCACCAAATCAACATTCTTTCTCTCTTCCATTGAGCGGGTGTCTTCACCTCACCCACCCCTTTTTTTTTTACTTTTTCCAGCAGGGAAAACAGGCGAAATTGATGTCAATAGAGTACATGATAGAGTAGCAATACATTACCACCAGGACAACGACGACGACCGGTAACATTGTTCGCAGAGAAAAATGGAACAAAAAAGAAAAAAAAAGGTATGATAATTTTTTTTTCTAATGATTAGCCCAACGAAGAATCAGGCATAGAGTCTGTCCATTCCCCGGAAAGAAAAAGAGAAATAAATTTTAAAAAGATAGAAGGGAAAGAAAAGATGTAAAATGTACAGGGGATATTCGGTGGTACCGGTGTAAGTGATGATGCGACATGGTCTTTATAAACATTGTAAGAGCAATCGAAGACCAGACTGAAAAGAGAAGCGAGAGATGAAGAGGGCAGGTGAGGTCATTTTGTTTCTTTTTTTTTTTTTGGTGGGGGGGATCCCCTTCTCTCTCCTCTTTGAATGCATATGGGGGCTCATGCGTAAGCGTGAACCGCTATTCCATTTAAAAGGCTGGGCCACAATAAGGAGAAAGATGGGTGAGGAAGGGAATAACCCACACAAAGTAAAGACATTACATAGCAACAGCAACAACAGCAGCAGCTGAAATAACAAAACGATGAAAAAAAAGAAGAGGGCAACTACTGCATAAGTCAAAAGAAATCAGGTCGTTTCGGTGAGAAAAGTGTTTGTCTCAGGCTTCTCAATAATGCCTTCTTCTAGGAGTGTTGTATCGCCAGTGGGTGCGCACTGCTTTGGTCTTGTCACGCTCGGCCTCCCCTGGAGCTGCTTAAAGAGTAACTGGAGCACCCGCTCCTTGTCACTCCAAGAGAGCTGGGAAATCTCTACCGAATAAAGATCTCTAAGTTTCGGTGCACTTGGAATGCGTGAAAAATGGGCGTTACTTAACATAAAATCTTCAGTTGGGCATGGAATACATGTGGTTAGTGCACCACCACCGGGAGTTTGCCACCTCTTTGCGGGAAGAAGGCGGTTGTGCGCAAAGGTGAGGTTTCCCTTTTCCACCGCAATCAAAGGAAAGGAAACCGACGGTGTTCTTGCGTCATCCATGGGCGTGTCACTCGACAGCAAGGCGTTATTATCATCACTACATGACTTAGAAGGGGTTAGTGGTTGCATGTCTCGATCGCTAATCAGAAGCAGCTCTTCATCGCGCTTCAATCGTGGCGTAGGCCACCGATCCATGATGCTCCTCGGGCTGGATTTAATCAAACAGGTTTTCCTGCGTCGTTCCTCCAGCATCTTCCGCCGTACGTGTGTTAGGGCTTCGTAAAAGAAGAGCTCCAACTCTGAGCGCTGCTCAACCATCTGTTTCGATAGGCCACGCAGCTTCACAAGCTCCCGATGAAGATATTCACTGGTAGACCTCGCCTCGTCCCGTTCTTTCGTGAGTTGCTGGACTCGCACAGCATGGTCCTTTTTTTGCTTCCGCAATCGTTTTTCATACTGATCCGCCATGGCGCTAAGGTTTTCATCCGCGGTTTTTAACTGCTCCCTGAGCATAGCAATATCCCGCTTCTGTTGCACACCTCGTGAGAGATACTCCGCCTCCGCCAAGGCTGCTAGTGACGTTTTTTCCCGCAACTTCACGTTGGTTCGCTTTAGAGCCTCCGCCTGTTCCCGTGCAATATCAGCCTCTTTCGACAAAAAGAGTTTCTCCTGCAGGAGCTCCTTGTTTTTCTCATCTACCTCACGTGTTTTCTGACTAAGATAATGCGTTGCTAATTTTCGCACATCCTCCTCTCGTCGCTGCTCTAGAACTCGCTGCTCTGCTGCAAGTCGCACCCGCTCCCTGGTCATACCCAGTCGGAGTTCTCGACTATCTTGTGCGTGTTTTGCCTGTTCGTCTTCATACGTCATTTGAAGCTCCTCCATTTCTTGATAGATCTTATCACGCGCAAGCCTAAACCCCTCAACACCCTTCAGTTCTTCCTCTAAATCCACCACACGTGACTGAAGCTTTGAAACGACAACATCACGCAGCTGCACAGCATCCTGCAATTCCGATATTTCTTTACTGACATTTTGTCTCGCTGTATCGTGTGCTTTTTCCACATCACAGCGCAGTTTTGCATTTTCACGCCGCGCCCCATCGAGCCGGCTCTCTAGTGCCTTCATCATGAGGCGAACATCCTGCTCCTCCTTCACCGCTTGAGTCTCCAACTGATCCTTCGCCTTGGCCAGCTGCGTGCACTTATTCTCATAGTAAGCAGAGGACGATTTAGACATTTGAAGCTGAGAATTCGCAAATGTCGCAGCGATCAGGACCATCTCCCTATTCAAGCCCTCACTGGGAAGGGCCTGCTGCGACGCTTCAGAGGTGGTGGTGGGTTTCCTAGACATTGTACTGCTGCGCATGCTTTTTTTTTTTTGAGCCCCTCCCTCCCCCCTCCCCCCACCCACTCACACTACCTTCTCCTTTCACTGGGGGCAGACCACCTTGCACCTTTTGTTCTTTTTGTCTCCTGCCCCTAACCCCCCGTAAACGTACTCAGATCCCCCTTAAAGCACTCAGGGTCTTTTGTGCCTCCGTATCCTTCTTTTTTTTTCTTGTTTACGATTTCTCTTGAAGCACTGTTCGAGGGATTTTTTTAATAATCGAGATCAGCAACGTGATATACACAAGAAGAAGACCATAGGGAGAAAAGAAAAGATGTTTAAAAAGGCGTGCATAGATGTGCGCAAGCAGTCATTCCTAATCGGTGCTGCTGGACGCACCGACATATGAGGCACCATCCTCATCCACTCCGGTAATCCACCTATTTCTCTCCCCCTCCCGCTCCTTTCACTCACGCCGCACCTTAATAAGGAAAGAAATGCGCAGCACTTCACCGTTGTCAACCCTCGTGCAAGGGCATGAGGCCCCCACTTTTCTCTTCTCCGACATATTGGGTGTAATATACACTCACGTCAGGGCGGTACTTCTTCTAATTCTCGTCCGTCAACGTAACACATAACTCTTCCAGACGTACATTAAGTGATGAGGAAAAAAAAAAACATCACATCAACACATTGTAGCCAAAAAGAGAAACACAGAACACAAGCATTCCATGTCTACAGAACACAGTCAGTACACAACGCTCTTAGGATTATTGCTTCAAGCGCTGCGCTTCCTCTTGCACGAAACGAGCAGCGCGTCCAATGACAAACTCGTCACTCACGCTGAAAAGCACCTGATCATCACCTTCATTTGATGAGTTGTACATGGAGTTCATAGCGATAGCATCGTAATGCTTCCCTGTGTAGACAAGAAACGCCCGAACAGTGTAGCCCTTGTCTTGTCCGACGCGCTCCATCCGAGAGGACTCCAAATCCAGCGCAATGATCTCTGTCTGCGAGAGGAAACTCAACACCAACAACTCGATAATTCCTCCCCAGGATGTGGGCCTTCGAATCCATTCAACATATTCTCGGTTTGTCATCTCAAGCAAGACTTCGTTAAAGAAAGCAGGATTCGCTTCTACAACGGCCGCACACTCCTCACGTAACTTTGACCCCTCTGTTCGACTCTTGTTCCGCAACACATACGCAGCTGCATGAAACAGACAAGAGTTGTCGGATGGACAGATGCGTCGCGTGAAGTGCCACCTCTCGTTAGCCGGAGGGATGTAGCGCCCCGTGCTGACGCCCTTGACTACCGTCGCCTCACCCTCCTGCAGGATAAGGATGTCCCCCTGACGCAAAATATTACCCACTACATCACCATCCTGCGCCGTGATAGGACGCGGTGGGTACCCCGTGAGGAGCCGCATGCACTCCTTCACAATACCCGATCTATTCTCCAGGGCATGCAGGAACACCACCCATGGCGTGCCTTCCTCCACCTCAAAATCGGCTGGCTGCGTACCATGTGGAAGACGCAGCCGAATGATCATAATGAATGTGTACCGCGACTCCTTTTTACTCTATGTCACAGATACTGATAAAAAAACAGCAAGAATAAAAAAAGCAAGGAAAAACATCAAACTAAGAAAAAGAACAACAAGTAAAGAAATAATGCTGTTTGATAGAAGAAGAAAAGAGTATGCAATAAGAACAATTCTCCCCTATGTTTCCTTTTTTCCTTGAGTCAGCCCGATCAACACTATGTACATATATATATATATATATATACCGAAATTTAAAAGGAGATGCATGCATATACATAGTAGTAATTGTAGTAGTAGAGAGAGAAAGACTCCACTCCCCCAGAAACATACACACAAAGAGGGAAGAAAGCAAGCCTCATGCTCCATCTGCATAATTAGATGAACGGGTAAGTATATATATATATATATATATATATATATATATATAAGAATCAGCGGAGCAAGGTGTGTGTGTGTGTATCAGTCAAAATAAGCGGGAGACCGATTCGAGGAGAATGAAGAAAGGACAAATCTACGCTTGTGATACAACTCGCATCCTGTACATGAAAAACCTTTTCGTCATCCAAATAATTATAGCCAAAGGCAAAAAGAAGAACACAGTACAAACAAGAACAAAGAGGAAGGAGTTATTACTTCTATGTTGCTTCATTCACATCATCAGTCATCCGACCGCAGGTGCACAAAGGAAGAAACCTTTCCCTCCTCCTCGTTTATAACTTGTTCCCACTCAGCACAAAGATTCGAAAACTCCTCGCCAGACGCCTCTATGTCTGTGATCTGCGTCATAGTTCGGTACAGTGTGGAGCGCTTTCGAAACAACTCAAAGTTTTCCCTATACTGATTAGCCTGTATGGTGCTATTCTTCTCGTTGAAAGACTTCATGTGGAGTGCCATAAACTTGAGTGCGGACTCCTCTACAGAGAGGCCTGGATACTTTGGCCGCGCTTCCGCCACAGCGATCAACGCATGGGCAACAGGGTCATACAAAGAGCGACGCACAAATTCATATTCGCTAATCGTTGACAGTGTCTGACCCTTTGGAAGAGGTACCTTACGCGGGGAAGGTAAATTTGCCCCTTCAACATACTGCCAGGGACGCATCATGAAATGCTCAAGTGAAGACTCGTCGAGAAGCGCGTAGTAGCGGCCATCGTATTCCACAACACAGTGAGGATCTCCCTTCAGCGCTACAGGCTCCAGTACACCACGAAGACCCTTGTTTTCCCGCGTATTGTACAGCGTAACTGGGCAACAGCCAAGAAATTCTAGTTGGTATTCCTTCCCGAGCTGCACACGCGAAGGAATTACACTCGGGAGCGGCTTGAACCCAGGAGAAACCGTTACCTCTGACGGATAAATCAAAAATCGCTGCAGAAAAGCATCGGAAGAAAAAAAATAATACTTTCCCAGATAGAATGCACCATACCGCTGGTTATTGCGCTGGTCAAGAAGATCAGAGTGGACGGACCAGCTATATGGACAGAACCATTTATACGGAGAGAGATGCGACTCCACCTGAGCTGTCGTGTGGTAAGCATTGTCTAGACTTATTGGGAAACCTCTGATACGACCCAGCACCAAACGGCCCTCATTTACGCTGAACTCATCCATGTACTTCGTTATTTCTGTAAGAGCGGCAGTAGAGAATTGGGAGAACGAAAATGGGGGTTCGACGGTTGCGCTCGACTTCATCAACGACACCACATCCGTGTACACTTCACCAAAGTGAAACACTTTGTCCACCCTGACTCCACCTTCTGTAAGCAACCGATACTGGTTCGGGGTCCTGGGAAGGTTGAACAGCACCGCGCCCTTAAGTCTCACATCAGCAGCATTGAGACGGTGAGCCAACAACTCCGCAACTAAAGCGTCATCTGCGGTACCACACATTGCTGCGTCGATCGCACGCTTCGACATAGAAAGCATTGGACGGTGAACTGCTGCCCACGAAAGAAGCTTCGGAAGAGAGATAAAAAGAAGCCCGAGGTTAAAGGCTATGTGTTCGGCAAATCCTCGCTTCCTTATGCCCACTTCCTGGTTCTCGGACAATCGATCCTCTGTGCCGTAGATGGAAATCACACTTCGGCTAAGAGGTGGGGGTAGTGGTGGAGGTTGTTGCACAAACAGCAACGGATCCTTTAAGTAACGCGAGAGGGATGCATCACTATCGAAAAAGTACAAGCGGTTAGCAAAAAGAGCCACTCGCTGGCACCGATGTAACCACTCACGTTTCTCCCTCTTTGCAATAGCTTCACGTATCTCCTCCATTTCATCTGCGTCCTCCTCACTCATCTCCTCCACCTCCTCCTCCTCGTCCTCACCATCATCATAATTGACACGCGAGTCTTCAGCAGATGGCGACTTCAGTGTAGCACTCAACTCCAGGTCCTCCCCCATCACTTCCATCGTCGTCGTGTCCCCATCCACGCTCATTACATCTGCTGCAGGTTCCCCATCCTCTACCCCTCGTGCTCCTTCAGTCGTCGTCCGTTTGGGTTCCGGATCTAAACGTTTGTCGTCTGGCATCCACTTACACACACGCCGCACACCGCGTCGTGTGTCATATAGTGAGACAGAATCATTGTATCCAAAGTATGAAAGGTTTGCTTCTCCACTCTTGAGCATTCGTATGGCATTTTCAAAAGAGATAACTTCTGCCACCTGCAAAAGAGAACGTCGGTGTTCAAAAACTTTGAACAGCTTCCGAGTTGCAGAGCGAAGAACGGCGCTCTCAGAGAGATCACCGTTAAGAACCACAATCGGAACGTAGCGCTCCGAAATGACGTCATGAAACTCTCTAAGAGCTTCCCACTCGTCGCCCCGATCTGGCACCGATGCCTGTCTGTCAGCATCATTCTTGTCATCGCCACCTTTAGCCGCATTTGCACCTGTCGTAAATGATTCATCCCCATTCTCATCTCCAGAATCAGACTCCGGGTCATCCCTTCCTATATGACGACGGCGCCACTTGCGCAGCTCGCGCTCCTTACGTCGGTGCTCACTTTCTAGCCACTTTTTTATCACAACATCGTCCGCATCTCCCTTCCTCTCCACATCCGTCACTTCCGGGTGTGATAGTGATCGAGTGCTTGGAGGAGACAGTTGTTCCACCCTGTTGCGTGAATAGTAAACCTCCTCTGTTATTTCTAACTGCAACACCACCTCAGGGATACCACCATTCTCGAAAAGCAGAACCAAATCACCTTCAGAAAAGTGCGGGCAAATCATCATATAACCTTGTGATTCGAATGGCTCAATGCGCGTGATGCAGCTGGCCATCTTCAAGTAGGCCTCAGAAAGACGCAACTCACGATCCTCATCATCCTCTGGTTCAAACTCGAGACACGCTTTCAGACGTGCTTCTGCTTCTTCATCTACCTCCTCCTCCTCCTCTTCCTCCTCCGTTCCCTCCTCCTGCGCACGCTTCTCCATCACCGCTTCAGCGTTCTGACGCTCCTTGAGGCAACGTTCCTGCTCTTCGGCAAAATCTCGTATACCTTTTAGGATAGACTCGGCGAGAGTGAGGTACGGATTATCTACAGTGTGCTCTGGAATCATGATTCCCGCAACTACCTTACCACCAGGCGTGCGCGCAGCTTCGATGCACTGCTCAAAAAACTCTCGATTGTATTGAAAAAATGGGACATTATACTTTTCCTGAAGCGCCCTAGCGAGCGTTTTTTTTCCACTTTTCGAGAATCCAATCATCCAGACACGGGGCGGCACATACGGCGGTGGAATCTGCAGGTAGCACTGCGGGTTTCGTTGAAACACTTCCTTAGCCTCCTCTGATACGAACACATACAGCTTTTTTTGGTACTGCACACAAAATTCGTTGAGACCGCGAACCAGCAGCCGTTTTTCATAAAATGTCACCGGGCAGTATTGTAGCCGAGAGCCAAACTGGTTCAGAAATCGCTTCCCTGGACGGACTGCTGGATCAATAATTTCATACGTGTCGCCTTCCTCTTCATCCTCCACTCCCTCCTCATCTTTGATCTCAAGGTCCTCATCTACGGTGCCATCCTCAACCGGTGGCATGCCTGGGCACACAGCTTGTAGAATCTCGGTAGTCAATACACGAGTGTCCTTGCCATTGACAACAAAATGATGAACAACAAAATTCTGTGAGACTGATGAATCTCCCGTGCCCCTACCCTGGGAAATACCCATCAACCTATTTAGTGCCTCCAACTGCGGTATCAGAGAAATCGCCTCGTTTTCTCCACTACTGACAATTTCTCCTCCTTCTACCTCACCTTGGGTTAGTGACATCACCCCGTCATTCTCATCGGTCTGTGGCTGTTCGTACTGCAGCACGAGGACTGTCCTCGGCAGAATCCCATCCTCGAGTAACTGATCAAAATCACTACTAGGCATCCCCCTTAAAGTGTGAACTAAAACTGGAACAAACAATTTCCGGCGATCAATAAGTTCCTTCGCGCACTTTTCGAGGCGAGAGTCGGCTGTTTCAGGTTTATCTGTTTCTTTTTCCCAGCCACTGAACTCCGTCTCTGGCTCTGGAAGAATAAATGTGTTTTTTCCCCCCTTCTTGCCCCTCTTCGCTTGTGGTGTTGGATTTGGCGCTTTCTTCCGTTTTTTCTGTTCCATTTTCATGCGCTTCTTCAGCCGATCTGCACGCAACTTTCGCTCGGTGTCTTCATAGGTCATCCGTGCAGAAAACGCGTCACCACGCATCTTTTTTAGGTTGCGATATTTCTTCCATCGCTCAACAAAGTCATTAAAGTCCACGGGGGTTAGTCGTAGCTGCTGATGAAGAGCGTCTATGAGATCCTCCACAGCACCCGGTGGAAGTTGCTCAATATCCCGCTTCTCCATTGTGGAGAGCAAAAGTATGGGTTCCCTGTTGAGCGGCATCGCACGAAGGTATACAGGCGGGTTCGCTTTGAATTTCACTAGCTTCTCGGCAGAAGCAAGGTAGTAGTGCTGCTGGCGGAACACACAACTGTACTCTGCAGTGCCCTCGAGAAGCACACCAGACTCGGCAAACGTCACTGGGCAAAAAAACTTCCATCGGCCGGAACGAGTCGCACCCATCTCAGCTGCGAGTTTTTCCATTTCCCCCGCGTTCTCATGGCTTTCATTGGCGACAATGGACTCCCCCCTACCATATTCAGCATTTTCAGCCACCAACAGCCCTCCTTCAGTTTCATTCTGATGAATATCCGAAAAAGAGAGGGGCAGCGCACAGGGTCGCAGCAGAAGCGTATTCACAATGTATGAAACAGAATCCTCAACAGTAGAAGTGCAACCGACTGTCATGCATCGGTCAAGCGCACGAAGGCGTTCTTCAACTACCTGGAAGCCTGGAAGCGACGCCATGGGAATCATATCTCCTCTTTCATCTCCCCCTGCAAGGGCCGTATCAACAAGTCGCGTAAGGGTCAGGTCTTTGATTCGCTTATCACGCGCCGCGCGATGGGAAGCCATTCTACTCTCCTCTTCAAGATAACTATTCTGCTCCTCAATCACTTTCTCCAGTTCACTCTCCGCCTCCGTTGCAGCGACTCTCGTCGACTCTAACTCTTCTGGCTCAATTGTGCTTGGGTCCTCTGCAGCCATTTCTTTGTATCGCATCACTACTCCTTGCAACCGCTCCATCAACCCGGCTGTCGCCGTACGGCGCGCCTCCTCCTCCTCCACAACACCTCGCAACTCCAACTCTTCCCTGTAGAGCGACTTCCTTTCAGCAAGGGTAGCTTCGACACGTTCTGGGTAAAATCTGTCGTCGCAGCTGATATTTACCAGTACATTTGGAATAAACAGATCTAGAATACCACAATCTTTAAAAAACTGAAGTCTATCTACCGACTCAAGATCATACACGGCAGGAAAGTCACTAAAGACATATCCACGGTAGAGAACATCATCTGCTGAAAGCCTTCGGCGCACCACTGCGGAAAGCAAATGGAGTGGGATGAAAAGATTTCTGTCAACGTACTGAGCAAGCTCTACACCGAGTTCATCACCGCGACCAGCCCCTGTCACCGCTGCCGCAGCAAGCTCCTCAACGCTCAGGTAGATGCAGTTCAAACGCTTTGCCAAGGCCTTTCCAACAGTAGTCTTTCCCACACCCCGCTTGCCGCACAATATGATGCGGTTTGCACTGATATCTTTCGCGTATAATTCCATCTCTTGTTTGTCTTCATCCAGCTCCTCCGGTGCATACAAATCGTTGGGGTCAATGAGCATACGAGGGGGCTCAGGTGCTCCCCCACGCTGCTGAAACAACATGATACCCTCAATAGGTTTTCCCGCCTCCTTCAAAACTTTTTCGCTGTTTCGATAAAAATTCTCCAAGCACTGTACATCACCTCCCACAACACCATACGTTCGGCAGACACAGCGGCACGCTTCCACAAAATGCTTCCTTGTCATAACAGCCTTGGCGTTCAGGTGATCCAGCCACACCGCCCTGGCTACCACGCCCGCTGCCTCCTCTGTGGCATTCGAGAAGATATGCAGATAGAGCCACTTAAAAAAAACGGTGAACCCCTCAAGAGTGAGAACAGCAGGGTCTGCCGCATTTTGGGTGAGTAGTTCCCACAACGTGTCATAAATTACAGGAAGTTCTCGGGGTGAAACGAAATCGAAAAAGGATTCAAAGGGCGTCGTGAGCTCCGTTGTATGAACCACCGTGGATTGCATAAGCAACACCTGCTGCTGCGCCAGTAGCGCGAAAGGCTCCACGTCCTGGGTGACACATTGTACTAACTCCTTCAGGACATCCACGTGGCGCTTTTCACTCAACGCCAACCATTTTTTTTCCATATCGGGCCACTCTAACCAACGCGACTCCACCTCGCGAAGTAACTGAATAAAATCATCCTGTGAGTATAGAGTCTTCTCTTTATCCAAAATTTCCAACAGCGCCTCGACGCCGCTCTGTACATCTTCCTCAACGGGATTCGTGTAACAAGCCATGAAAAGACACCTCGCCAGCTGCTGCAGATCTGCCAGCGGGATCATTGCCTCTTGTACTCCATCAGTTGGATCCGCAACCGAAGCTACTTGAGGGTCGTCATTATCATCAGTACCTTTTCTTTCAGTAGTCCCAGTGACGGCGGCAGCAGCAGCAGCCTCACGGAGTTGAATAATGGTTGGTAATGCAAGCCATAACTTATTCTGCACGCTCTCAATTGTTTCAGACTCCTCCTCCACAACAGGAGCCCGAGACATCATTTCCGCCTCCAACGAAAAAAAAAAAAACTCAACCACCTTTTTTATATACCCTTTTGCCTGTGTCTTCGTTCAGCACACCGATTCCTGTTTCGTTTTCTTTTTGTATTTCACTCTTCGCTGCCGGCCTCCTTCTTCCGTTTCTAAAGACGGCTCTACGCATGAAATGGGATTGAAAAAAAAAGGGGGAAACATTAGAGCCGGCGCTGTTTCTGTGACACATCACGCCATTGCTGATGTTATTTGTCAAGAAGAAAAAAAGCCAAAGCACAACTCGTCTCGTCAAAACAGCACGACTCTCAAATAAAAGAGTTCCGCTTTTTCAAGAGTTCATTTAGTCCCCATGACTCGAATAACCTCGTCCAATAAATGCACCAACCATACATACACACACACAAACACACAGATATATATATATATATATATATATATATATATATATATAGGCAAGAATAAGAAAAAAAGAACGTGCTGCATTCAATAAATGTTGAGCGTACGCCAATATTCGTCAGCGTACGCAACCATCTCAGCCGTCTTAAACCGGATACTTTGTGCACGCCGCAGAATCTCATCAGGTTGCTTTCCATCATGAAGGGACTTAAGTGCGGGGAGCAGCTCATCGAATGGCAGTTCGAGAAGTCGTTGTTCCTCCCATTTCATCAGCGCAAGCACAACACGAAAAACGATTTTCCAGCCCTCGCACATAAATATATCCCATATTCTAAGCAGCGCGCGGAATGAAAAATGATACGCAAAGAGTGTCAGAAACCACTGCGAAGCGTATAGGGAAGGATCAACACCGGAGGTCTCAAAATGCAGGTGCAGCTTCGGCAGTAATTTGGCCATTAGCCGCTTCAGCTGATAAAAAAGCTGCTGCAACATCGGGAAGCCTGGGCGATACAACTCACGGAGTTTATAACGATTGTCACTCATGAGGGCATGCAGGGCCCAAAATGTTTCTTCTTCACTCATCTGTGTGGAGAGCGCACCAACAACAAATCCCATGCCCTGCACGTACCCCACCTCCGGGTCCACGCACGCGTAGGCGTTAAGCACATTTCGCAAAAATGTTTGACCAACCCCACCCTCATCTCTAAACAAAATATGAGTGGGGTATGTCCTTGACAGGTCCCGTGCAATAATTTGCGTCAGCTCCGCATCCGGGAGCTCTTTGGAACGCAGCGATTCATACGTGCCTTTGTTGGCAGGGTCTAGCATTTGTTTTCTCGACCCAAGCAACAGTTGCCATGCCGTACTGCGGAATCGAGTTGGGATGCCCTTGCGACAACGCTCCTTTAGTTTGCCATACCACTTGGAGTTCACCCTGTCCCAGTCAGAGGCCATATTTGCCCATTTTATCTCGCGACAAACAGTCCTGTTCCCATCCATACTTTGGATGTAAAAGAGTTCCATGTTTTTCGTTTCCTCATCTACCACGAAACCGAACTCATCTATGAATTCCTTCTCCTGTTGCTCCATTTCCTCTCGACTCGATGTTCCCTGTTCGTGCACTTTATCACAAGAAGTGGGCGCAGTTGCGAGATCACTGCAATGCAACTGTTTCTGCTGCTGCTGCGGGAGGGTTAAATGACTCGTCTGAATCTCATCCAAATGAAACGACTCACTCAGCTTTCTCAGAGAAGCACTGCCACTATCCATCGACTCCTCGGTCCCAAAAATACTGCCTTCATTGTACATCGCACCACAGAGACGGGGGGGAACGACACGTGAGCGGAGACAAACAAGAAGGCAGCGACACTTCACAAAAAGAAACACAAAAAAGAGAAGAAAAAAAGAAGGAAATAGACGCAAAGTAGTTCCCATCCCGCTCCCCTACCGTCATCAGCAGTTAGAATTTGCAACAAAAATGTTGCATACACACCGTATCACGCATCCTATCAAAAAAAAAAAAGAATTAGAAGACGCATGGAAACAGGGACAGCAACCAGCAAAAAAAAAAAATAGAGGGGAGGAACGGAGAACAAAAACGGCCTTTATAAAAGGCGAGAAATAAAGAGACCTTCACTGATTTCCACAACAGGCGCGCTACCTTGTAGAACATCGACCACTCATGCATGAACGGAACGTATAGTATTGGAGTGGTCTTCATTACCAAAATCATCCTTTTGGATTGAGGCAAATGCCACGCTGCCCTTTGCGCGTGACAGTATCATAAAATACCCAAATGGCAGAACTTCAATGTACAATGGGAAGATGTTGGTATCACGAGCTGACCTGCCTTGAGAGCACTTGATCTTTCGTAGTACAGGTTGGAGATGAGTTCACAGATTGATTACAATGCGCACCATCCAGAGAAGTATCGGCAAAGGATCTACTGTCGATACGTTACAGCTGATGATAAAGTCAAACGTGCAAACATAACTCTTCAAGAACACCGCATAACGTTACTCCCATCTCTCTTTACCCCGTCCTCCACCCCCCACCTGTGTGCGTGTGTGTTTATGTGTACAGAGGGATGAAAACCCCGCCTCGTGTGAAGCGAATGATACACGCCAGTGAAGCGTTTGCATGCGTCATTTGTGATGCCAAGAAACTATTGGAGCCAATTTCGTCTCACTATAAACACGCAGTACAACAGCTGCAGGCAACCCAGGTGGTACACGTACTCCGGTTTGTCATATATATGCGCAGTAGGGACAATTTTGTTTAGCACTGGAGATCATGAGTAGACCCCGCTAAAAGAAGGAGCTGGGTAGAGAGAGTAAATCAGCGGATTCACCCACGCGTAAAGTGTGCTGCTCTTCATGCCCTTTGCCTACCTGGCAGCTTGAACACTGCTAGGTTTACAATGAATAGAGAATACACACCAAAGAATATCCACCACGCCTGCACAAACAGGCGAATTTACAACAACAAACGAAAAAACACCTTGAGAACGCTATCCCCTCCTCATCATGCTCACACACGCACAAAAAGTTCCCTCCTCATCCCTTCAAAAACCGTTTATCTAATCACAGTGTATCTTTTTTCCCACTTCTTCAAAGCTGTTGTCTTGAACTTTATATCCAACGCTTCTTGTATCACCACATCGATCCCCTTGGTAAGTGACATGCCACTTAAAGCAAGAAGAAGTTCCCCCTCATCAGTTATCTTCTCCAGACTTTTTCTGTGCTGCAAGAGGATGGCAATTGCAACACGATGAATAACTTTCCAACCCTCGCAAAAAAACATGTCCCATATTCGGGAGAGCAAATCGAAGGACATTTTGTAGGAGAAGAGAGTGAGGTACCATTGTGTTGCATAGACTTCCGGGTCAATGTTGTGCATTATTGTGTGACGCAATAACTTCTTGCACTTGAGTCTCATGAGCTCCTTCAGTTGGTGAAACCGTACATAGAGACAGGGAAAACCAGGAGCATAGAGAGAAGCCAGAGAGTACATCGGATCTTCCATGAGAGAAACAAAGGCCCAAAAGGTGCGTTCCTCGTCCTCAATTTGCACAAGGAGCGTGGCCACTAAAAAACCCATGCCCTGCACGTACCCAACCACGGGATTGAAGTTGGCATAGGCGCGAAGAATACCCCGGAGTTTGGCCTGGCCTTCACCGTCCGGGCGAGAAAACATTTTGTGCCTTGGGAACGTGCGCCCCAGGTCGCGCTCAATGACAGCAAACAACTCGGGATCTGAAGAAACGCGTGACTTTATTTCATCGTAAAGGACAGTAGTGAGGCGACTCCGGGAGTAATTAGAAAGAAACAGCAGCCAGACAGTGCGGCGCATCGATTGCGGAACTCCTGCACGACAAAGCTTCTTTTTTTTCGCATGTGGTATCTTATCCCAGTTCCCTACCACAGCATTCCACACCTTCTGTGTAGACAATGTCTCTGGATGCAGGCGAATATACTCACTTTCAATCGCCTTTTCCTCCACACTTATGAAGAAACCGTGACGGTCAGTGATTCCCTCGCTCAGCTCCGACTTCCTCACCACCATAGGGTTCACATTAGATTGTGCCACAGAGAGTGATGCCCCATTCTTCAGGCTGGACATGCCCAGAGCCGCATCTACATAAGTTGTAGAGCACGAAGAAAAAAAAAAAAGAGAAAAGAAGGAAGAAAACAGCATATACCCACCACATCACTAGAAAATACCGTGAAGCCGAGGAAATTGCAGCAACCACCGCCATTCCACCACTACTACCTCGTTACTACATTCAGCCTCTGAAAGAAACAGAGAGCAGGGGAGGTGGAAAAATGAGGAAAGAAATATGCATATACACACACACCACACACGCCAAAAAAAAAAAAAATGAAGACTAAAAAAATGGGTGAGGATGTACACACGCATAATTTTACTAAAGTCCTCTCTACAAGAACGAAAAAAAGAAGTATGGGGGAGGGGGGGGGGTCATAGCGAGGCTCGCTCTTGTCACCCATTTTCAAAACCGTTATTTTTTCAAGAATTCTTCATCCACCCTCTTCAAGTGTGTCTCGATGTCCTTCACCGACTGCGGATCTATCTCCCACTCCCCAGTTTCCTTTAATTTCCACGACTCCTTCACAGTAGAGCGGTGGATACGATATTGTTTGCTAATCACAACCTCCTTCACTTCTGAGGTGGTCTGATGCCTATTCTTTGACAGCCTTCCACGAAGGTTAAAAAACGATAGTGAGGATGGCTCTGCCACTTTTTCCTGATTTGGTGCTACACCTGCAAAGTGTGCACGGATGAGGAACATGTTAAAGTCGGCCATAGCGACGACGAAGACGCCCAATGGTCGTACAGGTGGAACGACAAGTGTGCCTATGTCACCAGGCAGCCTGTGCAAAAGCTGCACAGAAATCTCTTCAAAGCCGGGCTCTCGTTCAAGGACTTGCTGCAGGCAGCGTGGGGGCAACAAGACGGTAAGTTTCTCCGTCACATTGCGCAGCAGTGGAATCTTAGAGCAGTTGAAGATGTTCCACAGTACTTCCCCTTCGCAGAAAGGGAATATGTTGTCGATAACGATGGAGAAGGGCAAGCGTCGGATTGAAATCCTCACCCTCTCAAGAATAACACAGCCACATGTCTTGAGTACCCCTCCAGTGGTAATGCTGTGAGAGTACTCGTGGTAGCGAACATCCGCCAGGCATTTGAGTTTTTTGATGATGTCAACGCTAATTTCATTCCACTCCACCTTCGTTTCACCAGAAATCATAGAATCACATAGTCTAATGCATTCCTTCACGTAACCCTGGTCGTACCGCATCTTGGCCAAGCCACTATGCGCATGCTCACTGTCTGACTTGCGCTCCAGGAGCTCTGCGTAAAGGGCTTCAGCCTTGTCCCACTCCTCCATAGAGCGCATTTGTTTGGCTCGCTCGGCCAGAAGGTGGTTTACGTACACCTCTGATGCATTAAGTACGGTCTCCATCTTCGGGTTTAGGGGCATTTGAAGAAACATAAGTGGATTAACGTGGTTTTTCGATTTCAGGAACAAGAAGCGAGGGTTGCTCAATAAGGTGTTCACCACATCAGTGCGGTCGTAGGCAAGCGCTACATGCATGACAAGCACGTCGCCTGCTTCGCTGAAGGCATCATGTAGCTTCTCCGTACTGTCATTCATTGGAAAGAATGAAGAATACCACTTTGAGCACTGTTCACCATCGAATTCCAGTTGCATCATCACAAAATCACTCACACCATGCGAAGCAGTAAGAAAAAGCAGTGCACGACGCTTATGTTCGGGAAGCCTCGAATAAATCTGAAACGTTACAGCATGCCGCCGCTGCAGCAAGGTCTCCTTCCACTTTCGGTGACAGTTGCTGCATAACGAGTCAAATTTCCGACAAAAATCACACCGCAGAGCCAGTGGAACATCTAATTGCTGCGGCAAGCAATGGGGCAAAGGCCGCCCTTTCACTCCGCTAGCCTCCCGTTTTGACGCATCCCCCACTGCGCAGTTCACAATGGAATCAGCAGTGCTTAGCTTTATCTGAATGGGTTCTACCGCGTAGTAGCTGCAACGCTGGTGGTACGCCCCATAAGTATCTACGAGGCGTGTGAGAGAACTGGACGATGGCGGTGGCGTGTGTGGTGGTGGTGGTGATAATAAGGGGGGGGAGGGGGATGAGGAGGAAGAAGAACTGGCAATTCCCCGCACGGACAGGCTCGTTTCCCTCGAGATTGAGGTGCCATTTAAGAAGCCTAGAAGCTCTTCCAGCAGCATACGGTTGCGTTTACGCCGCTCCTCCTCCTCCTCCGCCACGTATGTGCTTCCACTACTGTTGCTGTTGTTTTCGCCAACGTTTATCCTCCCATTCTTGTCCTCGTTGCTCTGAGAATGCGCTGCATCGTCCTCGTCCCTCATTAAGACGTTCAAACGCGTGCATTCACCCGAACTCTCTTCGCTACTGCAAAGCAGATTTGGAAGGTCCGTGTAAACAAACTCTGCAGGCGTTGTCTCCCCCTCGTCATTTTCATCGGCCGCCATCAAAAACGGTAAAAAAAAAAAGGGGGAGGTCAAATCCCCAATAAAATCTTCTCTTCGTGCATGCGCATGTACGGGATTTATTTTCATATTTGTGGAGAAGGAGGGGGCGCAAAAAAAAAGAAAATCACCGCACACAAACAAACAAAAGGGGAGAAAAAAAAAAAAACAGAAGTGTAAAGACAGCAGGAGGAAGGGCGTCGTTTCGTTTGCGTTGCACCTGCGCACACGCATGTGAAAGCGCTAGAGTCATGATGTTCTCATGACAAACAATTATATATATATATATATATATATATAAACTGTTAATGCCAAAGCAGGCGAGCATTAAAGCAGCAGTTGACTTTCCGTGCAAATGCCGCTGTTATTATTCACGCTTAACACAATGATACCGTTGCCTCATCCCCATTTGTTCCCTTCTCTCTCCGCTTCTACCCGGGGAAAACAACAACAGTACCAACAACAGCAACGAGAACAAGCGCTAAAAGAAAAAAAAAATGTAGCCAAACGATACAATATTCCTTTTTTTTTTTTTTCTTCTCTCTCTCTTGGCAGATTGGTTGCTGCTTTTCACACAAACTCATTGCACCCAAGAAAACAAAGCACACGGGAATTCTCTAAAAACAAAGACATGCATGTACACACTCGCAGAGAGCTAGACAAACAAACGTGTGAACTATATCCCAAACGCCGCTAATCACACGTAAATCCTTTTTCTAAACCAAATCCCTCTGCACACTGTCTCTCACACGTCCACGTAGAGACCCCATCTGCTGTTTTACGACATCCAGCTGCGTTAGAAGAATATTTTTCGCAAGGCTGAACGAAACGTGACCCTCACCCACCAGCCAGGGAGCAGCGTGCCGCACCATATTAAACTCCGGGTTGAGATTCATGATGAAAGACTCCAGCACGAGAACTGAAAAGAGAAGCGATACAAACTGTGGATCCATTGCGACATGATTTTCACGAATACACTCAAACACCGCCTGTAAAATGTTTGTAACAGCAAGACTTTTAGACTTTTTAGGCCGCCAGTGGTCAAAGAGCCACTCAATCTCGCAAGAAAACTTCTCCCTATTGACAAACCGCTGTTTCGTACCCATTTGCAGCAGAGATTTAGCACATAGATTGGCATTCCATCGCACGAAAGATTCCATTAAATCATGGGTGATGACGGCATCATCCGGATTGATACGCTGGCAAAGCCCAACGTCAATGAGCGATACACGTGGATTATGTGGGTCCGAGGTGTCAATGAGAATATTACCAGGGTGCATATCCCCGTGCACAAAGTTGTCCTGCAGCAACATCTTGCACCATGTGTTGAGGCCTTTATGTGCAAGAATATCCCTGATATGCTCCTCCTGCGCAGCAAGGAACTCAGGAGAAGCAGGCTCTCCCTTGCAAAACGTCTCCACAAGCATTCGCTGTGTGGAGTAAAGTGGCTCTGGAAAGCCGACAAACGACTCATGCCTGAAGTTTTCACGAAAGAGTGTCAGATGATTCGCCTCGAGGCGAAAGTCAAGCTGTGAGGCGAGATGAATAGTCCATGCCTTCGCTAGAGCAGGCAAATCATACATTTCAAGCGAGCGAAACCATTTATCAAAAAACTTTGCCGTCCCATTGATGATACAAAAATCCTTCACAATAGTCTCGACAACGTTAGGATGCATCACCTTGACAACAGCCTTCTCCCCAGTTCGACGAAGCGTGGCGAGGTGCACCTGCCCAATTGAACCAGACCCCAGCGGGGTCTCATCAATCTTAGAAAACATTTCAAAAGGGTCCTGCTGCAGTTCCTCCTGCATCACCTGCAACGACACCTTGTAGGGGTGGACATCTACCTCATTGTATAACCTCTTAAACACCGAACGGAATTCCACCGAAAAGATATCCTGCCGAGTGCAGCTCCACTGTCCAGCCTTTACAAAAGCCGGTCCGGCACGCTGCACCGCACGAAGCAACAGCTCCAGCCAACGAAGATACCAGTCCCTGCGAAGCCGCATCACGGCATAGAGCACTGCAAGTGGAAAAAAAAGTACGAAAAGCTCAAGTAACCGGCCTGCAATCGTAAGAAGACTCGGCTTCGCAATTACCCTCCCATCCAATACGAGCGAGCCGTTTTCGTCCACTGAAGGATGAAAGAGAGGTCGAGAAAACTGCATACTGTGCCGGTAGTGCACGTAAGCAGAAAAACCACCTAATGAGAGCGTGGGGACACCAACGAGAGCAGCGCAAACTCTGCGACTCCAGAAGCGAGAAAAACTCATGGCCACACGCAACCTCTTGAGGCAACTACACTACACCACCTCCACACACCCTGCCTACCTGCTGGGCAGGGATCCTTTGTACTAAAGCACCTTACATCAATCATATATATATATATATATATGTATATATATTGCAAAGAGGGGTGGTATGAAAGAAGGAATAAAAAGGTAAGAAAGGAGACAGAAAAGGGGAAAAAATCAATGGTATGTATGTATGTACGTATGTATGTGCATAAGAACATATAAAGGCGAAAAAAAAAGGATAATGACAGAGAACAAAATCAGTGCAGTGCTCCGTCACGATGCCACATGCGCTTGTGGTGGTTCATTGACGTAAAGTTTCTGGGAGCATATCCAGTCAATACCTCCTTGGATGTCTCCTGTGCGCTTCTCCCTCTATTTATCGCTTTCTTTTTTTCTTCTTTATTATGGAAAAAAAAACCTCTTCCACTTTGAAAGCAAACACACAGATACGCACCAGTAGATAACCAGATAGACAGACAGGAAGTGGGAAGAATGGGAAGGCGAGGAGAGGGAAAAAGAAAAAAACCCACTAACAACAGTGTCGACTCTTCTTTTTTTTTTTTTAGTTTTTCTCACCCGATCCAAGCGCCAGTGGGACGTTTGCCCTGAGGTCGCGCCCCTTCACTATCCCTCACCCTCCCCCGCTCCTGCAGTCACCCCTTGCATGTGTGCTTCTCGCATATGTGTATTCCTCTTTCATCACTTCCCTCCACCCACGTTTCTCTCCACTGCCTTTCTCTCCACTTTCCTCAGCAAAATCAAATGATATGGAAACAATCGGTATTATCATATGATGATAATAATAAAAGAAACGAAGTGTAAAACAGAGGAATGATCCGATCTCATTCTTCTTTCATTCAGCATCTCCCAGGCGTAACATTTTTCTTCTTTCATTCGTCTTTATTGTTCTCCTTCTTGTCAGACTTAGAAACACAAAAACATGCCACCATGCAGGGAGAAATTTTTTTAAACAGCCCACGAAACGCGCTGCAGACATTCCTGCGCCTTTTCCCAATTTCCCTGAGCAAGCTCGAGAAAAATAACTAGGAGATGGTACGCAAGAAGTACACCTTGATTACTGTTATTGCTGCTGGATGCGACCGTGACTGTGGAGGCGTTGTTGTTGTTGCTGTTATTATTGCTGCTAGGAACTCCCCCTTCCTTCTTTGCTGCACGACTCTCGTAAACCTTTCCCAGCAGTGACTCTAAAACAGAAGAGGCTTGATTCCACGAGCCATTCGCTATATGCGTAATTGCCAAATTAATAAAGAGTGTTTCCACACGGCTATGTTGGTGACTATCCAGTTGTTCAAAAGAGGATCCAACAACAAGGCTGGAGAGGGAAGAGCGGCGCAATACCTTCAGTGCGCGATCGGGTTCGTTTAGATGCACCAGAGCCTCCACCATGTAGGAAAGAATAGCGGCATGCAAGTTCGGTGAGAGCGGGCGACGCTCGTGCAGGCTAAGGAGATCGTATCCCGTGTTGGCCACAACAGTGTAGTTCTTGCGTGTCATCTCGATGGCGCACCAGTAGAAGAGCGCGAAATGTACGAGTTGTGCGTTGTGTGGAAATGCCTCGATTGCACTAGCAGCAGTATGGCCCTGCGGAAGTAGTAGTAGTAACGCGTTTTGAACGGCGCCGCAAGCCAGGCTCTCTAATGTACTACCGGGAGAACTATCTTTTGAATCCACGAGAGGACCATCTGCGACGACAGCTCCTGGGAGAATTAGAAATTCATAATTAGGAATCACCTTGCCGCTCTTTAGCTGCTCAGAAAAACGGTCCTGCATGCGTTCATACTCCTCCCGAGCCTTGGCGCGGGCCTGCACCTGCAACTTGCCAACTGCAGCTTCGGTAAGTCGCACCCAAAAGAGAGGGGATGCCTTCATGAGATCCTGCACCGAGAGAAAACATGCAATAGCGCTGTCGTACTCTCCTCGCATCAGAGCACAGAGACCAGTGTTGTACAAGATAGGCTGACGCATCAGCAAGGCATTGCATTGCATCGCAACCTTCTCCGCCTTTGCAAAGCAAAGCGATGCCACATTCATCTTGGAGTCACCCATTGTAAGGACACCGAGGTTATTAAAGTACACTGCCCAATCCCCATCCGAGCTATGGGGCACCTCGTGAATGGTGCTCACATCGGCGAAAGCACAGTTCACCATACTCAGTACAACGGGATCTTTCGAAAATTTACTCATGTTTTCCGCAAGCACCCTTTGAATCAATTCATCATCCGATCGTTGACGGTAACGCCCCCCTGATGATGTGCGTGTGATAGTCTGAAAAAGGCAGAGTGCCCGCCCGAGTACCGTAGGAGACAAGCTGCTGTGCATCGTCAGCAATGCACGCAAAATAAAAGCAGCTTCATGTACAAGACCCGATCTCGCAAGCAGTAAGGCACGGTTAAAGTGAGCCGTCTCGTGTCCTTCGTACAAAAGCTCCACAGTAGGCTTCCAGTCCTTCTCGTTTGAGGTAGGAATGGAATCAGAAGCCGTGTCATCGAGTGCAGCAATCGTCTGGTGCACATCCGCGTGGTTCTGCAGAAACCGCACAATGGCTAAATTGTGCTGCGCTTGCAAATCATCTTTCGGCATCGACTGAAAAATCGACTCACACTCCTGATAGTTTTGTGCCTCAAACGCTTTGCAAGCGTTTTCTAGCTGCTGTCGGAGGACCTCATCTACCATTTGTTTCTCTGCTACGCCCCCTCCTCTTTTCCTCTTCCTTTTATCGGTTTATTTTCTCTCAGTAGACTTTTTTCTTCCAACTTTTGCACACGCACACACACACCACAGCAGTCGGTAAAGAAGTGACACAACGAATATCAGTGGTAGTAGCAGTGAAAGGGCACGCAAAAAGCGAGAGAAGAAGTGTGCAAGTGTGTGTGTGTGTGTGGAAGAGGCATGAAAAGAAAAAAAAGAAAAGCACTTTCCACCCCCCCCCCCTCATACCTCCATCGGCCAACTTCTCCCACTACTCCTCCGTACACTGTCTTCTTTTTCTTCCCAGTGAAAAACTCTTTCATTTTGAGCCGCCTGAAGTACACACAACTGTACATTTATTGCTTCCGCTACAATGTTGTCACTTCTCCTTGGGTGGCATGAGCATCTGCATGAACTCCTCCTTTGACACACGATTGTCATGGTCAAGCACATCGGCCTCCTCGATCATTGCCTTCAAAACATCATCTGGAATATCCTCACCGATTTCACGAGTGACTCGCTTCAAATCCTCGATGGTAATGTAGTCCGACTTGCCCTGTGTGAAATGCGGGAAAGCGAGCATCATTTCCTCAGAGTCCTCTGTAAAGAGCTTATCCCTCATGATAGCCTCAAACTCCGGTAGGATCAGATTGCTTGACACGCCACCTTTGTCCATCTCTGCGACGAGCCGCTTGATGAAACCCTTCTGCGGCTCGTAGCCAAAGGCACGGAGGGCTACCTTGAAATCGTTGGGAGTGATTGTCTCTGTTCCGTCCACGTCGAGGATGCGGAATGCCTCGGAAATGTCAGCCTTCTGGCTCGCAGACAACTCAGGTGGAAGACGCTGCATAGCAGGAGAAGAAAAGTCATTTTTGCTCATGAATGACTTTCAAGTCGTAAACACGGCCTTTCTATTCCTTTCCTCTTTTTGCACACCTCACCCTTATATAGGCTTGAATCAGTATAATTCACGCAGCAACGCCGCACACCACGCAGTATCAACAATGATACCGCCGCTTTCGAATGTGCGCGGTAAACAAAGAAGTGAGCAAAGGGAGCGGCATTTTAATCATCACCACCATCTCGGCAAGAAATCCCCCAACACGAAATAAGGGCAAAAGAAGAACATAAAGAGGAGTCATCAGAAGCGTGTTTGTGTGCGTGGTGGTAGTGATGAGAACGAAAAAAAACAGAAGCAGAAATGGAGCGAAAAGTTTATTTCAGAAGAGCAACAACAATAACAACCACAAAAAGAAAAAGATTCTTTGAAAGAAACAGAAAAAAACATGAGACTTAATTGCGTGCACCCGTCTTCATTCGTGCCGGTGAGTGGGGCAGCTCTCACATTCCATTCCTCTCAAGATGTACACACATACGCATCCAGCAATTGGAAATTTACCGGTATCGTACTGCGCTACCAACTTGTAACTCTCTACCACTTCTGAAGAGATCACTAGAAAATTCATCCACGGGGGACCTCGATGGGTGCTCCGCCCGAAGAGTCATGTAAAAAAAGAAGTTGATAAGCGACGTACGTGACAGCGTCACGCGCGAGGAAGCCAGCAGACAGTTATGTACCCATAGGGTTCGAACATTTACTTTGCGTGTTTGCCGGCTGTTCAACCCGCGCGCTTTCTACCGTCATCCAGAAGCGCATCCGCCAGACAAAGAGTCCTTTGGCAAGCCGTGAACATTTGAGCCTGGTGGCCCTCGGCCAACACTTCGCCCACTGCTCCATAATCCCGGTCTTGTGCTCTCAGAGTACTCCTGCAGATGTCGAGAGACAGGCTCAGTGGAAAACATAGTGGAAAAAAAGAGCCATAGAAGACGCACAATAGATAGAGCAAAATCGATGATGCTGAACGGCTTCCGGTCCACAACCTGACCGTTCACGATATACGGCATGCTTGCCTCTACCTCACCCTAACCCTACCAATCTCCTATTCCTCCTCAGCAAGCGGCAACTACAAGTATTCCGGTATATAGTGTAAAGAAACAAGGGTCGGGAAGAAGGGGGTGGAGGACCCTTTCTTCAACACCTACCAATTTCTCTAGTGAAGTAGTGCAAAAAAGAAAGCAAACACACACACACAAAAAAAAAAAAGATGGATATTGAGAGAGCAATGAAAAGAAAAAAAAGGTAAAGAAAAAAAAAAGGTAGGTGGTATTGATACAGTAAGAAAAAAGAAGTAAAGTAGTTTTAGCATACAGAGACCTAGAAAGCACCACATAATTTCCGCTTCGTCTATGCATCAGTTAGGCGATGTACTGAACTCCACAACGTCTCTTAGACTTCGTCCGGCAATACCCCTTTCTCATCATCCTGCGAACACTGCAGTTTCAGCCCCCGCACAGCCACCTTTGACTGGGCCTTATCCAGCGTCTGCAGCAGCACACAGGCACGACAGTGTTGTTGGCTTGATACGTACCCACACCGGACGCACGATCTTTGCTGGTTCTCCGGGACGGAATCCCCTTCCTTTACCCGCAAACGTTCCCCAGAGCGGATGGTGTCAAGAATACAACGCGGCTGTAAAACCTCCACCTCTTTGAGGAGCATGCGCGCCTCACTTCGAAAGGCCTCTTTACTGTACGAGCACTCGGTAGTGAAATAATCTAGTTGCTTAAAATGAGCATAGAGCACAATTTCCTTCTCATAGGCGTATTTCAGTGGCTTCACTCGTGGAAGAAGACCATCTCCAGCTGTGATGGCGTTCGTGCAGCGGGAGAGGCGTGGAAGATCAGCACGCAAAGCATTCATGAGAATCGTCTCTGCCAAGTCATCGGCGTTGTGCCCCGTCACAATCTTCGTGGCTCCAAGCATAGCCGCGCCACGGTCAAGTGCCTGGCGGCGAAAGACACCACAAAAGGTGCAGCTGTTGCGCAAACCAGAAAGTTTTACCACCTCGTCCATCGTCCAGCCGTACAGTTCCTTGTACGAAAGCACATGCAGCGGCAGATCATATTGCGCCGAATTTCGGTGCACAGTCTTCAAACTATCATCACGATACCCAGCAATACCCTCATCGATGCTAAGCAGCAGCAGCTGAACCCCATACCCGTGACGCTCATTGAGGAGCTTCATGAGGTGCATCAACACCGTGCTATCCTTTCCACCGCTTGCACCACATGCAACAATGTCGCCCGGCGTGAATAGATTCTCCGAGATGATCGTCTGGTGTATCTCCTCCTCGAAGAGGCTAAAGAAGCAACACTGGCACAGAAGCTTTCCGTTTCGGGGGCGCTTTAATATGGCTTTCGAAGCACGGCAAAGGTTACAAAGTCGCTGTTGTGGCGGCATCCACAAAATGCACCCAAGTGTCTAAATTTCTTCGATTCTCCCCTCTTCCTTTCTTTTCCCTCTCGCGGGGTGATAGGTTTTGCTTCCCGGCCCACCTTCCCGTGTCCCTGTGGGCAACACTACGGGAAAGGATATGTGTGTGTGTGTGTAGAAATGCGAAAAATAAATAGATAGATGAAGATGAAGTTGATGATGTTGTTGCTAAGAATAAAGCCTAGAAAGAATCCAAGCAGAACAGCAGTAGGAACAAGAGACGAAAAAAAAAAAACGGGTGCGTTCCCAGTTCATCGTCACTTTTTTTTTTCGTGGGGGGACAGGGGTGAAATGTGGGTTTTCTACACCACATGACAGTGCGACAGTGACGATAGTGGGGGTTGGGTACAAAAACCGCCGAAAAGACAGTGGAGGGTATTGTAAAAGATGCGTCAACACTTACACCCCCCTTCTCGTAGCAGCAGGCGATGCCGAGGTCAACGTCAGTGCATTCGAATTGTGAACGCGTATAAATGCCGCTGGTGGCAGGTGGAGAAGCTGCGCCACGGTCTCCCCAGCATCCTGGTGCAGGAACGGTGACTCGCCACGGCTGCCCTGCGGCTCACTTCCACCAAGCTCACTACAGGCAGAGTTCCCGATGATGCTTAAGGAAGCATTCGAGAATTTTCCCGTGGGAACATTCATTGACGAGCCTTCATACATTGTTTCACACGGTGCCCTCTGTTGAAGCTGCGGCAGGGATGAGGAAGCAAGTAAAGCCTTCACCCTCTCTTGCAAGCTGTTCACTTCATCTAGTGTTGGTACATTTTTCAGTCGGTTTTCCGTCTCCTTCACACCCTGGATGGCTGCCTCAGCGCTCTTAGTGGCATCAACAACCAAAGCTCGAAGGGCTGACATATTCGCCCTGTTGTCTGCCATGGAACTCTCGAGAGCCTTCTGCAACTCTTGCCGTGCACGTTTCTCCACCCCTAATGCCATGCGGAGTTCTACAGTTAACTTCTCCAGAATCGAAACCCTCTCCACCACATTAGAGTCAGCAAGAGGAGATGCTGCACAGTTTTCAGCGGCCACAGTTGTTATCTTAGGTTCCCCTTCCTGCGCATTGCAGTTTGGCTCCCCGATCCACGTGTTGAAAGACGATGAAGTCTCCGAGTCCTCAAAGTCATCATTTATTGAAGGTTGAGCACCGGGGCCGCAGTCGGGTGGAGGAGAAGGAATAGAAGAGGAACGAAAATGCGCATGGATCCTTCGTTTGGGCTTTGGATATGACCACAGATTATGCACTGACATACTATTCGAAGTTGGTTTATCTGAGGTCGAGCGTAAGTCCAGGCGGAGCACCGCTGGAGCAGCTGAAAAACTTGGAGACCGCGAGGGAATATACCCTGCAACACAAGGGCCAATTCCGTTTTCCGTTGAAGTAGAGGTGACAGTGCTCGGATCACGACGTGTGGCTTCTACAGAGATGCGTTTCTCATTCATCTTTGTTATGGGGCAGCGGGAGCAGATTGCCATGTGTGCTTTCATGGAAGATGTCCTCAGCCGGACGCTGCAGTAAGGACATACAACGGGTGTGCTCATTTGAGATGGAACGAAATACGCCGGCCTCTTCTGCTCGTCCACCACAAACCCGCCCACTCACGTTTCCACACCACACAATAATCTGTCTTTGTGTCTAAACAGGAAGAAACAAAAGTAGAGAATACAAGTAAGGAGAGGAATTATTTTTTTTTTTGATTAAAAATAAAAAAAGGTGCACATGACCAAGTTTGCAAGATTTTGACCATACACGAAAAGGAGTGAAGCTTGCTTCTTTCCTTATTGTTGTTCCCCCAATTTCCTCATGAAAAAAAAGACACAAAGAGAGGAAAGGGATGCCCCTGTGAACGGGAAAAGGAAATGCATAATGACGCATATCAACTAAATTTGCAGAACGCATCAAGTCTCAGTGTATAATTTTTGCAGTAACGGGGGTCTCTAGTTCTGTATTACTTGTCTTGAGGGAGACGAGCCTCTTACGCTGGGAAGGTTGCAACGTTAACGCGCCCCCAGTGTCTTTCGTCTTCTCATTGGGGACATTGGCACTCAGTCTGGCTCCTGGATTTAATCGGATGGAACGCGTAGAGCTAAAGGGAGGATGCAACACTGAGGGGGGCACCCTCTGTAGGCGCTGAGGAAGCGACTTTCGCGCCATGTCATCCCCTAACCTGGGATAACCTACATTGGTCTTCATGTGACCTTCCACGGTTACTGTCATCATTGTCTTGCTGATGCTGTCTTGCTGTCGATTAAAAAGCGCTGGTTTTTTGTTGGAGTGCAGCGAAGGTCCCGTCGATTTAGATAACCTACGTCGCTCCTCCTTTTCAGATGTCTCCGATTGCGAGAGCAAACGTTGAGTTGCCAAAAGGGTCGTTCGGTGCACAACACGGTGCGGTGTATTCTTCTCCATGGGAAGCACCGGAATGGATTGCCCTGTCGGCGTCTTGTGAGGCATCCCTAATCCAAATTTAGGTCGTCGGCAGTTGCTCTCCAAGCCACTATCCAAAAAAGAGATCGAAGAATGTCGCTGGGCACGACTTGCACATCGAAAAACCGAATATTCCTTTTTTCCGTTTCTGGAACTCCGGGACGCCCCTGCCACTTCTTTTTCCCCACTCGGTTGAGATTCGAGGCCAGCAAGCTGCTGCATAATCCATGGCACCGCCACGGTACGCCAAAGAAAGTCAAATACACCATTCACCATCTCTCGTAGTGCATAGTCGTGACAACCATCCGTACTGCTTTCATTAATCACTACATCTGTTCCCCTGTCACCGTCATCATCCTTGTCATTGTCTGTACCGCACAAGGCCCCAGGGTGTTCAGAAAAAAGAACAGCAGTTTGATAACAGGATGACTCATTCATCATGTTTGCAACCCCATCAAACGCCAACCCATGTCTTTCTGCAGCATCAAGGGGATTCAAAGTGGTTCCTGTTGTTGCACTATCGATTGGTATTGCCGTTCCCACCACGTACAATGAGTCCACATGTATCTTTGAACGCCACTCGTACACCTCACTGTTCAAGATGCTCTGTTGAAGGTGCTTGCCGCGTGCAGGTCTGTATGGATTCCAGCCCGTTCGCGGGCCCCGTGAAGACTCAGCCAACGCCTCCTCACTACGCACGCTTTCCAAAAGACGCCCCCACAACTCCCAGAGCCGTCTCTCCGCGTTGTTTTCATGTAAGTCGCCGAAACCTAAAAAACAACGGCAACTATCAGTATCTCGCTCAGCAGTCATTCATTGATTGGCTGAGCGGCACAAACTCGCACGCTTCTCCACACCCTGTCCAAGTGATAACTCCACCTTACCTACTTGCCTGCACACGTCCCAGTACTTCTTCACCTTCCACGCCACAGCAAACCAACCTAACCATTTACAACGACGAGGGCGGTGGAAAATGAATAAATGAAATCAAACAAAAAATCACTAACCAACCAGTAAAGGAATTAAGAATAATAATAATAATAATAATAATAATAATAATAATAAACTTTGTTGTTGTTCTCAGTGCTTCATCTCGCTCTCTATCAAAAGAAAAAGGACAAGAATAACAACAATCAAAAGGGGGAAAAAAATAGACATCACGAAAAAAAAAAACTCATGCATTAATGTAAGACACAGCGGCCCCAAGAAGGGGGGAAAAAATCAAAGAAGATGGAAACACACACACAACAGGAAGAACGGTGCACTGGGCAGCAATCCATTTGCCGAGAAAAATGTAAAAACAATCAAGCTCTGGAA
Organism: Trypanosoma platydactyli; assembly: GCA_030849675.1. Lineage (NCBI taxonomy): Eukaryota > Euglenozoa > Kinetoplastea > Trypanosomatida > Trypanosomatidae > Trypanosoma > Trypanosoma platydactyli. Next base: position 297,767 of record JASANU010000913.1, read on the forward strand.
TGCAGAAATATGAGCGGTACGATTACCTTGTCAACTCAAACCACACCATCACAGAACAGAATGCATTTATTGTTGACAGACATTCCATATGATGAATAGGAAACTAATTGGTATTGGCGGTGGTCGCTAATTCTGATGCCGTGCACAGTGTTCAGCTACTTTTTCTCTTTGCCCTTCAACTTTCCCCTTACCTCAGAGAGGCTCCTTCCTTCATGTCTAGTCCCCACATGTATGCTTCCTTTGTCACTCCATTGACAGTGGTCGTTCTTCTCTCCGTCTATTTATCTATGTGCACGTCCTCACTTTCTTATTTATTGGAGACTACCGCAGCAGGTTTAGACCCCTGCTTTTGCATCCTCCACAGCTTGGCGATGGCCGCCACACGTTTGTTGTACTTCATTTTCTGAACAGTGTGAGCATGAAGATGCCCTTTTTTCATACCGCTTTTCGTTGCATGGCCTGATGACTTGCCGCTCGATGGTTTAATGGAGGCGCGTTTTTTGCTGGCTGCCGGCTGCCGGCTCCTCGACCGTCCCGTAGCCGGGGTTTTCACAACCTTGGCTTTTGTCTTCGTTTTTGTTGTATTCCGGGTTTTACTCTTTTCCAGCAAGCGCGTAGACTTTTTTTTTTCCGGTCTCATCACCTTCACAGCCGAGTCAATATTGCCATTAGTGCGACTGTGAGAAGCGAGAACTGTTTTTGCGATTCGTTGTTTTGGGGTCGTCAACGGCGCTCGTGCAGAAACACGTGTGACGCCCCGACCCACCCATCGCGTTGCACAAAGTGCTTGCAGCGGATTAGCGCTTTGTGCTACCAGAAACCGACGCAGCATTCTTTACTGTCGTCTTCACGTTCAGATGGCGATAGTAAAAGAAGGCAAAAAGGCTCTCCGCCGATCGCAGCCAATCTCTACTCTCCTGGTCTTTTTTCTTCAGTTGCCCACCTGCACAAAAATGCCCACACTCCTCAGCGACAGGTGGTACAAAAAAAGTATGGCCTCGTCTTCGAGTTCCACCCTTCAGGGATGCAAAAAGAAATCGAATAAAAAAAAGAGCAAAATACCGCCAGCAAAGAGGGGAGAAGAAAAAAAGCCAGCGAATAGAAGAAAAAAAAAAAAAAGACGGGTACCAAAAAAGAGGAAAGGGGGAGGGTAGCAGAAGCACGTGAAAGAAACTGGCTAAATAATCCATGAGAAAAAATTTTGTCCCAGGGAATTTAAATTAGTGGTATATGAACCTCAAAAACAGGGAAACAAGGGGTGATAGCGCACAAACACACAAACTTGCACACTTGACACTCAATACAGTACACACTATGACTTTCGCACAAGGACGCCGATAACAGCAGCAGCAGCAGCAATTAGACCTACCCCGGCAAGCCCTGTTGCTGTTAGAGTCTGGGTCGTCACTGAATCAATGTAGTGCTTCAGCGCGACTCCCTGTGGGTGGTCTGGATGAAGCTGCAGCATCTGGTTCACACACGTCAAAGATTTATTGTAATCCCGAAGTTTTATCCATCCAATTGTTAAGTAGTAGTAGTGGATGAAGAGGTCGGCGGTTGACCAAGACTCATCCCCCTTAGCACCACACTCTTGCTCGGATTCAGGTGGGGCAGATGCAACCATTTTCACTTCACCATCTACAACCCCCGAGGCGAGGGGTCCAACTACGCGTACTTCTGGGGTTGAATCAAGCAACTCCGTGTGTGTTGTACCACCCCAATGTTTCATCCACATGGCGTACACTAACGATTCCATGAGGCGTACGCCCTCTGAAATATACGAGCTGCGCGAATGGGAAATCATAAGACTCGCGTACTCGAAAACAATCTTCTGATCAGTCGGATTCAAACAGTACTTAGAGCGCACCCTTGAAATGGCCTCTTCCAATCCGACCAACTCCTCTTGCGAGGGAGACAAGAGGTGCTTCACGTTCGGATCCATATTGAAGAGGTCATCCAGAAGTGCTGACGCCATATCCCCGTTCCTTTACTCCTGTTTTCACGCCACTTTTCGTCCTCTATCCCCTACCCCACTATTTTCGCCTTTAGTTTGCTATATATATATATATATATATAGTATGAACTTTAGAGTGGTAGGACAAATTCTTTTCGGTGGGACACGCACACACACCTCAAGTTTCCCTGACGTCACCTGAACTGCCTAGAGAGCAGGTCTGACGAGCATGCTTAGCAAGAAATGAATTTTGAAAACGGAGAGAAGAAGCACCGACAGCAGCGCCGATATCATGTCGCGTACGACACATATGTAGAGAGAGAGAAACAAAATAGGGCACAACAGCCAAATAGAAAGCAAAAATATAATGTTGCGCCTACACATACGTGTGTAAAATTAAAAGAAGAAATAACCATGAAAAGGAGTCTAAAAACAAATCTGCCCGGCGGTATTTTTTCCTTCTGTTTTTGTTCCTCTCCGTTTTTTTTTATTTTTCTCACTCTGGCGCTAAAGACAGAGTGTAGATTTAGGGACAGAATGGCGCTGTTTACTCTTGTGTGCCCTCACATTCATCCGGTGGTGTGGAAGAAATGCGATGCCAACCAATTACGTCGAATCCTTTTGTGTTAGCTTCAGTGTTTCCTTCAAAATCTTTGAGAACTCAGCGCCACGGCCTTCAGCCCGCGGTCCCGTGTACCTCAGCAGGTACGTAGCAATCTTGTCGTCTGTAGGTACTGCAAAAATGAGGTGCGTCTCCTCCGCTTTTCTCAGGAAAAAATTGTCACACAGCGGCGCATTGAGAGCATACCCATCGCGAACAATCAGGCGGTAGCGATACTTCGGTTTCTCAAGTCCATCCTTCTCGTTCGTCGACTCGTGGCGCTTAATTTTTGCATCACCGGCGCCACACTCCGCCCAGCTCTTTGATTCCGATTTGAACAGAAATAACTTGGAGGGTACACACGCCAGCACTTCACCTGTCGAAACAATGACGGGGGATGAATTCGCGAATGCATCATCCGCGGTAGGTGCATCGGAAGAGGCTTCAGTTGCTTCCTGCTGCGCATCAGTCCCTGCCTCGGCAATCCTCTTCTTTGCCTCGATAAAGGAATTTACTGCATTACCGAAATTAAATGAAGCACCAAAAAGTGGCTTCCCAACCATGGCTTCGCTGCCACTGTTGTTGTTGTTATTGGCATCGTCACTCTTCGTCTCGGTGCTGCCTTTATCGAGGCCAAACGAAAAATTAAATGAGGTGGGCCCTCCAGTCGTTGTTTTGCTCCATAGCGAGAAGGGTGGACTTGGCGCTGCTGCTTTTACCGTCTCCCCAGTGAGGGGAGGCGCTTCCGCTGCAACGGCGCTGCCATCATTACTCGCACCAAACTTCAGCTTCGTTGGCAAAGCAGGCATGTCAGCTGGGGAAATGCTCGAGAGCGCTTTGAAGGCACCGCCTAGCGACGGTTGAACGTCACGAGGTGGGGAGCGGCGAACCCTCACGATGCGGCGTTTGGCCATTGCCTCCGGATCGTCGTAGAGGTCACTTTGGTCCACGTTACTCCCCTCAGCCTCATCGTTACTATCTAGCGAAAGCACCCGCTTTTTGCGCATCTCTGCCCTATCAGACATTTAGAAAAACGGGTTGTGCAACAGCGAGAATCCACTAAACTAACATAACAGCATATAAGGAAAAAAGAAAAAGGCCTGAAGAGCATGCACACACAGACACACACAAAGAGATATCAGCCCCTGCCCATCACGCACTACACCCCTCTGAGACTGTGATATTCACAGCCAAGCCATAAGGGGGTACAACTGATCGATTTATGATACAAACGATTTGAACACATTCTCTTTTTTACATCGGCTACATCACCACCTCATGCACACGCACACATACACATGTTGAAGAAAGAGAAAAGGGTCAGGTGGTAACTGCCTTCACTACCCACTCACTTCTTCCTCGAATTATTTGAATCTGCTTTTTCAAGCTCAAGCTCGATCAGACTTGTGTGGAACTTTGGTGGGGTGACACCACCAAATATCACTATCCGTTTTCCCCTCTCGCTGATGCATCCCACCGAGCCCTTATGTCCAGCCAGCTCGTCCTTTTCAATGGACAAAAGGGACCATTTGAAATCCGTAAAGGAGAGCTGCAAGATCTGTTGTTGTGGGCCTCTCTCGTCTTCACCGAGGCATACCACGAGATGACTGTTTGTCACTGCCGCGATGCTGCCCTGGCGCCTAGTTGGCACTGAGAGGCATGGCTGACAGATCCATGTATTGTCACCACCACGTAGCGTCAGTATGTGAAGATCATTCTGCAGGCATGAGTCGAACCCACCAAACACAAATAAACGCTCACCCACAGGGTCAAACGCGACTGAGGCCTCGTCCCGTGGCGAGGGAGGAACCCCGTCTCTAAAACATACGAGCTCCCACACTGCCTCAGTGTTTTCCACCAGGGGGCCAAGCCGCAGCCGCCAAACATCATTTAACCGCTTTCCTCCGTCGAAGCCGCCAAAAAGGTATACTACAGGAGTGGAGTGGGCGTCCTCATTGCCTCCGAGTGAGCCCAAGACCATGCTGTGGTGCACACGAGCCGAGGGTGTCTTTCCAACAGGTTTCACCAACTTCCATTCAAAAACAACTGCCTCTTTGTTCTTTGGAACTGCTGCATCTTGAGTCTTGGGTGCGAGCAACCAAAGGTTTCGGCTATAGGTCTCGTCATTCCAACCGCCAAACAGAATGCAGTATTCTCCAAACGCAACAGCCACCGCGTCCCGAATCTTTTCGGGTAGTGAGGGTCCTCTAGACCACTGCTTGGTGAAAAAATCGAACTCTGCGAGTTGAGAGAGGCTTCGACCCGTTCGTGGGTCATATCCACCGCAGAGGTACACCTTCTTCTCCGAACAAGCAACAGCACTTCCTAATACTTCCCTCACAATGGGAATGGGTTGGATAATAGCACCCTTCGCAAGGGTACTTTCTAACCACTCGTGCTTGTTGAGTTTCCGATGGACAACGTCCACTGACATGCCTTCACCTGAGAGAATACAGCCTAAGATGCGATGCAACGACCGGTAACGAGAAACATATACAATTAGAGGATAGTGATGAAGGTGATTACTGCATGTATGAAGGAGGGTACAGGGACGGAATATCGACTATCAATTAGGCCCGAACTGCCTTCTTCGAATTCTGAACAGATTTTTTTTCGTTTTTTTTTTTTTTGAAAAGGCAAAAAAAAAAAAAGAAAAAAACGGGAGACACCAAAGAATCTCTATTATACTCAAAGTAGTATAAAATTTCTCACACACCTCCCTATTTTCAAGTCCCCAAAGTCCCCCTACTAATTGCGGAGAACTCATAACAGAGAGGGGCGTGCGAAGTAAAAAGACCTATCACGTGGCAACACTTTAAGGGGTCCTCCCACTCTGAAGACCCCCTCCCCATACAGAAGTGCGCACCCCATCCAACGCAAAAAAAAAAAAAATCTTTATTTTTAACAAGAAAGGCACACCTAGGAGTAGAAAAACAAAGAGCAGGTAGACTTCTTTCAATCAACAATCTTTTCGAAAGCTCCTATAATCATCGAAGAGAACCTTTTTTTCCGTCTGTATACGAGGCCAGCAGAAGTCCCACAACATTCGGCGGCAAATCCAGTGAACGATGATATGCCAAATCGACGGGACGCTCAATAAAACAAGCACGAATATAAGAAACGCTATAGTATGGGTGTGTCGTTTAAATATAACACAACGTTTATCTCCATGCTTCAAACCCATCCACTCGTTTTTTATTTCATTTGGCATAAAATAACAGCGTAAACAAAGGTACTAAAAAACATAAACATCCATCCTCTTCGGTATTCCACCTTCATCTTTCGTTGCACTACATGATGTTACAAATCGAACCTACGCTTGTGTACCCAATACGCCCGCGAATCCGCGGCTCTAGAGACGCAGGAATGTTCACGCGACCGTCCACAAGAGAATCGATAAGAACGTCCACATCCGCTGGTGTAACGCAGCCGAAGCAAACGCCACCTTCTTTTGTGTACACCAGGACGTTCCCAGCGTAGATGTGACCACCGACGTGGGAACACGGATACACGTGAATGAACGGATTCAAGCAATTCCTATTCTTAAGAGACTGACGCAGAAGGTCCACCAAAACAGCGCCGCAGTATCCACAACGTTTGTCACGAGAACGGTGAGAGCAGATAAAGATAAACACATCGTTTGAACGATCACAACTAACCGAGGTATTTGATTCCCAAGGAAGATCTCCTTCCGTGATGCAGCTGTACTGCGTGATAATCATGGAGCTCAGTACTTCGCTATATTTAAACCGCAATACGCAGGTGTCGGGACCCGGTTGGTGGTACACAGTCAACTTGGTGCCCTCTATCGTCTTCAGCGACTTCTCCAGAGCACTGTAACCAGGCACATTTTCTGTCTTTGGGTCCCACTGAACCGCAGAAAGATCAGTTGAAAGAAATATATGCTCATTGAGTGTCATACTACCCGGCAGTTTAGATGGAACTGGCCCGCAGCACTCCTCCCTACCAAATCCGAAAATTGACGCGTCAATGTCTTCAATTTCACGCAGAGTATCCTCCGACAGGTGTGCGGCGATCTCCTCGTGTGAATAGTTTTTAGCAGTCATGTTACATATATATATGTTACCTCTTCCTGTGCGTTAAAAAATTAAAGTGATGTTTCCTTCTGTTTCTGACGCTCCCACAGAAAGGGGGGATGAAAGGAAGCTGCAACAATTGAAACTCCTTCACACAGTAGGTGACAAGAACAGGAGACGCAAACATTTCTGTTTAATTATTTTTTTTTCATGATCATGTCAACTAACTCAACTCATACCCACTTCCACTCCTAGAGCGATTTTTTTTTTAATGACCTGCCGCGCCAGAAACCTGGTCAAACGACTTCGCAGTAAGTGGATCACTGAGTCTCTGTCTCTTTCTCAGAACTTTGGGCACGCAGTAAGGGAAGACAAGGGCATTGCACACCGGGTTGGGGGATTCCTCTCCAACCATCTTTGTTTCCCAACTTCTCTCCTTTCGCAGCTTTCCTATCTTTGCCAATTCCAACTGCCGCTGGCGGTGAGCTGAAAGTCGATCATGAAACAGCGTCATGATCGGTGGGACTACAAATTCAAACTCCCGCTCGTTAAGTGAACCATTGGTTTGTATTGTCAGGGTCTTCTGAAGGCGCGGAAACCGTGATCGCTCAATGCTAAGCTCCTCTGAGAACATCCCCCGGTTTTCTAGATGCTGCATGTCATTTGTATGGCGGTCCTTTATGAAAGGCCGTAGCACATACGGTATCTTGTAGTCAGCAGGACGTAGACGAGGGTGCAAGGGAACTGAACGGGCAACAGGACGCAAACCATATGGGGGCAAAGCGCCCCTACTCACAACTGCCCATTTGTGTAGCACCATCACCTATTTTGCCTCTTGCTAACCTTCTGGACTTTTCCAGTCAACCATGAGAGAACAGTAATGCGGAACAGCCAGTGTAATACCACGAAATGCTGAGTCACACGTACGGAAATATACATAATGGTAAAAGAGAGTAGATTAGTTCACTGCATACTCTTTCTTTTCCCCCCTCTCTTCCAAACACATGTGAAAAACGGTCACTCAACCCGACTTGATGCTGCCCCTTCCTCTTCTAAAGGAGTAAAAAAAGAAAGACACTACAGAGTTCTTCTTGCTTGTTGCAGCGAATCCTTGGAGAGGGTTCGAAATGTTTCACCCGACGCTCGCATTGTGAGCAGCAATGGGGATGGTTTGGCAGTAGCCCCAATACTTCTTGACATGTACTCCATGTTCTGAAGAAGCGTCGAGAAACCTATGCGAGTGTCCACACAAGAGAGCAAGCCTCCTGTTGATAAACTCATTGTGAGTGCAGAAATAGAAACAAGGTTAATATCCTCTACTCTATCCACAGAACCTTCCAGCAGCATGCGGCAGCTCTCGTTAACAAGAGCCGCCAATATCCTCACAAGAATATCATTCTGAGTTATGCTTCTTTTTTCCGTCATCCTCACAGCTGAGGGGTTTAGTTGCCCATTCTTTCTGTAGAAGCCGCCGTGGCAGGAACGGTCTCCGCAAAGACCCTCAGTGTCCATCGCAGACAGTAGCATCTGTGCCACTGAGGTGACGTCCCTATTTTTAGTTATGTGTTGGTGACGCTGCATCACAAGGAAAAGATCTCTTGTGCCGTAGTGGTCCAGAAGCTGAAACGGTCTGACACAGAATCCCAGTGATTCTCTTGTGACCTGCTCTACAAGCTGCACTTCTGTCTCCGTAGCCAGCCGGCATAGTTCCAGTGCGAGGGCCGCAACTAGACGTACCCCAATGTCACCACCCCTCGTTAGAATGTAAGGTATTTCTTTCGATTGCAGGTATGCTAAAGCAGAGGAGAGCGTCTTTTTCCCCTCCTCCTTTGAAACAAGTGGTGCCCTCAGAAGATGAACCTCCATCATCTCGCCCACTCCAGAGTCTGAGAACTTCGGCGGGCAAAGAGGAGTAGCAACCACCGCGCAGTCCAACAGTTCTACCGCCTCTTTCACGGCCTCCAATTGTCCAAAGAGAAGCGCGCTTCGGTTTTTGTTGTCACCGCTACAAATGCGCTGAGTTGCAATATAACGGACGGTTGCAGGCGAAGAACCGTCACGGAAGATCCAGAATGGGGCATCTTCTTCGGCTCCATCAGCCACAGAGGCTCCCACTTCAACATAGCCCTCATGCGGTGCTGTTGTTAGCTCTCGACGATACATACGACGCAACGACCTTGTCACTTCTACTGTGTTGCGCGACTCAGACGTTCCAAGCAGCGCCGCGTACATGTCAAGAGCCTTGAAGGCGACAGTGGCAGCATCCTCAACATCAAAAGAACCCACCAGTGCACAATAATCACCCCATTGACCCCACAAAACGTCCCCAGTCTTCTCGTCCGCATGGAGTATCTCAGCTCCGCATCCAAAGAAATCACGCATCTTTTTCTGCCAGAGCTGCACATTTGACAACAGTGCATTTTTATTCATTTTCTGAACGTACAGAGAGTCACGCTTAATACGGAGAAGTTCAGGAAACTTTAGTTGCACATCATCCCAAGTGATTCGGTGAAGGGAGGGAGCCACCACCATGGCACACCTCGTGCTTCCTAATGCATGTGCGATGCGCTGCACCACGCAGGGTGATGGCCACACTCCGTCCTTAATGGAGGGAAACCCAATCTTGACATTGGAAGCGCACGAGCCCTGCACCATCACACCGTCGCACATGAAGAGCAGCTCGGCGCCAAAGTCGAGGGCATATCCGCCCAATTCCGCTGTGAAGGAAACGCCCTGAGCCGAGGCCCCTTTTATCCGCTGAAAAAGTCGCTCCTTCTCCATAAACAACTCAATACGGGACGAACAAGCGAATTCCAGCTCCGAATTTAGCGGTGTGAAGAATGGAACACCCGAAGCACTACAGAAGACGACGGAGAAATTTGAACTCGATCCCATCAGGGACTCTACCTCAGTGAGAGCCTTACCAAGTACAGTAATGATTGTGCGCACGGAGCGAGGCCTTTCCATGAGTTTCAGTGTGAAGCTGCGATCCTGTGAAGATGATACCTCAAGTAAAGTCCCCGTATCGATGGGTTCAATATCTGCCGCGTCAAACCAGTACGTAGGAATTTCACAATCTTTACTATCATCAGTGCTTGGAGTGTCGGAGACTCGTTCCTCAGCAGCAGAATCTTCTGCAGCCTGCCGTGAATTTCCAGAGCTATCGGACATGATGGCAACTTTCTCAGTATTACCATCTCCAGTTCCAGTGTTGATGATCTCCTTCATCTTCATCTCTTCTCCCAAGAGGTGTACATCAGCCTCTTGAGAGTCCAACGTCGATGGCCCATTCCCAGACAGCTGATATAGAGCACCCTCCAACTCTTCCAGAGTACACGCAATGTCACTGAGATTTGACCTATACTGCATCTGTACAATTGAAGCAATCGGTGAATCCCCAGATGTAGCGAGATATGAAGAACTCGGACGTGGGAAGTCCTCCTTTTTGCATGCTTTCTCCACGGGAAGAGGTGGAGGTGAAGGTGGAGGTGGAACAGCCACTACTGCTTTTGGCGCTGCCCGAAGTTTCGATGCCAGAACGCGAAGTCTGCGCTCTCCACCACGGCCACGTTGCGTCCACAGGTGATTAATCTCCTTTACGAGACTGTCAATCTCCTTTTGTGGCCCCTTTGTTAGAAGGGCATCGTGCGCACTACCAGAAGACGCAGCAGCAGCAGCGTGACGCAATGCACCACACCCAATAAAAAGCCCTTTGCGACGTGACATGAAACCGCAGTGCCGCATATTTTCACCGGACGCACGCGCTTTCATCATCATCACCGCCACCAATAATGAACGCAAAACACACACACAAAGAGAAAAAAGAACGGGCATAAAAAGAATGCGGAAAAAAACGTTTGTATGGTGTGGCACACGAGGCTGTAACTGTCGTGTTTGGCAATGAAGAATACACCAGATGCCACAAAAGATGGCAAATGATAAAAAAAAAAAGGAAAACAATAACAAGAAGATGAACGAGGATGGCAAACGCTGACAGCCGTCCTCACAAGGCTTCCTCACCGTCGAAAAACCATCTCAAGACTGACCCTTCCGACGAACAAGGTTCGAGTGAGTTCATCATTGCCTCGACTGGTGATCGATACAATGCCGCACACTGCAAAACATCGAAGCCGAACCGCTCTACATTGGCCTTGAAGAGAAGAATGTCTGACAGTATCACCGCCCGAAGATCCGCATCCATTCCAGGCGACGCCGTAACTGAACGAATCATCCGGGCAAAAGTGCCGAGGAGAGGGACAACAACACCACGAGAATCAGTGGGTGAAAGCAGGGGTTTCAACACCCGCATCAGCCGTGCCGTCTCCCTCAGCATCGTCATCACCCACTCATTACCAGATGTTCCCCATTGCTCGGCAGAGAATGTCCCAAGTCCATCAACCTTCTCCTTTACCAGGGTGGAAATTTTTCCAAAGAGCTCATTGCGGTACGTCGCACAGTCCTTTCGAACTCTTTCCACATCATCAGAGAGAGATAATAACAGCTTCTCTGCATTTGTCGCCCGAATCCATCGCCTTTGCATGAGTGGGATGCTGTCGTACAGAAAAGCCATGTTTTGAGATGCAACAGCCATGTGCTGCAATGTGATGGTCTTCAGCGACCCGTTCTTCACGGCCATTGCGCCAAGAAGAAGTGCTGCACAGTGCGAATTGTAAAGTTTGAGGAGGTCACATATCTTTCCCACTACCTCGAATGCAAGAAAAGAAAACCGTCCCAAGTAGTAGTCGTACTGATGAAGCAACTCAGTCAACAGCAGTAGCGATCTACTCACCACCCGCCCCTCTACATGGTTATCTACCGAGGGAAGCAGTAACAGCTTCCTTGCGCCAGTTTCACTGGTGTCCAAATGCACAGGCGCCATCACTGCTGCTGCTTTTACCGATGTTGTTGCTCTCGGAACGGGTTGATGGGATTCACCACTTTTCGTGACATCGACGAACAGGGCATGTGCCTGCAGCTCTGCGATGGCTACATCATCACTTCGGCAAATCGTATCCACACAGGCCTGAAAAGCCGCATCGATTTCCTCAGACTGCCATGTTTCGCCATCGATAGTGATGCGCAACTTTTCGACGCACGCCGCATGGTAGCATCGAAAATGTTCTTTAGTCAGACGTGTCACAGCATACTTTAGCTGCTTTCCAGACACAAACCTCCATGGATCTCCAATGCTTCCACATATTGCCGCAACACCCTGGAAGTTGCTGAGCATATTCGGCAAGAAAGCAGAGGCCATCGAAACTATTGCCTCAAGCTCGTGAACATTTGTCGGTGTCCTTCCGTTGTAACTCCGCACCTCTAGCAGCAAAGAAAGGACACCCTCAGCCACCGCACACAACGATGAAAAATATTTTCTTGTCACCTCTTCTACGTCTTCCACAAGACCGCTGCAGGACTCGGGATGCAATTCGCTTTCAATAAGAAGAGAACCCCATCGCTGGGCGGCCTGACGAACAAAATCAATAGTCTTATCAACAACTGCACCAACCACCTGCATGTATGTAGAAAACCGGCATGTGTTGGAGTGAGCAAAAAGGGCTAGTTTCTCCTCCCGTGGGGAGTCTACACCCACAGCGGTCAAAAGAATATCGTTCGCTGTGTGGTCACTTAGTGAGGAGCTGTTCATCATAGAAGCAATGAATGTTTCGCGAACTGTTGTCCAAAGCGCATAAATAACAACTTCCCGACATTGCTGCACAACATCAGGCCACATACCCATTCCAACAGCAGAGAAAAATATTCTCGCAGATTGACCGTCAATAACGCCTACTTTCGCAGAAGGAACAAGGACCATCTCCATCTCGCACATAATCATTGAGCACAGACGCTCCCTCAGGTGTGCCACGCGCTGCAGGACATCCTTCAGAGCTGCAACTCGCACCATGAATCCTGCTTCTACCGAATCGGGATCAGTAACCGATGCTTCTGTCCGATTATCTGCTTGAATGACTTCCTGCAAAGCGCGGAAGCCTTCAACCACAACTGGAAGCTCCATCATATCCCTTTCAGGAAGTGCCACCCAATTTTCGGCGCTTGCCACCTGAGAGGAAACAACTATTACCGACTCCAACAGAGTGCGCAACGCAACAAGATTGTTCCGGGCTCGGTAACACCGTGCTATTATCATCATTTCACGAACCAAACTCTTTCCAAACACACCGACATCTACCCTTGTTCGTTGCAGATCCTCAAATGTTTCTCGCGCCTCAGAGGCTCGATCGCCAAACTCACGGGAAACCAAGAAAAACTCTTCTGAGCGACTCTGTACATGCTGAAGAAGACACTCCTCTACAGCCCCCTCCCACTTTCGCAGTTCCCTCATCCGAGATTCAATCATCTCAAAATCATCCCCAAAAGTCTCCGCGTTGACTATATTACTTGCTTCCCCGGTTCCCGTGCTGGCATTCCCACAGCCCTGCATTTTCTCCAGAAACTCAATCTCACACCTCGGGCTATAGGACGGTTTGAAAAATTCTTTGGGTATGTCAGCTGGCCATGGAAGAGTTTCGGATAGGGGGAAGGAATGAGAAGAGCACCGGTTTTGTGAATCCAGTGAACTTGATGCCACCACATCTGACCGCAGCTTGCCATCCTTACGATTCATGGTGTACGGGGAAGAGAGAAGCTTCAAGTACGACGAGTAGTCCTCTTGCATATTGTAGCTCGTTAGCAGCGACTCAGAGCCCGCAGAGGCATCAGCGCGCTTCGTCTGTCCTGTATAATCAAATGCGCCAAGAACAATGCTTCCCAGCCACGATCCCCATTTGGAATCGTCTCCTGACTCCCGTGGATCGTTTGCAATGGGGATGAAGCTGTGGCCGATGCTGGAGTTAAGTTCGAGAAAGTATGCCCGCGTAATAGGGTCAACAGAAGCCAGAGGATCTTCGTCCTGCATACACCCCACACCATCACCAGACAGTTCGGTTACAGCCGCTTCAACAACAGCTTGTACGAGTGCTGGAGGCAAAGCCTCATCATTGCACTCTACGACCCAGTGCGCCAGCTGGGCGCGCAGCGATGCCGACGACACACCATTTCGGATGCACTCTTCCACCACAAGTTGAGGAACCCCAAGAGTGTGAGCAATGCGGGTGTGGCTCCATCCACGTTTAGCGATGAGAAAGACACAGAGGGTTGCAGCAGGGTCACAGGAGATCCCCTGTCGATGGGGTGATAAGTGGCTTCCTACTTGTTTCAGTGACATCTCCTCGACTCCCCCTCTTCGTCACCTATCAAACTAGTCGTCCTTTCTAGCGCTTCCAAGCACTGAAGTGTCAACGAAGCGAGAGAAAAAAAAGAAATAAATAACAAATCAGCTTTAGAATAAAAACGTCCACACCACCATTTATAAGTAAAAACAACAACGTCTAAAAGAACAGCAAAAAAAAGTCTAATGACACAACAAAACAGATTCCACGTGCAGGGAAGCTGTTTCACCAAACAGAAACGCATGTACGGTTCAACCGGGAATAAGGACAAGATGTAAACATGGCACAATCCACAGCAGCTAAACGATACATGAGACCATCGCCACCAAAGAGCGAGGCCCTTTAAAGACACGGACGGAAATAAAATATCCCGCCCTTCCGCAGCAATCATGACGGCAATATATATATATATATATATATATGGCGCTACCGCCAGACCACTACTCACTACTAAAAACCTTGGCCACGAGCGGCGCGCCCGTGGAAGACATCATGTTCGAGAAGAGGTGAGAGTGCTCTCCCATGATTTCTAATGGCATACGTATCCACCATTCTCTGTGTATATGTAGTTAGGCAGTCACGGAAGTACAATGGAGAGTGGCTCTACAAGGTCAGTAAGATTCAGAGCTTCAATCCTTACTACTGCGCATGATACACAGTAAAAGACTCGTCATCATCATCATCGTCGCTGGAGCTATCGGTCTCACATCCAACATCTTCATAACGTCCCTTCACAGCCGGATTCAGCGCACCAACAGCACCAGAAACAATAGAAACATGAGAGACAGAAGCATCATCTATACATTTATTATCACCCTCCCCAGGGTGAGACCCCAAAGGAGAAACTAGCGGCACCTGCACGCGCAGCGGGATGGAATCCCCCAAACTCCTACTGACATCGGCTACCTTTTCCTCCGGCGATACCGGCGCAGGAGGCACAGTAGCAACAGGCGGTGGTGGCACCTGCACGCGCAGCGGGATGGAATCCCCCAAACTCCCACTGACATCGGCTACCTTTTCCTCCGGCGATACCGGCGCAGGAGGCACAGTAGCAACAGGCGGTGGTGGCACCTGCACGCGCAGCGGGATGGAATCCCCCAAACTCCCACTGACNGGTGGTGGCACCTGCACGCGCAGCGGGATGGAATCCCCCAAACTCCCACTGACATCGGCTACATTTCCCTCTAGAGATGCTGACAACGACACGCAAGCCTCGTCGGAGTATCGTTGCAACGACGCTATATGAGGCGCATGCAGTGGTGAAACCTCGTCAATCGTGCGATCACCAATGTTCGAAGAGAGTTTTACCGCATCTATTGGAGTCCTTGTGGTTGATTGACTGGTGGTCGCCATGGTCAGTACCATGGAAAGATCTTCCTCTTCAAATACCGCCGATGAGTTATGTTGCCCTGAACCCACGTTGCAATTGCTTGGCGATGGGCTGTGCCCTTCCTTTTGGAGTTTTTCATTGTTCTGAACAAGAGTACCCAACGTCTTTTCCTTCTCGATGAAGTTATGAGATACATTGTCGTGTCCCTTCTTGTGCAGAAGCATCAAGAAGTCCGATGAAAAGGTCTCCGCTCTCTCGTCTTCGTTGCTGCAACTCCTTGTAGATGAATGGTCAGTTGACCTGAGCTGAGCTGATGTGACTGACATCTTCGTGGAATGCGTTTTGTGGCTGTGCTGAGTATCAATTGTTTCTTGGTGGTTTTCCTGGTCTGAATGGGGCTGTATACTACTTAAAAACGGCTTCAAATCTTGTTGATGTTGTTCCAGAGACTTATTGTGTTCTTGCAACTGCTCAAAGCGACTCCGTTGAGTGGTTGCGTCGAGCATCAGTTGCTCATATCTATCTTTCCACATCATACACACGCGTCGAAGTTGCATTTCCTTGTCCTTTGTCAATGCGCGTTCCTGTTGAAGAACCATCTGAAGACGTTGTTCCATGTCTTGTTTTGTTTCTCGTTGCAAACGTGCAAACTCGTGTCGCTGAGACTCTTCCCGAGCACTTTGCTCCTTTAAGAGTGCCAAGAGGGCATCACGCTCCTTGATGATGTCGTACACCTTAGTTGGACTAGTTACGGTGCCTATGAGTCGTTCGAAATCCTGCAGTCGATTCCTCGCCTCTTTTAGATGGGTGCGAGTGCTCTCCAACTCCTCACGCATGCGGGCAAAACCAACTGCAGTCTTTTGAAGGACACATAGCTCCTTGCAGAGCGATTCATTTTCAGCCTGCAGCTGTGCCGTGATGCTCTGGGTTTGCATGACATCATCCAGGGATTGTCTGAGTGCTGATGCCTTCTCTGCCAGCATGTTCCTCAACTGTTGGATAATTTCGTCTTTTTTCTTCACAGCCTCAAGAGCCTCGCGAAGGCGAGAGTCTAACTCGCTTTTTCGCGATCTTTTCTCACGAGCCTCTCGTGTGATAGTCAAGAGGCGCGATACCTCTGCCTGATACACGGTCAGCTCCATCTTTAATTCCTGCAGGTGGGCAACTCGGGCATCACGCCGCCATGTCGCTATTTGCGTGTTTGCTTCGTTAAGTCGTCTTTCTAAATCTATGTTTTTATTAGCGAGCTGCATCAGCTCTGGAACCCCATTGTTGTCATCGCGCTCAGAGACGTGGCCACCCATCTTGGCGGCTCTCCGTACTATTTGTTCCTGAAGTGCGCGAACTGCAACCTCAAGCCTCCCAATCTGCTCCTTTTTGGCAGAAAGCTCAGCTTTGCATTCGCTGTTATCGCGGGTTAGCAGTAAAACCCGCTCATCATTAGAAAGAATGTCTCGGGCATCCACAACCTTATCACGAAATCGTTTGCTGTGTGATTCCCTGTAAGGTGCACCGACATCCCGAATTGTTGTATATGTCATGGCGGAACGCGAGCGCCGGTGTTTTATCGCTGCGTTACTGGCAGTAAGACATTTTGGTGCACGGTGTGGCTCACATAAACGAGGCGTATGCTCCGTCGACATCATGTTCTCTGGCCGCTCTCTTAGAACCTCCAACAAACGCCCCTGTCCTGCGCAAAGCAACGTACGCTCGCACAAAAGGAGAGGTCTAGTCCCTAGTGAAGATACTGCCTTAGAATCAATCACCTCGCCCTCATGTGGCTCCAAAGGCAAAGTAGTTCGCCCGCCGTACAGCTCGGAGAATTCGGCGGATTGTCCCAAAAGTCGCAATCGGGGTCCCGGTTCTCCCACCTGCACGTCCTCCCGTGTATCCATCAGTGGCTGCTTCCAATTCAGTTGTAGTTATCATTTGGTGGTTGTGTAAAGGGTCATAAGAAGAAGGCAGCAAGAAGTAATCAAAAACTTCTCCAAACCAAGAGAAAAACAAGTACACAAAGCTGCAGCTATTACAAATACAAATATTTTATACAAGGGTCAATCACGCAACTCTCACAGTCAGCATGAAACAAACAAAAAAGGTGAATCATTCACGGTTCCATACCTAACCACAAGAAACTGGTGAATAACAAAAAGTAAGCAAGAGTGGAGCCGATTGCATGAGGCTCTAGAGCAAAATCCGTAGCACCATTCATCGGCCTCATAGAACTACTAGACCTTCCTTCCCGCAGAAGTGCAACTCCTTTAAGAGTCTCAATATTCACAGATTTTCTCAGTCCCCATAGTTCTACGAACCAAGCCGTTGAAGGTCACGGACCCCATGCTCTGGGAGCGTGGACACTACAGTTGTGTTTACGAGGAGAAGAAGTGTGGACAGAGCTGCAGAGTGATTTTGGCAACTCTTATGTGTCCAAGAACGAGACATGCAATGAGTAAGTCAAGAAGGCTTCTGACGATGTCTGACGAACCTCTGTTCTTTCTTTCTTTCTTTGTTGTTGTTGTTGTTGTTGTCTTGGGTTTGTTGCATTATTTTTTTTTTTACATTATGAGCTCTCCATCCTCCCCATAGGCACCGCCAGTTGCGCGTTCAGCCAAGGCAGATAAAAAATGTGTTTGGCAGTTTACATTTGGTGGTGGTTCTGCTGTGAAGGGCCATGAAGGACACCTCATCACAGAAGCCTCTAAAATAGGGCTTGAATTATTTTCTACCAAATCATCCAGCAAGAACAAATGTGCTCCACGATAGTAGCTGTTGTGTGGAGACATCGATGAAACTCGTAAAGACATAAAAAGAGATAATAATAAAAAAAGGGGGGGAACGATGGGGAGTTTTGGGAGCGTTGGTGGTGGTTGGGAGAATCGATAGAAGAACCCCTAAATGCAACGAAAAGTACACAAAGAAACACAATAATTCCATTTTTTTGAAAACTATTCACTTGAATAAACAGAATAAAACATAAAGAAACTGAGATTTAGCACGACTTATGAAAAGCAATGCAAAGATAATTTTCGTATTTTGTTTCCCTTTTTGAGTGAGGGGTGTGGGGGTAAGGGGTTTTTTTTTTTGTTTTCTATCGGCAAAACCGCTGGACACGGTGGTTTGTCCCGAAAAGGTACAAAAAAAAAAAAAGATCAGCACTACTAACTAACAACTATTGCTCACATTGATATTGTTGCTGTTTTTGTTAATATTGAAAATAATATTTGATGATAGTGATAATGGTTTCGGCTCCCTTTTTGCTCATATATAATTTCCTCCGTCACGCATCTTCACTAGACGTCAGTTCCAGCGCGAGCCCCGTTTTTCAGCGAGCGGTAAACTTGTGTTTCAATTCATCCACCACCCATGAGAACCCGGCATCGAGTCCCTCCCCAGTCTTCGCAGAGCAGGACTGTACATGCCAACTGCGATCGGTAATGTCCTCTAAAAGCAGCAGGGTAGTTATTTCATCTGCCGAAACTGCCCCAAGAATATCTTGTTTGTTTGCAAACACTAAGAGTGGCAGACCCACCAGCTTCTCTTCACCTAATATATAGCGCAATTCCAGCCTTGCTTCCTCTATTCTCTGCATGTCAGTGGCGTCGACGACAAAAATTAGCGCGTCCGCTTCTCCAAAGTAATGTCGCCAGTAATGCCGGACGGACTTCTGTCCCCCCGCGTCCCATACACTAAGCTTCAGACGACGAAAAGTAAGAGTTTTTATGTTAAACCCCTGTGTCGGCATAGTGTTGGAAGTATCATCATCGCTCAATTTCTTCAACATGCATGTTTTCCCGGCATTGTCCACACCAAGGATGAGAATGTGCCTGTTCCTGTGCGATGACGGTTTCCATCGGAGGAGGATTTCTAGTATACCCATTCGAAGGACACGACGCCTTGTTGCTATGATTTTACTTTGTACCGACACAAGACGGAAACTGCTAGCTTCAGGGGTGCAAGACAAGGAAATGTGCAACAACAACAACAAAGGGAAGAAAGGTATTAAATGAGTGAAGCTGGAGAGGTCTATTATTGCAAAAAGCACGACAAGGCATCAGAGGAGGAGGGAGAACAGCGGCGGCGAGGCCACAGGGTAGTGAGTAGCAGTCATTTGCAACGTAGGGGTCCTCCCTTTGGTATCCAAGGGGGGGAGGAGGAAAGCAAAAAGAAGCAAATATCGATGCAATTGAGCGAAGAGTAAAAAATTAACAATTAAAAAGGGTGGTGGCATCAAAAAAAGAAAAACCCACCGATAGAACCATCATTCCCTGATAATTTCGTAGCTATCATCAATGTTGTTGTTCTGAACTATGCCAGCCTCCGTGTTGTAGTCGCCGTTACTTTGGCCTTTTCGCCGTCTTGCACCCGCACCACCCTCCTTCTGACGAGCGTGGCTCTTGTGTCGGCTTTTGTGTCGAGAGGATGCGTTTTCTCCTGCAGTGGTCGTACCCAGCACACTTTGCATCTGCTCCAGAAGGATGTTGATGTCGGCCTGGATGACATGCGGGTCTGACGTCGTTGTGGCAGTCCTCGTAGTAGATCGTACGATACCCGCATTGGCTGAATATCCATCACGTGTCGCAAACTGCCCACTCTTGTTTCCATCATCATCATCATTGACGACCTGGGCCGGCGTAGCTGTAACCTCCAAAGAAAGTTCCTCGGGGGTATCTGTCTCAAAAAAGGCGTCGTCCAGGCCTTGGCCTCCCCTACCATCGAGAACGGAATGACTTCCGTCGAAGAAACTGCAGTCGAGCTCTTCCACTGGGGGCATCTTGTCGCCAGCCAAAAAACAAAGAGAACCTCCGGCAACTGCCGAGGATGGCGGCGACGTCATTACCGCAGCGCCATTGGTTCTCATGCTCCTGCTCTCGCTGTTGGTCCTCCTTGACTCTACCTGTTCTCTTCCTCCTGCATCTTCTCGACTCACCTCATCGCCTTGCACAGCAGCCCCATCACCAGTACTATGCTCCACCTTTGCCCTCCCCACATCATCATCATAATCATCAATATCGTCGATACCGTCAAAAAAATCCTTCGCAATTCCATTTTGATCTTCCCATATCTGTTGATTCCCACGAACGCCATCTGCAGAACTCGCAACGCCAAAAGCTTTTTCTTCGGAAATTCCATTACTTCTGGAACCATTATTCCTTAGAGTATGACGAGAAGCCTCCGCCACAAGACCTACCTTTTCTTGGACTTTTTCTTCTTTTTCTTCAATAAAATTCATACTTTCCCTCGCACTGACTAGCCACTCCTCATGTTGCTCCACAAACTGAAAGCAAGAATGAATGCGACCCTCCAGCATCAGCACGTTAAGAACCATATAAGGAACCTCGAAGACATTTCGCAGCAGCTCTATACCATGGCCCGTCTTCGCACTGATTCCCACCCACATCGCTGCAGTGGAGTAAGCCTCTGGTGGTGAGCGACCTGCTGACGCAGCAAGAATCATAGGTGTCGTTGCTCGGCGAAGTGACTTGCAAGCAAGATCGGCATCGCGATCCGTGACGACATGATAGTGTTCAGGTATATCACAAAAATTCAGTATAAGCAGGATACATGTCGTCGGTGGAACATGACGCGCCTCACGTAGAGCGTACTCAAAGGTCTCCTTTCGGGTCCGATCAATGACAAAGGCAGCAAGGTGGCAGCCTCGATACACGTCTATAGAGCGTGCGTCCGCCACAGTTGACGGCGATGAAGAACACTTTTGCGGAGCCATTTGAAACCCCTCGTCCACTACATCCCAAAGCTCAACTTTGGCACCACTACTCATGTTGCCTTTATTCATCATCTTGTCACGGTAGAAAATAGTTCCCGCACTAATCTCGGGCGATGCTATGTATTCAGAGGCTGGCGTGTATCCGCACAAAAGTGACAATATCGTTGTTTTTCCCGTCCGCCGCATTCCCCGCAAAACAGCCTTCATGTTCACATGGGCCCCCTTGTGTATCTCCCGCTGCACATCGGGATGTATGGGCCAGATTTTTGGACCCTCACCGCCACCTCCAATGTTTCGCTGTAGCCCATCACGAACTCTCCTGTTGGCTCCCACGTTTGTTTTTTCACCATCAACGCGATGCAAGGCTGGAAGACCATCATCACTGCGGAATATAGACTTTACCCTTTTTAAAAACGACATGTGCTCCACCTCTTTCACCCCACTGCGAGGAGTCTTTCTCCTCCTTGGTTGGGATGAACACGGTACTGATGCACACAACAAGTTATCGACAGAGGCAGGTGGAAGAACGAAGAAAGATACGTGATAAGTGATAGAAAGAAAGGGGCGCGGCACAAATCTTTCAGCGGTAATGTGGGGCTCAGACTCCTTTCAAAGCAACCAAAAACAAACAAAGAAAGGGAGGGGAGCAGAAAACACGCGCAAAACGGTAAGAGGACTAGAGCGGCATTACGGTGCAGTGTATTCGCTATTGGAATTAAGCACACCTCTA
Source organism: Trypanosoma platydactyli (assembly GCA_030849675.1). Taxonomy (NCBI): domain Eukaryota; phylum Euglenozoa; class Kinetoplastea; order Trypanosomatida; family Trypanosomatidae; genus Trypanosoma; species Trypanosoma platydactyli. The sequence goes on from JASANU010000913.1 coordinate 319,370, forward strand.
AAAAAAAAAAAAAGGCAACACGTAACGACAGACGGAAAGTCTCTGTTATCTCTTGATACGCACATTATTGTTTCACTTTTTTGTTGTTTTTCACCTTCACCAAAGTACAGACGCGAGCAGGGAAAAAACCTGAAGAAGGAGTCAAATGTTGGAAATGGTTTGCCTAACCCTCTAGTGCCAGGGTCGTCGCCATCATTACAATTGCCACCGAGATGGCCATCACACAGACTATAGTAGCGCACACAATTTTTTCTTTGGTTTGCCTTTCTCTAGCTTTCTCTCCTTCAGGCTCACACCCTTCACTGGCTGCTGAACACTCCGCGGAGTAGAAGCAGCATTAGCAGAAGTCATAGTGGTGTTCTCACGTAACGACGCTTCCTGCGGGAGAGGTTGGCCAATTCCTCCCTCGTTACATAGACACAAGCCAGCTGTATACTCAAACAGTTGAGTGACGTTGAAATCATCCTTTGTGGAGACACGAAAAAACGGCAGCTGAAGTCGTATGGCTAGCTGCTCTGCCTCTTCATTTGTGACCACCGCGTCCTGCGCAAGATCAAACTTCGTCTGGCACAAAACCATCGGTATAGTCTCGCATACGTTTTCCACATTTCTTTTCCAATTCTCAACGTTCATAAAACTATCCATATCAACTGTGCTGAACGCTAATATTGCGGCCCCAGCGCCGCGATAATACGCCTGAGTGAGGGAGTTAAACACCTCTTGACCAGCCGTGTCCCACAGCATCAGCTTCACTGTTGTGTTAGATTGTCGAAGAAATACATTTTTCTCCATGAATTCAGCACCAATCGTTCGCTTGTACTGACTTAAAAATTCGCCCCTAACAAAACGGCGCAACATCGACGTCTTCCCAACATTTCCATCGCCGACCACAATCACCTTGATACTGTTCTCCATGCATTCCAGCATTTCTGAACACCTAAACTTTCTACCAACGCAATAACGAGTAAAATTCAGTCAGCACAGAGAGGGATTGCTCCTTAGCTTTGATGGGCTGAAGACTACGTTTGGGTCGAACACAATCGACGAATGAACGTAATAAGGAAGCAATGTAGAATAAGTCTTTATGCTTGTGTGTGTGTGTGTTTATACAGAGAAAAGAGGGGAAAAAAGTAAGCATCAGCGCAAATTCCTCTGAGAGATCGCGAAAGTAAAGCTGGGCAGCGAGAAAGGGATAGAAACAAGATTTCAATTCATTCAAAATACAAATAATAAATTGTAATATAATAATAGTTAGGAGAATGGCCACTGCGCCCTTCACGAGAAAAAAGTTCGTGAAGTATTTCAAAAGAGTCTCCCCTCCCTCTGTCACGTATATTAAATACCAACAAAAGTGTCAATAGGAATGCAAATAGTGTAAATAAAACTAAAATGAGCATCTTTCCACGAGTCGTTTTGTCTCTTCATTCAGTGATGCGGGCATATCCACTGCAACAGTCACGTACATGTCACCGTTCTTCTTTGCTTTGCGATCAGGAAATCCCTTTCCACCCACACGCATCTGACGACCACTCTTGCTCACGCCATGCAGCGGGATCGTTGCGGTGCTTCCATCAAGACATATTACGCTTACTGTGGTGCCCAACAACGCTTGCTTTAGGTTGATATGTACTGTAGTGCGGACATCTGCACCATTTCGCTCAAACCGCGGATGTGGTTTTTCATCGAGTACAAACACCAGATCAGCCATCACGTTCGGCGGGTAACCCTGAACAATGCCCCCCTCTCCCACAAAACGTATTTTCGTGCCCTTCTTATACCCCGGGAGAACACTCACCTCGAACATCTTCGTATCGGTGCCTCTTGCCATCTGGCGCGAGACATTAAACTTCTTTGTACAGCCAGTGTAGATCTCCTCCAACGTGCACGCAAACGTGTACTCCATAGGTGGAACCTCCTGCATAGGAGACATCTCTGGGGTGCCAAAACCGGACATAAACCCATGTGAGCCTCCAAAGCCACGAAACACTCGGTGCAGACCAGGGCCGCCGCCACCAAACTCTTCACCGCCAGCAAATGGATCACTGGTGCCAAAAAAACTTTGAAAAATTTTAAAAGCATCACCCTGCGAAAATTGGTAGGTGTTACCTGAGGAGAAAAACCCTTGAGCCCCACTGTCACCACCACCAGGGAGGCCACCCTTTAGGCCCTCCTCACCATACATATCGAATACCTTCTTCTTGTTCTCGTCACTCAGAACATCGTAGGCTTCCGAGACCTCCTTAAAACGTCGTTCTGCCTCCTCACGGTTCCCAGTACATTTGTCAGGGTGGTACTTCAAGGCCAACTGATGATATGCCTTCTTAATCTCGCTCGCTGTGGCGTTTCGACCCACGCCCAATACCTTATAATAATCAATACCCATGATAGCTTTAAAAAAAGAGGTCCTACCGAGCAAAACACTACTCTGTAGAGAAGAAAAAAAAAAAAGAAAAAACATCAAACAACACACATACAATCAAAAAAAATCTAAACACATTTCTTTTCCAAAAACTCCACATCTCCACAACAACATAAACCAAAAAAAGAGAGTACAAACTATCGCGAAAAAAAAAAAGGGTTCCAAATAGCAAAAAAAAAAACATCCAGTATAAACAGCTAAAACAGTCGTTACTTCTCCGGCAACAACCACAAAAAAAAAATCGAATACAAAAAAAAAGAGCATCCAAAGCAATCAACAAAACACAAACCAGTCAAACCAAATAAGTACAAAACACAAAAAAAAAAAACAGCATTCCAGAATGGGCGTAAGAGGCCCCACTGCCCCAAGAGACCGCAAGCAGCAAAGTTAACCGCACCCTTCATATCGCTTGCCGAGAGACAACACAGGCGGCCCCAAACGACGACACCCGGCACGCTCACGCAGTGTGAGGG